>OX596282.1:24503221-24820721 GCA_951394225.1 Harpalus rufipes | reverse complement strand
TGTACTTGAAAATAAACTCGGTGAAGGTGCTCTTTAGCTGCACTATCTGTTGGCGGTAATACAGCCAATTTCACCGGCTTACTTTTACTTATTAACACGTTCACTGTCCGTGAATCACATATGATTCATTGGACATAGATACTTGCACGCCTATGTATCATAAGTGATTCAAATGCGCACTTTTCTAAATAGTAGTATTATAACTGAACGTCTGCTGTCTGTGTATTATGAACTGACTGGACGTGTGAAAAGAGTACAAAAAATTATTTAGTGTGTAGCTTTGAATGAAATATGATTCATGGACTTCGGTTTTTGTGATAAGAAAATAAAGGCGAATTGATTATTATAACACATTTTTTATTGTATTATATTAATTATACAAGTAAATATACTCCTTTAATTGAAATAAAATCGTATTCTGCAATAAATATTACATCATTTATTTTTTATTTTTGTGAAAATTTTCAAAACATGGTATGCAGAAGGCTTTCCCACAAGTAATACATTCGGTATCAACTTGTTTCGCTTTCATTGTTGCTTGTTTTGTTCCTTCTTCTTTTTGAAGATTTCTATAGCATTCATGGCATCGCTTTCTTTTAATTTTTCCATCATCTTTTCTTGAAATTTTAGATAGAAAATGTTCATTTGAAGTTGAAGTTTTTTGTTTTTTGCATGTTTCTGTATTGTCATGGCTTGCTGTTTCACTAATAAGTGAATAAATAATTTGTTCCGTAAACTCCAGTAAAGTTTTCTTTTCTTTATTGATTTCGTTATATAAAATATGACTGTTATTCATAATTGATCCAAAAATTAGTTCAATTGCCACTTTTTTATACCAGATAACAGATTTTCTTACAGGGGAGTAATAGCTGCTCATTTGATCCGAAACATCTATTCCTTGTTTTCCCGCGTTATAATCCAGTATTACTTTGGGTTTTACAATTTTGTTCCCTTCTTTATTTTGTCTCCCAGTTTCTACCATACTATCATCATGACATGTTGATAACATCAACACATCTCTTTTATCGTGCCATTTCAAAACTGTTACTCTCGAATTTGACTGCATAGCAATACATTCCCCTTTTTTCAACTTTTTATTTACTACTTCTTTGGGGATGTTTCTCCTATTTTTTCGTAAAGTTCCACATAAATCAGTTTTTCTTTGAATCAAATAATTTGCCAATAATGGACTGGTATAGAAGTTATCAGTAATAATCAATCTGCCTTCATTCAATAAATTCTCAGCCAAAGTGACCACAACTGATCCAGGTTTGTCTAAATCAGGCAGCTGAGGGTCTTGCCCACAATAAACTGAAAATGAGTATACAAATCCCTTCACAGAACAGAGTTTATAAATCTTCACACCATATTTACTAGCCTTTGAGGGGTTGTACTGCTTGATTTTCAGTCGTCCTCGAAAAGGTACCATAGTCTCGTCAATAACAATAGTTTCACCAGGTATATAGATTTCCTTCACGTTTGACATAACTTTATCAATTAGCGGTTGCACCTTGTACGTTCTAGATACAGATTCATTATTATACAAAGAGTTATCAACAAAATGCCAGAAACGAAGTATCAATGCGAATCTGTTGTAAGATATTCCGGATTCATGAATATAAGGATGATAATATAATGGATTTGTTTTCCAGTAATATTCTATACGTGGATAATTTACTATGCCCATGAAAGCTATTATACCCAAAAACTTTTTCATTTCCGGTACGCTTGTCTCCTTCCATCTGTGTATTCTACTACTTCGACTAATTTTCCTTTTATCGATATATTCTTTAGCATATCGATTGGTTTCAGTTACCATCAACTGCAATATATCTTCGTTTATGAAAGCTAGAAATATATCTATTGGCTTAACTTCTTTTTCAGGTAAAAATTTGTCTGTTTGTAAACCACTTTTTCCTATAAAAGGAAATCTATTCAACTGTTGAATACTGCAGGACCACGCTGGAGTAACAGGATTATGTTGCAACGTATCATCATCATCGAGTGATGATTCACTTTCGTCAGCGTCACTACTTGCACGTAATTCGTTGAAAGTTATGTTTGGATCGTCAATGCTGTCATCACTATCTTCAGAATAATCAATATCGCTTACTTCACTAAGGTGATTTGCGAAATATTCTAAATCTTCTTCCGTCAACTGTCTTTTGGATGCCATAATATTGAAAAGTTTATCTTCAGGAAAACCAGAATTAATATTTGTATGACATAAATACTAATTATTATTATCTTTTGCTTTATATTTTTTCGTTTAAGCAAAAAAGTTGTATTTTTCTTACAACACAAACTCAACCATCACAACAAAATAAACACTGAATAGTACATATGCGCAGAGAGCGACGCGATTCAAGGCGTGACTAGGACACATGCGTCAACTTGTTACTGAATGTATCATATATGATACATGGACATGAATATAAATATAACAGGTATATACGTCCATGTATCATATATGCACATACTGATAAGAGATAAGAAATGCATAAAAAATTATAAGTTTAATGTTGTAAATAAGATATTTGATACTATTTTATATATACATTTATTATTTTTCAACGGACGTATGTTGCGCAGAGACTCAAAAGTTCTGGACAGTGAACGTGTTAATTTTGTGAAACATGTGTAACGATATTGATCAATGGATGCTACTTCAATTGGAGCTCCATATAATGCCAGTAAAAATTTAATCCCATTGGAAGAAATCAATTCGTGTGAGGAATCTCCTTGCGTGAAAACTTGGCCTGCAGCTTGCAAATCTTGGCGTTTTTCCAATAGCTTCAAAGCTGTCGTTTTACCTTTACCAAAAAGAGCTGACGTTGTGTCACACCCGGAGACAGCATGGAGAAATAAAAGATGATGTTTACTGCATTCATATTGGTAAGAACTTTGGGATGAGTAAATTGTTTGTGGAACTTTTCCTCTGCCTGGCTTCATGAAATAAATTTCTCCATTAATCGGCGTACGAGCTATCAGGAGTACAATGAGGTCTACATCTTCCCCGACAACGACAGTTTTATTTTGCCGCAATTCTTCAAGTGCTGTTTCGATGATTAAAACATCGGCATCATCTTCAGATAGCTTGACACGGATATTATGAACCTCGAAATGCTTAGCCAACATCGAAATCAATCTGGTTTTGTTGCTGTTGTTAGCAAGAAATTTATCTTGGCTTACCGTTGCGTTCATTGTTTCATCGAACAAAATTTCTACCGATGACAATTTGGAAGATCTACGGATTTGTTCCATACTTTTCACACTTTTGCTGCTGTTGGAATATCCATCGAAGACTATAATAGTATTCAGGCCAAAATGTTTCTGTACATACTGTACATAAGCTGTGCAAATGGAATTAAAAGCATCATTTTGATGTCACACAACTCTGTGTAAGAGGAAGCCACCGTGAATTATATAAGTTGCATTTTCAAAATCAGGTCGAGATGTCAATGGTTTAAAGATGTCATAGAGAGAGGACTTCTTGGTTTTACGCATGCCAGTGTCATCGAAGAGTGATACTGGATATGGAGCCAATTCATATTGGAAAAATACCCGGAGTTCTTCGGTGGATTTGTTCATGGCACTAATTCTTTGTTCGATCGTGAACCTTGATTTTACCATTTACTGTTGAAATCGGAAGTACTCTACTAGCGCGCGTGAATTTTATATCATTGAAATTCGTACCTAGAACTTTGTCAATTGCGGTAGTACCAATTTCTTGCGCCTTGTGGCAGTTTATTTTTTTATCGCCAGTCAGACCTGTTGCAATGGACATAATTTTTTGAATACCCGGAAATGGATTGTGTGATTGAAACCATTCCGAAAATCTCTGTATATCAGTGTCATCTCTAACAATTCGCGAATCCCTTGCGTCGACATGTTGTTCACTACTACTGAAAGAAAGATCACAAAAATTCTCAAGACTTTCGGAAAACCGGAGCGCAGGTAGAAATCCCCTCGGTCGACCCTACTACCTACCAACCGGTTTCCTTGAAATATTCTATTTTGAGAACCTTTCTGTTTTAATATTGTATATACGAAGAAAACCATTCGATTCAACTCATGGTATATTATACATAATTTCAGACTTCAAATTGGTTGTGGAACTCGTATTACTGTCGTGTTACCCTTCAAAGCAACGTTCACAGCGAGTTTTTGCAGAATGGGTTAGTCCTACAACAAAAATACCAGAATACTTTTTTGTAGAGAGTTTTGTAAACTTCAATTTCTCTGTAGAATGTTCTATAGCTAAAGTCAATAGAAAAGAAGATATAAGCGAAAAAACAAATTTTTGCTACATTAGCGCCCTATAACTCGTGCAGCTCAAGGTCAAATCAAGGGTACTTTTCGGACGTTGTTTCAAAACACTAAATAAAGGTGTATACAAAAGTTCAGTTCACTTTTAATTATTCCAAGGTTTTGCCGTAAAATTGTCTAATTTGACGACTACATAATTATGTAGATCAGCATGTGTTTGATATATATTTATGTTGTTTTTTACTATATTTAGAATAATAAGAATAATAAGAATAATAAGAATAATAAGAATAATAAGAATAATAAGAATAATAAGAATAATAAGAATAATAAGAATAATAAGAACAATAAGATTAATAAGAATAATAAGAATAATAAGAATAATATGAATAATAAGAATAATAAGAATAATAAGAATAATAAGAATAATAAGAATAATAAGAATAATAAGAATAATAAGAATAATAAGAATAATAAGAATAATAAGAATAATAAGAATAATAAGAATAATAAGAATAATACGAATAATAAGAATAATAAGAATAATAAGAATAATAAGAATAATAAGAATAATAAGAATAATAAGAATAATAAGAATAATAAGAATAATAAGAATAAGAATAATAAGAATAATAAGAATAATAAGAATAATAAGAATAATAACAATAATAGAATAATAAGAATAATAAGAATAATAAGAATAATAAGAATAATAAGAATAATAAAAATAATAAGAATAATAAGAATAATAAGAATAATAAGAATATTAAGAATAATAAGAATAATAAGAATAATAAGAAAAAGAATAATAATAATAATAATATAATTTCAACTAGAATAGAGCATCAACTGCTGGAATTGTTAGCCCATACTATTCAATAAGTATTATATAAATAAATATACGGGATAAATACACAGGTATAAGAATACATATCGTATGTAAAAAATTATTTGTTATTATTAATAACATGTAAATAAATATAGAAAATAAATATATATGTATACGAGAAGAATATAAGAATCAAATATAGAAAATTTAAATAAGATGAAAATAATCAAGTCTATAACTTTTCATAGATATTTACCGCACGCAAAAACTTAACATTGCGAATCTTACCAGAGCCTGTTAGAATGAAAGAAAGGTCTTGCTCCAACTGATATAGTCGCCTGAGTAGATCATACTGTGTAAACGCAACAAGAATGTGTTGAACTGTCTTAAACGGTATCCATGTGTTAGACTTGTGTGACCCATTCTAAGGCGATGGATCTTGACTTGATCCCTTCTGGTAACATCATTTGGCAAGAGAATTGGTGCAACCGACGGCTTAATAGTTTTGAGATGGTTCTGAACCCCATCCCATGTGCGCTGCCACATAGCCAATACCTTTTCTCTAGATGAAGGGTTATATCCGAAGATTTAAACATTATCAACAGAATCACTATCAGCGGCAGAACGTGCTGCCTCATCAGCCCTCTCGTTATCGCTAATGCCTACGTGACTTGGCACCCAAAGAAAATAGATATCTCTCCCTGTCTCATGAAGATGTTTAATAAAGGACAAGATATTCTGAATAATTGGGTCAACGGCAAAAGGGTTTGAGATGGCTTGTAGTATGCTCAAATCAACGCTTACTATAAGGAACTTCGTAGAAGTTCTGACGAACTCGCACTAGCGTAGAGCTTGCTAGGTAGCGTAGCTGTGTAGATAGAAGTTAGAAGAGGCATTGACCATGAGTGCTGTGTGTTGTCGACAGAAATTGCGCAACCATCGTGTTTTTGTATCCATGCAGAATTTCTAGAAACTTCGACTATATCATTATCGGAGGACTGTTGGAGTTATCATACCTAGTTAATTCGTAGTTAATCCAGCTAATGGAACCAACCACGACAGGACTTCAGATTCTCCTAGAGAAATTAATAATGGCATATCAAAGCTTATTTGCCCTGGAAGCTCTTTCGCGCGGATACCTGCTGGTTTGGTTTGAATTTGTCGTTCTTGAGATTACGGTAATAACATGATTTTTGAAACATAAAACAGCAGAAACTTTTAACATCTTACGTCAAGTGGTGTCAGCACCAAGAGCATACCGTAGAATCTGGTTATGGATTGGCTCTATTTTACTGAGGGTTGTACATTTTGCCGACGCATAGGTGACACACCCGTAGTCAATCTTACATAAAACAAGAGATTGGTACATTCGTATAAGAGTTTTTGGTTCTGCTTCCCATTTAGTACCCGCCAACATTTTTACAGTGTCGAGAGCTTTAAGACAAACAGTCCTTAGCTCTTCAACATGTAATTTCCAAGTTAGCCTTGGATAGAAATAGAGTCCCAGGAAACTGACGCTGTTAACTATTTTAATAGTGTTATCTCTCAAAAATTAATAGGCCATAGTGTGGTCGGTTTAGGCGACAGAAGTGCTTGCACTGAGTTTTTCACGAAAGAACCTGAATCCAATTTTGTTAGCTCACCGTAGAATGTTGTTAATTGCAGATTGCAAAGTTCTTTCGATGTCTCCCATCTTCTTGCCAGAACAGAAAATAGTCAGATCATCGACATATGGACAAATACCTACAGAGCCGACAAAGGCCACAAGCTCATCTACCGCAGTTGCAAAAAGCGTGACGCTCAAAACACAGGCTTGCGGTACACCAACCTCTAATATCATCGAGGATGATAGAGCTGTGCCAATTTTAATACTAAATTTGCGTTCTGTCAGAAAAGAAGAAATAAGTTGCGGTAATTTACCAGACATGCAGCTTCTTAAGCATGTGATACCGCCTCGTCATATCATAGATCTTCTGCAGATTAAAGAACACTGCAACCAAGTGTTGAAAGCAGTGAGAATTGCATCTTCCAGATATGCGAGATAATCAACAGTGGATTTGAATTTGCGAAATCCGGCTTGGTGGTCCGACAGAAAATGATTGGTTCCCAGAAACCACATAAGACGGTTTGTTGAAAATTCTCTCGAATATCTTTCCAATGCAACACGTTAAACTGATCGGCCTGTGATTCGACGGTATAAATAGGTTTTTTCCGACCTTAGGTACAGGAACGACAGTGGCTATCTTCTACTTCTCAGGATACGAACCTTCTTGCTAGAGGATATTGTATATGGAAAGCAAGTGCAGTTTAAATTTAAGGGTTAATTTTTTGAGCATATCGTTGGTAATTCTATCTAAGCCTGCAGATGACAACTTTGATTGGTTGACAGCGTATTCCAGTTCTATAAGTACGCATGTAGCAATAATAATAATAATAAAAACCAGGCTTCACCGCACGCATCAGGTTCTCTGTTTTTTCCACCTGGTTCTAGAAGCCTGCTCCAGCATGACCACGGAATGTTGATGACAGTGTTGTTTTGCCATTGAATCCACCCACTGTCCAGCGCCTTGGTCCTGGCTGCGTACAGAGGCGCGAGTAAGGGGGGTTACAGTCAGCTTTCGACGCACCCTCTGATCGCTGTGTTCTCTCCTCTCGCCATCCTTCTCCTGTTTACTTGGTGCAAACCCGTATCATGTGCATAATCGCTGACGTAAACAGGAACGTAATATTTAAGTTAGAATTGCAATATGCAGCGCGAATTTGTCGAATATTCGTCGTGTAAAGATCTATGTAATCTTGGCTTCTTTGTAAATTTGCGTGTTATAATAAAAATATTAATTTTTGAAACATTATTCCTAAATAAAATAATAAAATTGGCGCAGTCTTGATAGGATTTTCCAGAAATTGTTTGCATCGAGCACTACAATTCCAGTTTCATCTGTTAATCTGGCATTTCATAAGAATAACACAAAAATAATAATCGGTCACTGTGGCATCACACAATTGATGCAATAGTGTTAACCAATTCCCATCGTAACAAAACTCATCGAATTGTACCCGAGAAGTCCAGTGCATCGAGCACCAGAGGGCCAACATTCTACGAGCAGTACGAGCATCAACGATGACACCACCTTCAACAACCTCCTCGTATCATATCGAGCGTCCCTGATTCGTCTGATAGCACATCAAACGACGTCGGCTACCAGCTTCATTGTCGCTACAAGAACATCACCCAGATTCCCCATACTTTTGCTAATGATCTTCCATGTCTTACAACGCAAATCTATTTTTAAAATATTACAAAACAAAATTATATTTCCAAAATTTAAAATTTCTATTTAACAATCCAAAAATGGCAGAATTAAGGAAAACATACATTGACATGATACCCGATTTCACAAGGTATGATAAACTTTTACCTCGTTTTCTCGGAGTAGCCGAAAAGCTAGTAAATAACTTCTATATTGTCGAAAATGTAAATAATTTCAGTAACAAATATCTTATGTCAATTATTCTAAGTAAAATAAAAGGTGATGATATAAACAAAAGGCTTTAATCACGACATACTCCAATAAACGAGATTATTTAAGTTTAATAATAGAAATAGCAAATTGCAAGCAAGGCAACGAAATGCATTTGAATTTTATGAAAAAGTCGTAGAATTATTAAATTTTCAAATAACTAATATTTTTACTCACGCCCAAGCCGGCCAACAACAAATGTTAAGCGAAATGTCACGTAAATTAGCTTTACGTGTATTACTACAAGGATTAAAAGAACCTGTAGGATCGTTTATACGGGCAAATGAACCAAAAGATATTAATGAAGCATTGTGCATGTTAACAAACGACTTTCAAAATGAAACAAGTAAACAAAAAAGTATCGCGAATTTGGAATATAAAATAAACAATTCAAACAAAATTTTAACCAACTACCGAATTTTTAAACTAAATTCACACGACCGATGTATAATAATAATAGTAATAACTACCAACAAACAAATCCTCAACCACAAGCGTACAAACCAAATCAAAACCAAAACAATTATCAAAATTCCAATAACTTCCCCAGGCTTAATACTAATAATAATTACAAGCCAACACCCAAGAGTGTCTCTACAAGAAATACATTACATCCTCGTCCTGGTCCATGGCTTCAAAACTATGGACCACAACAACCATTTATACCCGAAGAACTGTTTTCCGTAGAAACGAAAAAAAATGGATAGCGAAACTTTTTTAGGCGACATCGCCTCGGAACAAGAATAGAAATTATGAACATGAACCACATAACTAAATTGCCGTAAGTAATTATAAATGACCTAAAATGCTTAATCGATACTGGATCAACGAAGTTTTTCATAAAAATCAATGTCGAAAATAAACACCTCTAAAAATATACAAATCGAAGATTTCATGGTCAGTTCTAAAGGAGATAAAATCACTTCTATGAATTACTGTCACGAATCCTTGAAGCTTTATTTATTTAACTTTCATGAGCAAGTCGATATACTTCTAGGACTTGATAATCTTATAAAGTTACAAACGCATATCGATATATAAAACAACGTAATCCATTTAAAAAATAATACATTACAATTGAAATATTTTAACGATAAAACAAATGAAAGGAAACCTATTCAAATCGAAGCAAATATTAGTAAAATAATTAAAATACAAAAGAAAACACTGAAACAAGGTGACATTTACATACCTGAAATAATAGTAAATAACTTAACTATACCAGAAGGCATAGGCAAAATAGATGACCACATATTCTATTACCCAATCATAAACGAAACAAAAATAAAACAAGAAATAAAAGAACAAATTAAATTCACCCTTAATTTATTAAATAATTATAACTATACTACTCATTTAAACAAAGAAGAATCTGATTATGCAGATCCAAATCAAATTAGAACAAAACATTTAAACAAAGAAGAAAAGGACCAATTTTTAGAAGTAATAAAAAATATAAATATTTGTACTAGAGTTTCGCGGCTTGACTTGATATTCAAGTTACTTGACTTGACTTGACGTGAAATCAAACCAAGCTCAAGTCAAGTAATAGTAGCCGAAAATCAAGTCAGGTCAAATAGTTACAGCTTCAAGTACTTGAAAAATGAAGTATGTAGTTATTTTTCAATTACTTGAAAAAATCAAGTAGTCATTTTTTTAAGTACCAGAAAAAGTTCTGCAAGATTACATTTCATTTTCATATAGATCCTTATGTTTTATAACAATATCAATAATATACCTTGAAATATAGACTTTTATTCATAAAAATAAATCATACATTCAAATTTAAAATTAAAAAAAAAAGATTCAAGAATATAATATATGAATTAACAAACTATTTATGGTATATGTATTATGATGGATCTTAAAATGGGGCAAGTCGAATTTTAACCGGGTCGCCCCCTAAAGTGGTTCCAAATATATAAAATATATATATTAGCACTGATTCCGCTTAATTTTAATATTTGACCGTGCCTAAATGCATTTTATTTTTCCCCATTTAAATAACATTCGGTTTTGGCACATTTTGGAACTTTATTTTTCTCCGAGATATTAAGAGGTTTAAAAAATCCATTCATTATTGGAATATATACTAGAATGACCCGAGAATATGTGGACAAAATCTGAAGTCCCAATTATTATTATTAATTCGAATGGAGTATAGATTTTAGGGCATTTGTGCGATAGTTTAACCATCTACAGTTAAATTAATAAAAATGATTACGACTTCAAATTTTGTCGATATATTCTTAGGTCATTCTAGTATATATTTCAATTTTTGAGTAAATTTTTTAAACCTCTGCACAGATTTTAACTTGCAGTAGTGAATCAGCACAGCATATGGCGCGCCACGCCGTACCACACACAGCTAGATTACGATTCTACTGATTCGCGCGTTTTCATACATAATCGGTTCGTTATCAAGTAGCTTGAATTTGCTTGAAATTGCTTGATCAAGTCAAGTAGTAACGATAGAAAATCAAGTCAAGTCAAGTAACGAATTTTTGAAAAGCTTGAGTTTCAAGTCAAGTGAAGTAATTTACAAAAACATCAAGTTACTTGACTTGATGAAACCCTGCTTGTTACATAATGAGAATAATAAACTTAGCTTCACAAATAAAATTAAACATTGCATAAACACAAAAAAACGAATTACCTCTTCACTCGAAATCGGGCATATAATCACTTCTCAAGGTGTAAAACGTAACCCCGACAAAATAAAAGACATCTTAGAATGAATATCCGATACCAAAAACTACAAAACACATCAAAGGTTTCCTCGGGTTACTCGGTTATTACAGGAGATTTATAAATAATTTTGCTGCGTTAACAAAACTGATATTGAAAACGATGAATACAGAAAATGTTTCAATAACTGTAAACAATTATTAGTAAACGAACTGATACTACAATATCCAAATTTCGAAAAGCCATTTATATTCATGACAGACGCTAATAATATTGTAATAGGAGCTATATTGTTACAGTCCATAATAGGAAAAGGTTTGCTAGTAGCTTATGCTAGTCGCACTTTAAACGAATCTGAACAAAATTATTCTACCATCGAGTAGAAATTACTAGCCATAGTTTGGGCCGTCAAATACTTCAGACCTTATTTGTACGGAAGAATGTTTACTATAGTAACTGATCACAAACCACTACAATGGCTATTTTCCCCAAAAGAGCCAAATTCATTCAAATGTTACGATGGCGATTAAAGTTAGAAGAATACGAATAAGAAGTTCAAAATAAAATAAAAATCTGTTGTAGCCAGCACAATACCTCTCGCCAATTCCGTTTTTGGTTACATAAGAATAGGGCGCGAGCAGTCATGTGACATTGTTGGCCTTGCCAAGCAAATATGGGGGCCCATTTTAGAATGATAATTAGTAATTATGTACATAGATGTCAAATGTCAGAATTTTTCATTAAAAATTTCAAGAATTTCTAAATTCACGTAGTTAATTTGTCACCAGGAGTGTGGAATTTACTTGTCGAAGAAAATAAACCACATGAAATTGGAGAATCACTAAATTTAAAATGAAAAGCTATGATATTTGACATCTGTGTACATAATTATTAGCTAACATTTTGACACGGGCCCCCGTGTCTGCTTGTCAAAGCCAACAAATCACATTACTGCTCGCGCCCTATTGTATTTAACATTTCTTGTATACCTACATTCTACACCAAAAATTCTACTTATATCTATTCCTTATATATAGATTGTTTAATTTTAAATTCATTCTATGAATAAATTTTGTCCTACTCTTCTAATTTTTTGAAATATTTCCAATTCATTGTCGTGATTGACAGTATTTTTGAAGGGTTTATGTAATATACCTATAATTTTAAATATTTAATTATTAATGTAATAAAAATAATATAATGTATGTACTTCCCAGAAAAAAAATTCAGTAATGTCTCTGGATTTTTGACACTAACATTTATCTGTGAGTTACAATCGTTTTAATATTCCAATCGGTTTCCGCATGATATTATGTTACAACAGATTATTATATAACTTATATTTCTTTATCTTTCAATGTATAAAAAATTTATACGTATCAGATACAGAATTTACTCTTCTTTAATAAACAAGAAAAAAAAATTATAAAAAATATGTGGAAGATTTTTTTTACGAATTTGCTACTTCCGGTTGTCCAATTATTACCAAAACCTTTTCAGCTCTTCCCAGTAATGTCCGATTGAGAAATACCTAGTAGAAAACAGATATCAAGTATTACAGTTTTTGAGAAATCGTCCACACACACACACACACACACACACACACACACGCACGCACACGCACGCACGCACCCACACAAACACACACGCACACACGCACACACACACACACACACACACACATATACAGATAGACATTATTGTAAAAATATTAAAATCGGATTGTAAGGACCTTAAAACGTGCTTAATCATAAAAATCTGGATATGCGATTTTTAGCAAGAATCCAATACTTCTCTTAGCGTGAGGTAAAAAGGATGTTTAAATAAAAATGCAGACGCATTAAGCCGCATGGATAACGAAATTTCAGAAATTACAGATGACCCATTTAACTGCGGAAGTAAAGATTTGGAAATAAGAGCAGAGATTGCAAAACAGTTCAGGAATAAATTCGGAAGAATGAACGAATTAATTAATCAAAGTCCTGAAATTTATAAACCATTATTTCTAATACATCATAACAAATTTATAATTTATTTAATAACACAGAATAGTTATTACGAGAAACCTAAATTAACAGACTTAGGAAAAGCTATAAATAATCTAAAACAATTTTGTTTATAAAATAACATTAAAAAATTATGCATGCCAAAACTTGGTTGCGGCTTAGATAAATTGGACTATAGAAAAGTAAAAGAAACAATTACAAAAATATTCTACGCCACAGAAATAAAAATCTGATGTGACCAACACAAAACCTCCCGCCATTTAATTTTTCTTAATTTAAATACATATACCTATGGGGTCTCATGGCCGCGTGCTTTAGTGTCTAGTTGCGAATCTGGGGAACCGGATTCATTTTCTACTATAAAATATTTCGAATTTTAAATGGCACAAAACTGACTCCTGTGATGCACTCTCCACGCCAAAAATGAGTACTCGTGAGGTGACGCATGGTAAACGTCCAAACGATATAAATATGTCATCATCATTACCGAAATCTGTGTACAAAGCAGATTAGCACACCCATCAATGGGTAGACGTGATAATATATTTTTTTATTTTCTTATTTAAATACATACCTGCATATTTACTAATACTAGAAATTATGTATCTTAAGTTCCTTTTCATATAACTATTGTTTACAATTTTCGTTTCAAAACATAATTATTAATTTGAAATTATGTATATTAAGTTCCTTTCCATATAAATATTGTTCTATTTACAATTTTCGTTTTAAAACATTATTATTAATTTGAAATTATATATATTAAGTACCTTTCCATGTAACTATTGTTCTATTTAAAAATTTCTTTTGAAAACATTACTGTTATAAATTTGAAATGATTATTTTTTTGACAGTGACATTTATCTGTCAGTTACATACATTTGAGCTGAACTGTGTAACCATGGAGTTGTGTACATAAGCTCCGAGATATAATTTTTATATTATTTTATAAATTTATCCATAAAATATATAGAAAAAGTATTAATGCAAACTTGTAGAAAATGAAATAATCTTTATGTTTTACAATAACAAATTGCGAAAAAATAACATTTAAAGGTATTTATAACAGTTAAAAACTGTTTTGAGCTTCAAGTAAACTGCCATTTCCGGTTATCCGATTGACACCAAAATCTAATGGCTTCTTTCCATATTAGAATAAGGTAGAAATACAAGATTTCAAAATTATGAACGATAGTCTTTGAGTTACAGCGTATAGAGGATCCACACATACATACACACACACACACACACACACACACACACACACACACACACACACACATACATACATACACACAGACATCATCATGAAAATGTTAAAAATGGATTCTAAGGACCTTAAAACGTGGTCATTTACCAAAATCTCGATATGCGATTTTTAACACGATCCCTATACCTCCCTTACCAAGGGTAGCGGGAGGTAAAAATCAAAATATATATAAAACCAAATTTGGAAATTGAAATGTAAATGAAACAGAAGATATCTATCCCGGTACAATTTTTTTTTTCGAAATAATGAACGAATTCAACAAATCACAAGGAAAACATAATGATATCGAATCCTTAGCAGTAGAATATGATGGAAGCGTAAACGCAAGTAACAATGAAACAATTCATTTTTGTCATGAAAACCAAGTAAATGGAATACCCATTTCCGAGCCCGCGATAAATATTGGTGACAACCAAATTATATTCCAGAAAGTAAATAGAATCGAGAAGAATTTATATCATTTATAAAAGAACATATTGTGCCAAATGTAAAATATTATTGTTATTTTAATGATACTTTATATGAATTATGTAACGTGGTATTTCAAGAAATATTTATAAACGGCAAAATAAACTTTGTCATATGCAATTCAAAATTATTAGATGTATAATTTCCTGACGAACAACAAGAACTAATTAAGAATCATCACGAAGAGAAAAGCAACCATAAAGGAATCACAGAAACAATTAACAGAATAAATAGTAAATATTACTGGCCAAATCAAGCCAAAGTCATCTAAAAATACATATATACGAGTACATATATTACCAAGGGTAGCGGGAGGTAAAAAGTAAAAATCGGTCAACAAACGAACATCGATAAAGCACAAATACCTAAATGAATTACCGGAAAATGTTTTAGTAAAATAAAGAAACCCAAATACGAAAGATCAAAAATTAAAGTTTTTAACGAAAAATTAAAAGCTATTAAAACTAATACTGATCTAAAATTTCATATACGAAAATTAAAAAGACCGAGTAAATTTACTAACGCTAATTTTGCAGGTACACCATCCTGTTCGGGTCAGGATCCGCCTTCTATATAAGAAACATTACAAACAATCCAGGCATATTACAAATGGACTTGGGATATGCCAAGTTACAGAAAGCTACCCATCTAATGTATTATAATTTAGAACCTTTGTAAGACGAATTTATTAAATTTTTAAAACAATATGACTATTTAAACGAAACAATTAATAAAAATAAAACACTAGTAAAAGAAAGCTAAAGATTTTCATCTAAAAATAAACAAAGGGGGGTTGATTGATGGCTTAGGATCAATTGTAAATCAAATAACAGGTAATTTGGACGCATCTGATGGAGAGAAATACAATAAAATAAGAGAACAATTAAGTAATAAATAATCAAATAAAAATTGAAGACCAAATTATACAAAATTATAACCTGAATATTGAAATAATTAAACAATTTAATCAAAGTTTAGAGATAATAAAACAATGAAATCAAGTTGACTAGTAGAATACAACAAATTGAATTATTCATTTCCAAGCAAGTCCAATGGAAAAAGATTATCCTCATAAAAGATATTTTTATTCAAATAACATTTTTTGTCAAGTAATATACTAAACATTTTAGAGGAAATTGAAAACTCTCTAACTTTTTCCAAATTGGAGTTCTTCACTTCAGTATAATAAAAACAGAAGACTTATTAAACAGCCTATCACCGTTATACAAACATTATAGAGAGAAATTACCAGCCAAACCCTCTGTGAAATCACTAAAACTCTGAAAGCCTAATTCAAACAGATTGTCATAATGTCGATAACAAAATTCACTGTTTTCTAAAAATCCCTTTTAATTTAGAAACAACCTTCAAATTAATTAATTTTTTACCTATTCCACATATTTTCAAGAAAGATATGTTCCCCTACTCTTGCAGGAAATTTATATATTACAAAACAAGAATATTGTAGAAATTATAGATAAACTCTGTATCCCTTTAGACAATAAGATGTATTACTAATGCAAAAACAAAATATACTAATATAGATTGTTATAAGAATCTAATAATAGAACAATACTAATTGTAACTATATTAACTTAACCATTAACGATAATCATATAGAATTAATTACAGATATTAACCAATATTTACTTGTATTTAATGAAATCGACAAAATTCAAATAATAATAAGAATAATAATAATAATAACAACAAAAATATATGAACACCTAACAACATGCAATCTACTTACCGAAGAACAAAAAGGATGCAAAAGAAGAAGCAAAGGATGGAAGGCGCAATAAATAAATCGACAATGTGATCAACAAAGGTGTGATTAAAAAGAAAAAGAACCTGTATACTTGTAATATAGATTATATGAAAGCTTTCGACTCTCTGCCGCACACCTGGGTACAAGAGATCTTCCAGATATATAAAATAGATCCACAAATACGAATACTTCTAAAAAAACTAATGCAAAAAATGGAAAACTACACTGAAACTGAAAAATCTGATGTGGACACCACACGACTTCCTTGTACGATTATTAAACTATACATATTTTTTAAATAAATAAATTACAAAATATTAATTTTAACTTCAAAACAGTAAGATATATAGCGATCATAATCTAACCCGGTTCTTTTTAAAGAGAGTTTTGATTACAACAAAGAAATATTTGATTACAACAATGAATATGACTAATTTCACAATAAAAATATAATATTTGTTATTGTACGAATCATAAATTTGCACGTATTTAACGTAATTTGACATGAACATTTTTTTATGTGTTTGTCCTAATCTATAGCAAGCTTTATTACAAAAACAAAAAATCTGATGTGGACACCACACGACTTCCTTGTACGATTATTAAACTATACATATTTTTTAAATAAATAAATTACAAAATATTAATTTTAACTTCAAAACAGTAAGATATATAGCGACCATAATCTAACCCGGTTCTTTTTAAAGAGAGTTTTGATTACAACAAAGAAATATTTTATTTCAACAATGAATATGACTAATTTCACAATAAAAATATATTTGTTATTGTACGAATCATAAAATTGCACGTATTTAACGTAATTTGACATGAACATTTTTTTTATGTTTTTGTCCTAATCCATAGCAAGCTTTATTACAAAAACAAAAAAGTATATAATTTTTAAATTTACATATCTCGCTTATATAAAGGGCTAATTTAATAATACTTGATGTGCTAGACGCAGAAATTAATTCTCTCTTCTCTTTTATTTGAAGCATTTATTTCTAAAATCAAAATAAAATCATTTTATTCAAGAAAAACTGTTAACAACTTCAAGTAATGTACCACTTCCGGTTAGCCTATTTTAACCAAAATCTATTATGTTATTTCGATTGACATAAAAGTCTTGTGTACCAAATTTGAAAAGTTTTGGATTATATTTTAAAACAATTTTTCATTAAAATCTATTATAGGCTTCATGTAAAGTACCACTTCTGGAAATTGTGTAATAACCAGAAAGGGAGGTGCACAACTAGATGTTATAGGAGTCCTAAATACAAAATTTCAACTTTCTACGGCTTACCGTTTTTGAGTTATGTGAGATACGAACGTACGTACGTACGTACGGACGTACGTACGTACGTACAGACGTCACGACGAAATTAGTCAAAATGGATTCAGGGATGATCAAAATGGATATTTCCGCTGAAATCTGAAAACCGATTTTTTTCGCGATTACAATACTTCACTTACTTACTTACAAGGAAGTAAAAATGGAGTACAAATAGAAAACATAAGGATAAATAGAGGAATTTACCTAGGCGATTCACTTTTTGCATTGTGGTTTTGGCTAGCAATATACACACTACCAAACATGCTCAGATGATCAAACATAGGCTATAAATTCCCAAACAATAATAATAATAACAATAATAATAATAATAATAACAATAATAATAAATGATTTATACAACCTTCATTAATTACAGAAGTCATCAACAGTTAACCAAAAATATTGTGGGTGCACTAGCCCACTATAAAATTTATGTTTTTGGTTTTTGTTACTACGAAAATATTTATTGTAAAAAAAAACGAACTCTAAAATAATAAATAAATTAGTTATACTTCAAACGCTGCTGTTGTATTTTAATTTAATCTAATAAATATATACACAATCTGTAACGTGCTTCGCGCAAGGCGATTAAATACTTAACGCACCCTAGATATTCTGGTGTGCGGCCGCCAGCTTTTAAACAGTGGAGGAGGGAGAGGGTAAAATTTAATGAACAACCCCCAAAAGGGGTTGAATGGGCGCCACGTAATTTTTAACGTGAAAATTACGAAAACGCAATATACTGTTACCTACCGTGATCTGTTGTTGCCTGAAAACGACAATGTTAAGGCCTTCTAAAATAGAACAAAAGTTTCAAGAAAAATATAAAAGTACGTTTAATAAACGTTAAAGAAAAGTTGTGTATACATTCCAAACGGTACATAAGATTGTAAATTGCAAAACTAAAGTGGATCTGCAACGATGCAGTATACTTCATAAATTTTTAACTATGAAAGTAAAATATAAATATAAATTACACGACTCGAATACGCCCGTAACCCGATACACATCTACAAACGTCCATTGTTGGCCAACCATACGACGCAGGGCAATTCACAGCCAGTTGAGACGGGCGACGGACAATTCGCGACGGACAAAACTAGACAAAATTACTATATAGTGTGTTAGGCACAACGACCTTAAATAACGAAGAAGCTTGATATGTCGTCCAATAATGACGACCTACTACACAAATAATTAATAATTAAATGTTTCTCCCCGAAAGAGGACACGAAGAATAACAATCTAACAAGAATATGGAGTAAATGGTCGCTTTCAGTAGACAACTATAAGAGTTATTCATATGAACAAAAAAAAAGTCTGCAACTTATCTACAGTGGCGGTGAGGTATCCAGGAATGGTGATGGGGTAGACGGCAGTCGGTCGACGGGATGAGGACGATGGCAAGCGGCGCCACACCATCTGAAGATGTTCACAAGAATGGTGACGCTGACGGCAGAGTTCGCAAATCCTCCGAAGAGAGGTGACTTCCAAAACTCGAAAAAGATGCTCGTGACACCACACGAAGCACCCACCAAAATACACAACACTGGAAAGTCACTCGAGCACCCCCGACGTAGTACCAAACCGCAACAATGGCGAAACCAAAAACTGGTCCAAAACAACAATCGGGTACTCCACTCGCGTCAAAACTAAATCACGCCAAACATCAACTACGTGCCAAAATACTCGTCAAAAGAAAACACATCTACCCCATAACAGAGCCTGTACACCACGATGCTGAAAACTTTTTCCGGAACCAAGAAATTTTTGCCGGATGAAGATGGCGCAAAAAAAACAACCACAAAATAAAAAGAAGAAATACAATAAAAACAATTCACGCACGCCGATGGCGTAATTCTACAACTAAAAACATGTCAAGCGATGTAAACAAATAGCCTTGTAGGTGGCCAAAAAAATAAACTATTGAAGAAATACATTTAGAAATAGGGCGAAAATAGTCAGAAAGGGGATTTAGGTAAGTTACAGATTCAAAGTGAAACATATTTTACATAAATAACACTATAGGAACATTTGAAATATAATCACAATAAGAAGGCAGAGAGAATTTATTGGACGAAACACTATAAAAATATAAAGATACACGATGGATCGACAAAATAGTAATAACAATACGACGAGGGAAACCAGATTTAGACGATAGGAAGGTGCGTATATCTAGGGCAATAATATTCTGGAGCAAAAAAAATACTGAATGATTGGACGACAAATTAATAACGTTACAAATCACTTCAAAATTGGTGACCCCGACGTGATAAAAACCATATAACTGTGAAGTGAGTAAACGATTGAACGGTACGTACAAAATTACTATTTTTTTTCTCGGGCTTGTTACATAACATTATAAAATGGCCCAAACTGAGGTAAACCGCATTGCTGTAAAATTACCGCCATTTAACTCCGAAAATCCAGAGATGTGGCTTAAAATTGCAGAGCGCAGTTTTCGTCTTGCGAACATTTCAAGTGAAGAAACTAAATATGACTATATTGTAACAACTCTCGATCCTCGTGCGGTAAGTGAAGTGCGCGATATTATTATAAATCCTCCAGAGAACCTGTACACCGCGTTGGCAGCAGCCTTGATGACACGTCTGAGGAGCAGAAGACACGAAGATTGCTCGAACGTGAAGAGATGGGTGACAGCCGTCCATCCCAATTTCTACGACGTCTAAGAAGCCTTGCCGGCTCAACAGTTTCAGATGAACTCCTCCGGACTCTGTGGTTAGGCCGTCTTCCGCAGAACATGCAGGCAATTTTAGCTACTCAAAAGAAAGCTGCTTTAGATGACGTGGCAGAGCTTGCAGACGCCATAGTGGAATCCATCACTCCGGCGCCCATCATCTCAGAGACGTCAATGTCATCATTTTCTTCTACGAAGGAGATAGAACTCCTAAGAAAAGAAGTCGCTGGACTGTCAGAAAAATTAGAGCGTGTCTCTCTTCAACAAAATAGACAGCGGTTTAGACAACGGTGTCGTTCCCGTGCAAGAAGTAAATCTCGCGGAAGAAATGAGGAATCCGGAAACTGTTGGTTCCACGCGCGAAAGCGAGAAGATGTAGGTCCCCATGCACCTACCAGCGAACAGCTTCGGCGGGCAACGAACAAGGCAGTCGTTGATGGCGGCCAGCGACGTAAGTCCGATGTCACGCCGACTTTTTTGTGACAGATAAGAAAACGCGAGTCGAGTTTCTTGTTGACACTGGTGCCGACTTATGTGTTTATCCTCACATTCGTACACGACACCCGCGAGTGAAATCAGCATATGAGCTTACCGCGGCAAACGTACCGTCTATCGCGACATTCGTAACAATTAATTTAGTGTTAGATTTAGGATTTCGTCGAGAATTTACGTGGACATTTGTGGTTGCTGACGTGGCAAAGCCAATCATCGGTGTGGACTTCTTAGCTTTTTATGAACTTCTTGTATATGTAAGAAATAAAAGACTAATAGACTTGAAAACAACACTCACGACAAAAGGACAAAGTGTCAAGTGTCAAATAAACTCTGTAAAGACATTTTCTGGTGTTTCAGAATTTCATGCCCTACTTCACATGTTTCCAGAGATCACTCTACCGGGAGGTGGTCTAAGGATAGTGAAACACCAAACGCAACATCATATCCACACTACACCAGGCCCTCCAGTAGCAGAGAAGCCACGACGACTAGCGCCAGATCGTCTGCGAGCAGCAAAGCAAAAATTCGAGACCATGCAGAGAATGGATATTACACGTCCTTCAGAAAGTTTCTGGTCTTCTCCACTACATATGGTCCCCAAAAGTGGAGACCAATGGAGACCTTGTGGCGACTATCGTAGTCTAAACGCCTGAACATGCCCCGATCGCTATCCAGTGCGCCATATTCATGACTTCGCCCACAGTCTTCGTGGAAAAATCATCTTTTCCACAATCGATCTGGTACGTGCTTTCAATCAGATTCCAGTCGCTGAAGAAGACATCCCCAAAACTGCCATAACAACACCATTCGGCCTCTTCGAATTTCCATTTATGACCTTTGGCTTGCGAAATGCTGCGCAAACGTTCCAGCGTTTTATAGAAGTGCTCAGAGGCCGGGATTTTTGCTATGCATATATTGACATTTTAGTGGCATCATCATCAAGGGAAGAACATTTAACTCATTTAAATATTGTTTTTCAGCGACTGAAAGAATATGGCCTGGTGGTCAATACATCAAAGTGTATCTTTGGCTAATCAGAAGTTAAGTTCCTCGGCTACAAAGTAACCAGTGAAGGGACCCATCCGCTGCCAGAGATAATTCAAGCGATTCAATCATATGCGAGACCGGCGACAATCAAACAACTTCGGCAGTTTCTAGGTATGATAAACTTTTACCGACGTTTTATACCTAGGGCTGCGGATCTTCAGGCGCCCTTGAATGAATTGCTACAGGGCAACAGCAAAGGAAAAATCCCTATACATTGGACTCCGAAAGCTGTTGATGCCTTTGAGAAGACTAAAGAAGGTCTTGCACAAGCAACTTTACTGGCACATCCAAAGCTAAATGCGCATCTTGCTAATGTCTCCGACGCATCGGACCGCACAATAGGAGCAGTTCTTCAGCAGCGCATCCGCAACATCTGGGAACCCCTGGCATTCTTCTCAAAAAAGTTAAGTACAGCTGAACGAAAGTATGGTACGTATGATAGAGAACTACTAGCTATCTATCAAGCGGTGAAGTACTTCAGACATATGATTGAAGGAAGAACATTTACCATTTATACAGACCATAAACCAATTACATATGCTTTTTCTAAAAAATCTGATCAATGTTCTCTACGTCAGTTTCGATACTTAGATTTCATTGTTCAGTTTTCTACAAATATTCGCCATCTAGCAGGAAAAGACAATGTTGTCACCGATGCGCTGTCGCGAATAGAATCTCTTGAGACTCAGCTCGATTTTGAAGCATTAGCTGCCGCTCAAGATACAGACCCCGAGCTACAGAAATATCTTCGAGAAGAATCTAGTCTCGCGCTGAAGAAGTTCCAGATACCAGGTTCGCAGACATCGATTTACTGCGATATTTCAAGTTTGGCAGTAAGACCATTTGTGCCTATTGGATTCAGAAGGGCTGCATTCGACCATCATCTGTCGCATCCTGGTGTAAAAGCCACGGCCAAGGCGATAGCTCAACGCTATGTCTGGCCATCGATGCAAGCCGACTGCAGACGTTGGGCACGATCTTGTATGAACTGTCAGCGCGCGAAAGTTACTCGTCACGTCACTACCCCCGTTGGAACATTCGTGCCTCCTACATCAAGATTTGAGCATGTGCACCTAGACATTGTTTTCATGCCACCGTCACAAAATTATAAATATTGCCTCACGTGTGTTGACAGGTACACACGATGGCCAGAAGCAATTCCTTTGCCAAACCAAGAAGCAGAGACCGTCGCACGAGCATTCTACAGTAACTGGATTTGTCGTTTCGGGACTCCACTACGAGTTACGACAGATCAAGGCAGGCAGTTTGAGTTATACCTGTTATGTTTATTATTATGCTTACTCTAACTATATATGTATTTTATGTATAAATTGTTGTAACGGTACACCTATACTTTTTGTTATAACATGTTAGGAAAAAACCAAAGGTAACTATTTTCTAAAATATAAAAACCGTTGTTCAGAATTGTCGAATGGCAGATGTCGGCTGTGGGTTAAATTGAATTAAAGATCTTTTAACGTATGTCAAGTTTACTGATCCTGAAGTGTCCTAAGTCCTTCCACAAGTTTGATTATTACAGTTCATTCAGTAAGTAAAATACACAACAATACCTTTTCAAGCACTTGAATCGCTTGACAGGTACGACTCATCTTCGAACAACAGCCTATCATCCGGCTTCTAATGGTTTGGTAGAACGATTCCACCGTAAACTGAAGGCTGCAATCAGGTGTCATCAGAACGACCGATGGGCAGAGATTCTTCCAACCGTTTTGTTCGGAATACGAGCAGCTGTCAAAGAAGATATAGAAACCTCAGCAGCAGAGCTGGTTTACGGCGAGCCACTAAGAATCCTGGTGAATTTCTCGTGAAGAGATCTTCCAATGAAGACGACGCCAATTCTGCTGACTTTATAAGGGATCTGCGACGTCATTTTCAACAACTTCGCCCTAGAAGTCCCGGTCGTCACGGCGAAAAGAAGACCTTTATTTTCAAAGATCTTTCTACG
Organism: Harpalus rufipes; assembly: GCA_951394225.1. Taxonomy (NCBI): domain Eukaryota; kingdom Metazoa; phylum Arthropoda; class Insecta; order Coleoptera; family Carabidae; genus Harpalus; species Harpalus rufipes. Next base: position 24,796,360 of record OX596282.1, on the reverse strand, counting down.
GCCAAACAAGTTTTCATTCGCCACGACGGCGTGAAAACTAATCTGCAACATCTCTACGATGGACCGTATCCCGTGATTTCCCGTGGAGACAAGACTTACACGGTTTATGTGAACGGTCGTGATATTAAAGTCTCTGTCGACAGGTTGAAGCCAGCATACATGCTTAATGAAGACGAAATGGTCGACATAGGTACTACGTCCCTATCTACAAACCAGTTCACCAGCAAATTCTGCAGAAAAGTGCGCTTTGCGGAGCCAATCACGACTATTTCTGCATGAAACTTCTTAACTGGTAGGGGGGTACTGTGGGTGCACTAGCCCACTATAAAATTTATGTTTTTGGTTTTTGTTACTACGAAAATATTTATTGTAAAAAAAAACGAACTCGAAAATAATAAATAAATTACTTATACTTCAAACGCTGCTGTTGTATTTTAATTTAATCTGATAAATATATACACAATCACTTCAATATTATCACCTGAGATTGTAGTATCTTGTGGCATGAAATTTGTTTATGAATGTGTTTTAAGCTGCAGTTATTTTAATCTTTAAAATACTTTCAGTTTACATACATAAAAGTATTACTAAATTAATTACATACGTAAAAATATAACAGAAAAAATCCGATGTGGAATATCTTCCGTCAATCCTGTGTATTATGTATAAATTCCATACATAAATTTTCTTGAAAAAGATTCTAAATTTCCAGTAAAATTATTACATAAACAAACTATGCAAATTGCACTTGACACTGACATCTTCTTCTTCTTTTTTCTTTAGCTTTTCCCATTCGTCAGGGGGTCGCTATTTTTTATTTTCTCCTTCCACTCATTTTGCGTGTCGTTCTCATTCAGTTCCTTTTCTCTCAAGTCTTCCGCAATACAGTTCTTCTATCTTATCTTAGGTCTTCCTCTGTTCCTTGAAACTTCTATTACTAAGCTATCCATTATTCTTCCACTATATTCTTCATCTCTCCTTATGACATGTTCAAACCAATGTAATTGTCTCTGTTGTATCTTTCTGGAAACTTCTTACGCTAGAATTATTTTCCTTATTCTTTCATTCCTTGCCGTATCTTTCCGTGTCTTCCCCAACATCTATCTCAACATCCTCAACTCTACCACATTCATTTACTTTCCATTGATACTGACATCTGTCAGTTTGAATTATCTGAATATATTAGTAGTTTCCATGGTTTATTTAATATCTTTATAATACTTTAAATCTATATCTATTGAATACGAAGTATAAAATGCAATTCTTTAAGTTATAATAACGTTAAATATCAATAAATGATATTTAACTCTTAAAATCTTCAAATGAGGGTACTTCCGGTTGACCAATTATAATCAAAACCTAATCGCGTCTGCGTATACATCTAAACTTGAGTAGTACGAAAAACAAAATTTTTTTTGGAATCGTGGTATTGATGTTTTGCGATCCGAAACTTTCGTCACACACACACACACACACACACACACACACACACACACACACACACACACACACACACACATACACGCACACAGATACACATACATACGTACAGATATCATCGTACAAATGGTGAAATCGTATTATATGGACCCTAAAACGTGCTTATTCACTAAAAACTCATCATTACAAACATAGAGAAGTCGAGTAAAGTTTAGTTATATTTATATAAAACAGAAGGAAATAAAATATTATCCGAAAAAATTAACTGTTATAAAAGTTTTATAGGTGACATTTATTCATTTCACGACATAGGTTCCCTCGTGAAAACCTTCAGTGCAGAAATCTTATTCAGCGATCATTAAACATAATTTATTACCTCTAAAGGAATATTAAGAAGTAATCGTGGAACACTGGTTTTCTGATATAAAAGAAAACCCGTAACTTTTTTAATACCTAGTGAAATAAAATAAGTTGATAAATGAAGAGCAAACAATTTGCCATTTTCTTTTATTACACTATCTTGTTTGTTTATATGTAAATACGAGTAGTAGTAGAATGCATAATTTTCCTAACCATGTTATAGGTATACGAGTAATATATGTACAATATTTTTTTTTAAAGATGTCCGATCAAGGTTATTTGTATCATGAATGAATTAACAAATTGGCATACATTTATCTATCTCCTTTGCAGTCTATAAGCGTGTGCGATAAGGATGGATATAACACGCTTGTCTTTCAAAAATTCATATTGTTTCGACCAAGTTAGGACATTCCATTTTAAAACGATGCTCGTTGTTGATAATACTTTCGCTGTAACGTAAGCTTATATATATATATATATATATATATATATATATATATATATATATATATAATTTTTGGCGTCGGTCGGAATCGAACCCGGGTCCCCAGATTCAAATTGTTCTCCATTTACGTTAATATATAATTGTATTCTTCGAAACAAATTACTTCTTACTGATCTCAACGTCCGGCCATCAATATTACGAGCCCTAACCACAAATATTTATATATATATATACAGGCTGTAAACGGAACTAGGGAACGCGATTTTTCTCGGAAGTTATAAGAGATACAAAAAAATCTTTCAAATACAATTGTTAGTGTTTCTAGTAAGCTACATAAATTAATGTAAATCAGAAAAAAAATATTTTAATTTTCGGAGATATACCTATTTTTGACTTTTTTTAAAATGGTACGCCCTCTATATTTTTATACTATTTAGTAGGAAATATTTTTTTCTTTAAAAAAGTTTCATAAGTTATACCTTCTAAATAGGATTATTTTTATTTTCATATGACAGTAGTTCCGACTCTAGGTTTGCTTGCACTTGTAGACCGGGGGCTAGTGCTCCGCGAAAAATGTATCATGGTATTCCAAATACTGACCCTTATTTAAATATTATTTACATATAAAATCACCGTTATAACATTTTTTTCATAACGGAATTGCATATTTCGATGTACTTTGCAATAAATATTTAAATAAAACTGTTGGCACCACTGTAAATGGTGCAACTTTCAACTCTTCTAATACCAATATAAAACATATTGTGCAACGTTGTATCGGTGCACATTAAAGCTGAAACTTGAAGATGAACACAGGTAATAAATAAATTCTTGAATTTCAGGAGCAAAATTTATTTCTTATGCTCTGGTCGGAGCTATTACAACAACTGAACTCAGATAATAAATAAACACATAACATGACAACCAAAAAATAATAGCAACAATGAAAATACAAGGTTGCTTTACAAAAATGATAATTATAACTATAACATTTGAAATTGAAAATGAATGCATCTGTGCTGGCGTGGGTAACATTTAAAATTGAATTACCCGCGCTGGCACAGTAACTCCCCCTGGCAAAAAGAGTCGACCACCAGAGACCTCTGTTGGGCCGTTCGACGGTTTTCGTAACTCGCCGGATCCATGTACGCCGGTTTCAGTCTGTCAATGGAGACTATCTGATTTGTATTATTGACATTGATGTTAAAAAATTTATTCCCTCGTTCTATCACCCGGAATGGACCTGTATATGTGTGTGATAGTTTATGTCTAGCGCCATCTGCGCGTAGAAATACGAATTCACATGACTGAAGGTCTTTGTGGATGTAGGGAGTGATTTGACGTTTACGTGGAAGTCTGTATGTTGTATTTGAGAAAGTATTTTTAATTTGTGTGAGTACCTCATGTTCGGTTAGTTTTGGTGTAGTAGTTTGGATAAAAATTTCACCGGGTAGTCTCAAATTTTCTCCGTATACAAGTTCCGCTGGGGAACATTGTATAGGTTCTTTGATCGCGGTTCTGATACCTAACAAAATTAAAGGTAAGTGTTCTAACCAATTGTTGGTTGATAACTTTGCTATGATTGCTGTTTTAATTTGTTTATTTAATATTTCCACTGCGCCGTTGCTTTGAGGGTGGTACGAGGTCGTTCTAATTCTGTTTGAACCCAAAAAATTGGCGAGTTCTTTGAAAAGTTTGGATTCGAAAGGTGTTCCTTGGTCTGTTGTAATGGTGAGAGGTATGCCAAATCTAGGTATGTATTGTTCGAAAAAGGTTTTTGCTATTTTAATTGCTGAAGCTTCTTTTAAAGGGTATGCTTCTGGCCAACGAGAAAATCTGTCGACTATGGTGAAAATGTAGCGAAAGTTATTTATTTTTGGAAGTGGCCCAACGATATCCATGTGAATGTGTTGAAAGCGACCTGTTGGATTTTTAAAGGGTTGTAATGGTGATCGAGTGTGTCTGGAAATTTTTGACTTTTGACAGTTGATACATTGTTTGCACCATGTGTAAATATTTTTTGACATATGAGGCCAGAAATATTTAGAGGAGATTAGTTTGTTGGAAGCTCTATAAGAGGAATGTGATAAATTATGGAATTTATTAAAAATTGTTTGACGGAATTTTGGAGGTAAATAAGGTCTTGGGTGACCTTTACTTATCTCACAAAAAAGTTTTATGTCTAGAAATGGTAAGCACATTTCTTTGAGGGAGAATTTTGAATTCTCAGTTTTTGACAGTAAGTTAGTTAGTTCGGTGTCAGAAAGTTGTGCTTGATGAATTTTTTGTGGTGTGATTTCTTGTAAGGAGATAGTTTCGATACGTGAAAGTGTATCAGCCACTATATTTTCTTTACCCTTAATGTATCTAATGTCGGATGTAAATTGTGCGATGTAATCTAGGTGTCTAAATTGTCGGGGGGTTCTTTCTGTTTTGATGAATAAGGAGGTTGATAATGGCTTGTGATCGGTTAAAATAAAGAATTTTTTTCCTTCTACGAAGTGTCTGAAATGTTTGATAGCTAAGAATGCTGCTAACAATTCCCTGTCAAAAACTGAGTAGTTCATTTCTGTTTTTGAGAGTTTTCTGGAAAAGAAAGCCAGTGGTTCCCATGTGTTATTGGAAAATTGTTGTAGGACGGCCCCCACCGCAAAAGAAGATGCATCTACTGAAATTGACAGTTGGGCTGAATGATCCGGAAAAACTAATGAAGAAGCGGATGCTAATTTATTTTTGACGTTATTGAACACTTTTAGTGTGGATTCTGTCCAGTTTAAAACTTCATTTTGTTTTTTGTGTAAAATCATTTCGTAGAGTGGGGAAAGAGTTGGTGCGAAATGTGGGATGAATCTGTGGTAGTAGTTGATCATTCCTAAAAATCTGTGTAAGCCTTTACATGTGTTGGGTGGTGAAAATTCAAGAATGCTTTTAACTCTGTCATGTGCTGGTTTGATACCGTCTTTCGTTATGTTATGTCCTAAAAAGTTTAAAGATGTAACGTTAAATTCGCATTTTTCTGGTTTGATTTTAATGCCAAATGAATTGAGTCTTTCGAGTAAAGTTTTAAGGTGAGTATAATGTTCGTTTTGATCCTTACTTGCTATCAAAATGTCATCAATATATACGAAAACGAAATCGAGATCATATAATATTTCGTTCATAAACCTTTGAAAAGATTGAGCTGCATTTCTAAGGCCAAATGGCATTCTAGTGAATTCGTATAGGCCGAACGGTGTTGTGATGGCTGTTAAATAAATGTCTTCTTCCGCGACTGGAATTTGATGGTAGGCTCTTACCAAGTCGATTTTAGAAAAGAATTTGCAGTTGTGTAAATTGTTGTGGAATGAGTGTATGTGTGGTAATGGGTATCTGTCTGGGATTGTTGCTAGATTTAGAGCTCTGTAGTCACCACATGGTCTCCAATTGTTTTGTTCTTTTTGGGAACCATGTGGAGGGGTGAAGAAACTGATGATGCAGAAGCTCTGCAAATTCCTAGCTTGATCATGTCGTCGAATTCTTTTTTGGCGATTTTAAACTTTTCAGTGTCTTGGTTTTGCATGTGGTAATTTGCCGTTGATAGCTATGTGATGTTTAACTTGGTGAACCACTGGTTCGTTGAAATTAATGGGGGAAGTAATATTAGGAAATTGTTTTATTAAATTTGTTATTGTTTTATTGTGTGAGTTAAATTTTGGTGTATCAATAATTTTGATTTTTGCCACTTGCTGTGTATGATTTTCTATTAGTTTTTTATTTTTTAAGTCTAGTAAGAGGTTAAATGTGGAAATAAAATCAGCTCCTAAAATCGGTTGGTTAATGTTGGCGATGATGAATTGGAAGGTAAATGTTTTGCTTAAATTGAGGTCTAATGTGAGGGTTTTGTAGCCGAATGTTTTTATATTAGTGTCGTTGACTGCCGATAACAGCAGTTTTGGATTAGGGTGTTTCAGTTTATAGATGGAATTGGGAATCACAGAAATTTCTGCCCCTGAATCAACTAAAAATTTAATTTTATTGATTTTATCATAAACATGCAAGCGACATGAATTGAAAGTTACACTACTTGTCGCTAATGTAGGTAACTTTATTTGTTTCGTTTCCTTTAAATTGTTTGAATGATTTGGTGTTTTTGTGTTTTTAAAAGTGCAAGGTTTTTCACATTTGAAAGCTCTATTCCCGAATTGTGTGTGATACCAACACATTGTTGTATTTGGGTCGTGTTGATTTGAAGTATAGTTTGATTTGAAAGTTGACGTTTGGGGATGTTTCAGTTTTTTGTTCATGATTTTGATTAATTGACTGAAATCTGATCGTAGTTCTTGGATTTCTTTTTTGGCAGTTGAAATGTCTTCCTCATTTTGAGTGTCGATTGATTGTTTGTTTTGGAAAATTGTGGAGTGATATTTATCTTTGTTAGTTTTGAAGGTTGATAGGTTTGGTTTTTCCAGCTCCCAAATTTTGTCTGCTATGTTTAGTAACTCTGAAATGGGCTTTTTGTTAATAGGAATAAGTGCAATGTTAATGGAGGGTGATAGTTTTCGAATCCAAAGTTTAAAAAGGAAATCGTTATTAAGGTAAGTTTTGTTTCCTGCTAATGCGATAATTTTTCTATATGATTCAGATGGTTTGTCAAACTCGGAATTTGTATTTGATAAAATTTCCTCAAGGCTACGTTCTTCGCTTATTGAGTGTCTGTCGATTAAATTGTTTTTTAGGAATTCGTATTTGTTTTGTACTGGTGGTGCGTGTAGGATATCGGTTATAGAAATGATACCTTCTTGGGGTAGGGCTGCTAATACATGGTTGTATTTGGTCTCATCCCGTGTGATACGCGCGAGATGGAATTGTGCTTCAATGCAAGTAAACCAGGCGGAGGGACTATGGCTCCAAAATTGGGGTAATTTGACAGTGAAAGAAGCGTTTTGTTGTCCTTCTGCCGGCGTACCTGGTTCCGGGAGAGCACCAACCTCGATGTCCGTGGTGGGCGACGCCATTCTCCGGGGGTCGTTGCCTACACACACAAAATGTTTTTAAATGCGTAAAGGAATGGATTCCTGAACAATGTAAAAATATTCCCTTACGGGCTGTTAAATTGTATAATTGTTGTTGTTGGTAGCTTATGGAATAGCGTCTATAAATATGTAGAGGAATGGATTCCTGAACTTTGTAAAAATATTCCCTTACGGGCTGTTAAATTGTAAAATTGTTGTTGTTGATTGATAAGAAAATAAATTTGATTTTATTGATACTTCATCGTCCGTTTCGTTTTGTAGAAGATGGTGTTGACAGTCTGGAGGTTTGGTCCGTTTCGTTTTGTAGAAGATGATGTTGATGGTCTGGAGGGTTAGTCCGTTGTCGCTGGGATGCGACAATCCATGGGAAGAAAAGGGTGATTGGAAGTTGATTCGCAGAGAAGAGATGATGCTGTTTGGAGTTTAGTCTTGATGAAGTTCAAAAAATGCATGCTGCTAATCGGGGTCACCAATTGTGCAATGTAGTATCGGTGCACATTAAAGCTGAAACTTGAAGATGAACACAGGTAATAAATAAATTCTTGAATTTCAGGAGCAAAATTTATTTCTTATGCTCTGGTCGGAGCTATTACAACAACTGAACTCAGATAATAAATAAACACATAACATGACAACCAAAAAATAATAGCAACAATGAAAATACAAGGTTGCTTTACAAAAATGATAATTATAACTATAACATTTGAAATTGAAAATGAATGCATCTGTGCTGGCGTGGGTAACATTTAAAATTGAATTACCCGCGCTGGCACAATATGTATGGAATTTGTGAATTTTTATTTTAAGTAGTAATTTATAGTTGTCTCTTAAATATGAAGCGGAATACCATGAACCACCGCCCACACTTTAAGCAGCGGAATCGCAAAATTGCGGTGACCCGTATATACATCTAGTACGTCCGGCCATAATTTATTTAATTAATAATTATCAGTTGACTAAAGCTTTAGCGCGCTCTGTAACCATTGCCAATGTCTGGCATTCATTATTGGCTACTTTAACATATATTTGTATATCTTTAGATAACAATTTTTATGAGAAAAATGCATGTTTATATTTATTGCAAAATAAGTGTGGCATGGATGAAACAAGTTGAATATGGATTCAGATTTTAGAGTGCTGTGACCGAAACAATAGCACTATATATTATTTTTACAAATGTCAGTTGCTATTATTAAATTATTTTTGTTGTGTGAATACTGGATAAGCTTAATAAATCAGAAAAATGCATAATACTCATAATGAAAATGTTGATATGTACGAAGTGTACAAAATGTACAGCAAGAAAAAATACTTTTGCCGCGGTTAGAATGTATCAGGAGAAATATCCTCAAAGAGAAGTACCATCACATAGATAATTTCGAAGGTTAGAAGCCAGATTACGTACCAATACAACTGCATTTATTTAAAAACAAAGAACTACAATAAATAATGATATTGAAATAGATATTTTGGCGTATTTTGAAACAAATCCAAGGGCATCTATTAGAATGGCTGCTACCAAGTACCAGTGTGGTGTAGGAAGAGTACATAAAATTTTAAAAATCTGATGTGGACACCACACGACTTCCTTGTACGATTATTAAACTATACATATTTTTTTTAATAACTAAATTACAAAATATTAATTTTAACTTCAAAACAGTAAGATATATAGCGACCATAATCTAACCCGGTACTTTTTAAGGAAAGTTTTGATTACAACAAAGAAATATTTGATTACAACAAAGAATATGACTAATTTCACAATAAAAATATAATATATGTTATTGTACGAATCATAAAATTGCACGTATTTAACGTAATTTGACATGAACATTTTTTTGTCCTAATCCATAGCAAGCTTTATTACAAAAACAAAAAAGTATATAAGTTTTAAATTTACATATCTCGCTTATACAAAAGGCAAATTTAATAATACTTGATGTGCTAGATGCAGAAATTAATACTCTAAAACTTTTATTAGAAGCATTTATTTCTAAAATCAAAATAAAATCATTTTATTCAAGAAAAACTGTTACCAACTTCAAGTAATGTACCTTTTCCGGTTAGCCTATTTTAACCAAAATCTATTATGTTATTTCGATTGACATAAAAGTCTTGTATACCAAATTTGAAAAGTTTTGGATTATATTTTAAAACAGTTTTTCATTAAAATCTATTACAGGCTTCATGTAAAGTGCACAACTAGGTGTTATAGCAGTCCTAAATCTTTCAAATAAAATTGTTAGTGTTTCTAGTAAGCTACATAAATTAATGTAAATCAGAAAAAAAATATTTTAATTTTCGGAGATATACCTATTTTTGACTTTTTTTTAAAATGGTACGCCCTCTATATTTTTATACTATTTAGTAGGAAATATTTTTTTCTTTAAAAAAATTTCATAAGTTATACCTTCTAAACTTAATAGTATTCGAGATATTGAAGAAAATATTAAAATAATTTTACTGGAAATTAAAGCTGGCTATGGAAACAAAATTTGACATTTGTATTAGTTTATTGTTATAACCCTGTGAAAAAGTTTATTGAATTGATAACTTAGATTATTATTTGTTGTAAAAATGGAAGAATACTCAATTAACGAGAAGGTAGATATGTTGAAATGTTTCCATTTATCAAACAATAATTCAAGAGAAGTTAAATAATAAAATTAATAATACCGTAAATCAACATTTGTTAAAAAGGCTCAATTTTTGTATACAAGAAAACGGTGAAAATTTTAAACGATTTTTATGTTGTTACCAGTATGACAATAATTTGATGTACATTTGTAAATTAAAATGTTTCGTAACTCAATAATTTTGTTTTCATAGCCAGCTTTAATTTCGAGTAAAACTATTTTAATATTTTCTTTAATATCTCGAATTCTATTAAGTTTAGAAGGTATAACTTAAAAAACTTTTTTAAAGCAAAAATTATTTCCTACTAAATAGTATAAAAATATATCTGCGAAAATTAATTATTTTTTTCGTTTTAAATGGAATGTCCTAACTTGGTCGAAACAATATGAATTTTTGAAAGACAAGCATGTTATATCCATCCTTATCGCACACGCTTATAGACTGCAAAGGAGATAGATAAATGTATGCCAATTTGTTAATTCATGCATGAGACAAATAACCTTGATGTCCGATCAATCCGATCTATAAAAAAAAATACTGTACATATATTACTCGTATACCTATAACATAGTTAGGAAAATTATGCATTCTACTACTACTCGTATTTACATATAAACAAACAAGATAGTGTAATAAAAGAAAATGGCAAATTGTTTGCTATATATATATATATATATATATATACAGGGTGTTAATAAAAAAACTTTACACACTTTAGCAGGTGATAGTAGAGATGAAAACAAGAAAAAAATTCTAATACACTTAGGTCCAATACTCATTGGTTTTTAGAAAATTTATGTATGGAATTTGTACATAATACACAGGATTGACGGAAGGTATTGTGCTGGCCACATCAGATTTAACAACTAAGGACTCTAGGTGTTTACGATCAAGTGCGTGAGTCTCTTCGACGACGGCTGCAACTTTGTTTACAATTGATCGTTAATATATATATATATATATATATATATATATATATATATATATATATATATATATATATATATATATATATATATATATAATAGGCTGTTCATTTTATTTTGTCCACTATAGCTATCTCGAGAACTATAAGAGCTACGAGGTCGGTTAAATTAGCAAACAATTTCTATTTTACAAGACTATTTTAATGAGCATAAAAACTTTTTTTCAACCAGTGGTTCACAAACTGTGGATACCAATTTTGTTATTTTAAGTTAACAAGTTGAATATGAATTCAGATTTTAGAGTGCTGTGACCGAAACAATAGCACTATATATTATTTTTACAAATGCCAGTTGCTAGTATTGAATTATTTTTGTTGTGTGAATACTGGATAAGCTTAATAAATCAGGAAAATGCATAATTTTACTCAAAATGAAAAAGTTGATATGTATGAAGTGTACATTTTAGCAAGGAAAAATACCTTTGCCGCGGTTAGAATGTATCGGGAGATAATATATGCTCAAAGAGAAGTACCATCACATAGATATTTTCGAAGATTAGAAGCCAGATTACGTGACAATATAACTGCATTTATTGATAAACAAAGAACTACAATAAATAATGATATTGAAATAGATATTTTGGCGTATTTTGAAACAAATCCAAGGGCATCTATTAGAATGGCTGCTACCAAGTACCAGTGTAGTGTAGGAAGAGTACATAAATTTTTAAAAAGAAATAAATACAGAGCGTTTAAACTTAAAAAAAGTCCAATATTTACATCTTGGAGACCATGAAAGATGTCTTGAGTTTTGTCTTTTGTTGTTAAATGAAGGAAGGGAGTTTTTAAAATTTATTATCTGGACAGATGAATCAATTTTTTCAAATAATGACATGTTTAACTGGAATACTGAGAACCCTATAATTGTGCGTGATAGCGGATTTCAAAGAAAATTTAGTGTTAACATTTGGTATGCTGTGAAAGATAAAATATTTTTTTATATATATGCCGGTACTCTCACACGTGATCGGTATTTTCAATTTTTAAGACATGTTAGCAAATATGCTAGATGATGTGCCAAATGTTCTAAGAGCTTTATATTATCAACGAGACGGTGCACCTGCCCACAATGCGCAAAAAGTAACGCAATATTTAAATGAAATGTTTCCGAATCAGTGGATTGGTACCTACTGCCCTATTTCTTGGCCCGCCAGGTCGCCGGATTTAAATCCATTAGATTTTTTTATGGAGCTACTTAAAGGATAATGTTTATAATAATGTGTATCCAGACTTACAGCATCTAAAAAACAACATTGAAAATGTTTTAAATAATATTGATGGCCGGACGTTGAGATCAGTAAGAAGTAATTTGTTTCGAAGAATACAATTATGTATTAACGTAAATGGAGGACAATTTGAATCTGGGGACTCGGGTTCGATTCCGACCGACTCCAAAAATTACTTCGAATTTTAATGGAACCAAATTGACCCTTGTGGTGCACTCTCCACGCCAGCATTGAGTGTCCGTGAAGGGACGCCTGGTAAGCAAATATTTCATCATTACCGATATCTGTGTACAAAGCAAATTTGGCACACCCAGCAGTGGGTAATATATATATATATATATATATATATATATATATATATATATATATATATATATATATAAATTAAATCAATGGAATACGATTTAATGTTTTTAAAAAGTTTTATTTTAAAGTACAAGATACAACAAGATATGATATGAACTTTATCTCTCTACAGACCGACATAAACTCTGCTTTACATGTCTGAGATGAGCTATTTAACTACTTAGGTGGTATGACATTTGTGCTGTATAGGGTTTAATGTTACTTAATGGAAAGTTACCAGGAATGATGCAACAAGGGCTGGGCATCTACATAATTCCTCCCCCCTAAGATGAAAGAATACCTGTTGGATATTCCATAGGTGTTGTTTCAATTGTTATTTCGCTACTTTTATTCTGATTACATAAATTACGTTTGTTAATTTCTACATAAATCTTATAAACTAAGAACATGGCTACAACTATGCATACAATGTATAATATTATATCGAAAAATATTGAATGTGACTCCGAGTTATGGATTTCATTTAAATGTGTTATTTGTTGATTTGGAATTTTAACTGATTCTAGATTTTTTATATTCAGTGTCTTATTAAGGATTATTTTATTTTTATTTTGTTCAATATTTAAGTTAATAATTTTATCATACTTGACATTTTTAAATAATTTTTGTTTGTTTATTAAACAGTTTTTTATTGAGTATATTCCAGCAATTTCTTTATCTTGAACTTCGTGATCACATTCGATATTTATTACATCTTTATTAGGTACAAAGAGATATACAATATTTGAATTTGGTATTGAAATGATTTCGTTGTGATTAAGTACTTTAATATATTCGCAACTATCACTATTTTTATTAAAATACAAGTTTTCTAAACATTTATTTGCTAGGGAATTTTCAATGTTACAAATATAAAGTTTATCTTCTACCAAAGTACATTTGTTCAATTTATTAATGTGTGTATTAGTTTTCGAGTAATAGCCAGGGGTGATATCTAAGGTAACGTAAGTGTTATTGTGCAAAGTAGGAATAGGGGTGATTTGTAAGAGTTCGTTTTGTAGAAGGGGAATAGGAATGTCTATTATTATGTCTAAATTAAAATTTTCATATTTACAATAGGTTTTTACTAACTGTTGGTTTTGCCAATTTTTGATTACAAGCTGTTTTAAACTGCTTGATAATAATTTGTCAATTTCTTTTTTGACATCTTCTCTCGAGAGAATACCAAAATATAAAGTGTTTGTTTCACAAAAAGCAAACGTGGTTTCAATTTCGTTAAGGATACTTATTAAATTTGTGGCTGCAAATGTTAGTTGCGTTATTATATTTTCGATATAGAGTATATCGTTGGTATCTATTATTTTTCCTAAAACAACATGCATCTCAGTAATTTTATTTTGAATAATTTTATTATTGGAGTTGATTTTTTCAACTTGTTTATTGAAATAATCCGAAATATTTTTATTAAAGGTAATTACTTGATTTAAATTGTCTTTCAAAATATTTTCATTTTCTTTAATTAATTTCAAAGCGTTGTCGTATTTTTCTTGATCAGTGGCGTCTAAATTTCCAGTGATACTTTTTATTATAGAACCGATTCCGTTTATAAGTCCACGTTTTTCTTTATTGTCGTACAGGAGAATTTGTATTTTACTATTTACTATGTCTAAAAAGTTTTCTAACATAATAAAGTTATTACTTAAAGTTTCTACATTTTTCTTATTATATTTATTCTCTAATTCTAATTTTAATTGATTATAGTGGTAAGTAAGATTATTATATGTTTCCTTAATTCTATCTAAATTGAGTTTAACATAGATGTACTTATTATTAGTTGAAATTAGTGCGTCTCCTAGTTTCAGGACGTTAATTCCGGCATTGTGTCTTTCGTCTTTGAGGTCGATGGTTGTTGTTGTTCGTATGAGTCTGTAAATTGACGGAGAGGTTTTAATTTGTCAATTTTTACCTTTCTGTTCGTGTCAGTTATTACTTGGGCCCTATCTTTTACATACGTTTTAATTTGTTGTTTTTTGTAACGGGGTTTCTCGACTTTACCAGTGTTTCTTTTGGCTTGTTCTTCGAATGCTTTATCTGGTAATTTAATACTATCAACCTGTGACGTGGCGTATTTCTTTTTGCTGTTATCTAATAATAATTTAGTTTCATCGTAAATTTTTTTCATAATTTCTTTGTGGGTCTGAACGTAATTATCAGTAACGATTTCGGGAGAAATTTCTTCTTTTATTTCATTATAATGGCCGAAAAGTATTTCATTGGGTGTGCGTTTGATAACGGAGTGGATTGTCTGGTTATAAGCTTGAAGAGCATAACGGACTTTATTACTAATGTTTAAATCGTTGAAATCTTTATTTTGTTCCAGTATTCTAACATGTTCTATTATTGTTGAATGGAACCTTTCGATATTACCGTTACTTTTTGGATTATTGACGCTAATGAGGTGAATACGAATATTTTTGGTTGATAAAAAGTTGTAGATCAGCTGGTTGTTAAATTGTAGGCCGTTATCAGATATTATTAATTTAGGAGTACCGAAGATAGAAAAGTATTTTATTAATTTTTGTATTATAGTTATTGTATTGGTTTCGGACAAATGATAAATTTGTGCGTGCTTAGAGAAACTGTCGATTATTGTTAAGAATTTTTCTTTTTTTAATGATAAAATATCAATATGAATAATTTCGAGGGGCTTGGTCGCAGTTTGTGTTTTTATAATGGGTGTTTTTACGGGATTTCTTTCATATTTATTTTCCTGGCAAACATCACAGTTATTTATAAATTTAGAAACTGTTTGCTGCATATTTGGCCAATAATACTGCTGTTTTAATTTCTGATAAGTTTCAATTATGCCACGGTGATTTGTTTTACCTAAATGATAGTTCTTTACTAGGTCGATTTGTTCATCTGACGCTTCTATGTCTTGTAACTGATTTTTACAACTAGTCAAAATATAAGTGCCTGGTTGAAAGTGAATTTGCAAAATAGAATTTAACATTTTTTGAAATTGTACCGGAACGATGCAATGATAATGTATTCCAGGTACGAGGTATTCTTTAATAAATTTTAAGAGAGTATTTTTAAAATTAGTCTTGTTTAAGTAAATATAAAATCTTTGTTTTTCGTGTCCAAACATTTTTTTTATTTCTACAGTGCTTTTCGAAGTTGTTTCTTTAAATATAATTTGGTTTTTACTGAAATTTATAGGAATGTCTTTATAGTGCAGGCCGTTGATAGGGGATTCGTCATCAGAATGCTGCGTATAACTGTCGGTGTCCTTTTCAGCGATAATGGAGTTTGCATAAGTTTCGATACTATTCAGAGTGAAAACGTTGATTTGTATGTCTGTATTTTCAAAAATTTGTCTTAGTAGATTTTCTATATCAGACCAATTTTGTTTGTCTAGACCAGATGCAATTTTTGGCATGTTAATTGAATTAATATTGTTTTCGATTAGATAATGTCTTAATTGTATTAAACAGTTTTTAATATCTTTTAAATTTGGCTCGTCAAAATAATTCTCTTTTGAAATTAAATGTATTATTAGTCTAGGTGATGTTTGTACGGCGATGTTATTTACTATTTTTATTTTTTCTATATTGTTGGTGGTGTGGTACTTTTCGTTAATCTGTTTTGCGAAACCTTGACCCATTTTAAAATCTTGTGAAACGCAATGAATTATGGGCTCCTTATGGTCAAAAATATTTGAAATTTTGTAATTTATCTCGAAAGGTTTCGGAATTCTGGATAAATAATCTGCGACGTAATTTTGTTTACCTTTTTGATATTCTATGTCATAATTGTATTGTGATAATTTCAATTTCCAACGTATGAGTTTTGAATTTGGTTCTTTTAGACTGTTTAGCCAAATAAGGGGTTTGTGATCCGTAATCAGTTTAAATTTCCGACCATACAGATAGTGATGAAAATGTTTCGTGGCCCACACGATAGCAAGTAATTCCTTTTCGGTGGTTGAATAATTTACTTCATGATCGTTGAGAGTGCGACTTGCGTAGGCTATAGGTAGATCTTTACCGTTTATGTTTTGGGATAAGACTGCTCCTAAAGCGAAATTTGATGCGTCGGTCGTTAAACGGAGTTGTTTCGAAAAATCAGGATACTGTAATATTGGTGCGTTTGAGAGTAGTAATTTACATTTTTCGAAGCACGAAATGTATTCTTTGTCATCAATATTAATTTTGGCGTCTTTCTTTAAGCATTTGGTAAATGGTTTGGTTAATTTGGAAAAGTCTTTTATAAATCTACGGTAATAACCAAGAAAGCCTAAAAATGATTTAATTTCTTTTTGAGTCTTTGGAAGAGTAAGTTTTTTAATAGTTTCAATTTTATCTGGATTCGGTTTAATGCCCTCGGTAGTAATTATATGTCCAAGATACGCAACTTCTTTTCTTAGAAATTCGCTCTTATCTAGTTGTAATTTAAGATTCGCCTCTCTTAATCTTTGGAAAACAATTTTGATGTTTTGAATGTGTTCTTGTAATGATTTGCCTAAAATAATTATGTCGTCCAAATACACAAAGCATATTTTATTAATGAGGTCTTTTAAAACAAAATTCATTAGTCGCTGGAAGGTACTTGGTGCGTTCTTGAGGCCAAATGGCATTCTAAGGAATTCAAAGTGTCCTTGATCGGTAGAAAAGGCTGTTTTTTCTACTGAATCAGAATCCATTTCGATTTGGTGGAATCCGCTTTTTAAGTCAATGGTACTGAAATAATTACATTTACCAAGTTGGTCTAAAATGTCCGCGATATCGGGTATCGGAAATTTGTCGTCGATAGTTTTTGAGTTTAGTTTGCGGTAGTCAATAACCATGCGAAATTTTGTTTCACCCGAAGCATCCTGTTTTTTGGGAACAATCCAAATTGGGCTACTCCAAGGGGAGTATGAGTGTCTAATTATGTCCTGATCTAACAATTTATTAATTTGTTTGTTAACTTCTTCCTTGTAGATAACCGGATATTTATATGATCTTTGATAAACTGGGGTTTCGTCGGTTGTCCTAACTTTGTGTTTTATCACATTTGTAAAAGTTAAGTTTTTGTCGTCATCGATAATCAAATCTTCGAATTCTTTAAGAATTTTATTTAATTCTTTGATTTCTGTGTTATTTAAATGATCTGTTCTGAGGTTTAATTCTTTTGAAATTTCTTGACAATTCATTTCTAATTTGTTTTTGTGAAAATAGCTAAATTTAAATTTGCGTTTACCTAATAAAATAGATTCATCTGAATAACTAATTTTCGCTTTTAACAACTTTAGGCCAGAATTTCCTATTACAATATCAAAATCTTTATGGAATTCAAAAATGAAGCATTTTATATTTTTCTTAAGTAATTCAACAAATGTGAATTGGGTACCGGTTGAAACAGCATTTGCGGTTTGTATCTCGAAATGTTCATTAAAAATTTTGAATTTGTTTTTATTTTTGTGAACGAAATTTTGACTAATAAAATTTTCGGAAGATCCGGTGTCGATTAATACACGGCAATTTTTAAATTGGATAAATGGTAGACGTGAAGTATAGTTTGCTAAGGTTTCAACTCTTCTAAGAGTTCTATGGGAAAATTTTCGGTTTGTGACTCTAGTTCGTTGTTTGTTTCAATGTTTTCTTCATTGTTTGTTTGGTCGTAATCATAGTGTTCGAATAGATGATTGTCATTGTTGGGGTCTACAAGGGTTTCAGTATTACTGTCTAGCATTTGTAAGTCCTGTCTCTGTCTTTTTTGTTGAGGTCTAAAGGTGTTTGTGCTGATGGACATAGGTTGAGGATAATTGTTTATTCTCGGTTTAGGGTGTATCGGTTGACTAGGGAAATTTCGTTGTTGCTGAGGATATCGAAGCATTGGTGATCGATATTGATTTTGATTTGGGTAGGAATTTTGGTTTTGTGTTGCAGTTTTATAAACAGGTGTTGGGACGTTTATCTTTGGTTTGATAGTGTTTTGTTTGTGTATGTTTGTGTGAATGTACTGGAAGTCATTTTTGATTAAATTCTGGATATCATTTAAAGATTTTGGATTTCTAGCGGCTAACTGACTTCTATATGGCTCTCTGCAATTTATTATAAAATTATGTGACGCATAACTAGACATGAATGTAACTAAATTGTCGAAGCCAGCACCAAACTTTAATTTTAATAAACTTATCAATCTTTTGAAAATATCTTCGTATTTATCGAAGTACAAGAATATGTCTTCGTTAGATTTTTGATCGAGATGTGATAGTTCTGTTAAGAAATGAACTTCATTTCTTTTATCACCATATTCATCAATTAGTAATTCTTTTAAAGATTTCCAGTCAGTATACGTTTTGGTAGCTAGTTTTGTATTGGCTTCTTTAGTTATTTTCTTTCGAATTGTATGCAAAATTATTCGTTTAATAATTGCAGATAAATTTTGTTTATCGATTATTTCGATCATTTCATCACAGATGTTAATAAAGTGCGCGAGGGTGCCAGTGCTCCCATCATATTCGGGTATGATATCTATTAGTTCTTTAATGTCGTTAGGGATTCTGGGGATTAAATTCAAAGTGGCTGGCTGGATTTGTGGAGCTGGTGGATTCATTGTGTGTGTATGTGATATTTAAATAAAATGATGTAAATATTAATTAGAATAAATATGAAATTGTTTAACAACAATGAATAGTAGAATGTAATATACTTGTAAATATTAATTTGAATAAATATGAAGTTGTTTAACAACAATGAATAGTAGAATGTAATATACTTGTAAATATTAATTTGAATAAATATGAAGTTGTTTAACAACAATGAATAGTAGAATGTAATAAACTTACATTAATATTACTAATAAATTCACGACGGCCAATTTCATGGTCTTTGTGGAGTGAATTTGGGATGGTTCCTGATGTCCGCTCAGGTGGTGGGGTCGAGATGTCTTCTACGGACGATCCGCTTCTGGTGACTCTCGGAATTAACGACGATATGATCAGCCTTTCTTCGTCGGAGGTTTGTGTGGGTGTAGAGGGTCTTGTAGCCTGGTACTTCTGGATTTGGTTCCACTCTTTGAAGTGTGAAATCTTCAACGAATTGATCTCACCAATAATTGTCGTGGTGAGATTTCGGACTTCTGAACACTCAGGGAACTTGATGGTTCGTGGATGCCGCGTTTAACACTTAAAAGTGACGACTTGAACTCTTCAACGAATTGGAGATTCGAATTTCGAAAATCTTCGGAGTTTTAAAGCCTTTTGGGCATCCTACCGCGACTGCGCCAATTAAATCAATGGAATACGATTTAATGTTTTTAAAAAGTTTTATTTTAAAGTACAAGATACAACAAGATATGATATGAACTTTATCTCTCTACAGACCGACATAAACTCTGCTTTACATGTCTGAGATGAGCTATTTAACTACTTAGGTGGTATGACATTTGTGCTGTATAGGGTTTAATGTTACTTAATGGAAAGTTACCAGGAATGATGCAACAAGGGCTGGGCATCTACATAATTTATATATATATATATATATATATATATATCTATATATATATAATTTTTGGCGTCGGTCGGAATCGAACCCGGGTCCCCAGATTCAAATTGTTCTCCATTTACGTTAATATATAATTGTATTCTTCGAAACAAATTACTTCTTACTGATCTCAACGTCCGGCCATCAATATTACGAGCCCTAACCACAAATATTTGGTACGGCTGTATTTTTTCAGTACATTAATTTTTGAAGCAATTTTAAAATTATTTGGAATAAATTTATTTAATTATATTTGTAGTTTTTTATTAAGTTATTATAATGTCTACATCGACACAAAAACACAATAATCAAAAATGAAAATCAAAAGATTTATTCTAGCATTCGTAAGATTACTTTTTTTAAGTTATGAAAAAAAAAGGCCATAAATAATTGGTACGGCAATTAAAACTTATATTAATATTGACTAACGTCCTCTTATTGCGCTCTATACTATTTATCGAATATTTAGCGAATATTCGAGCAGGCTTTGCCTTTTGTTTTCTACTAACTGTCATTAATATTCAACATGGTGCGCGGAAAGCCGATTTCTGAAGATATTCGAAAATTAATTATTGAAAAAAATGAATCTGGTAAAAGTTATGTCAAATTTCGAAATCAACAATTGTTAACATAGTCAAAAATTATAAAATTTCTGGATCCATTTCATCATTTAAGAACAGAAGTGGTAGGATTTCCAAAATTACCGAGCGAGATTTGCGAGCGTTGACTTCCAGTGTCAAAACAAATAGACGAAGTACCGTTCGTGATTTATCAGAAAAATGGTCAGCAAAAATTGGAAAGTCTGTAGGACGCGAATGGACTCGAAAAAATATTCATAAACTAAAATATGGCTTTTATAAGGTAAATTTTTTAGGTCCGGGTATAAAAGTAAGAAAAACTTAAATTTTAAACTTAAATTTTCCAGGCCAAAGAAAAGCCATTATTGACTATGTCACAAAAGAAAAAACGTTTATTATGGGCAAAAGAAAAAAGATTTTGGGTACAGAGGCAGTGGGATTCCATTATATTCAGCGATGAATCTAAATTTGATGTGTGCGTTGGTGATTCTAGAAAAAGAGTAATACGGACAAAAAAAGAGGTATACCATAGAGACTGTCTGAAGCGAACCGTCAAATTTCCAGCTACTATAATGGTATGGGGATGCATGTCCTCCAAAGGTGTGGGCAATTTGCAGTTTATTGTCGGCACTGTAAATGCTCAGAAATACATAAATATTTTGGAGGGCAATTTAATTCCATCTGTAACCCAATTAAGTTCACATGAAGAGTTTATATTTCAACAAGATGGTGCTTCATGTCATACAGCTAAAGTTACTAAGAATTGGCTAGAAAGTAAAGGAATAAATGTTTTAAGCTGGGCATCCTCCAGTCCAGATCTCAATCCGATAGAATCCTTGTGGGCAGTAATGAAACGGCGATTAAGAAATGAGCCTCAGAGAACGTTAGAAGTTTTGAAACAAAAAATTACAGAAATATGGAATTCAATTACACCAGATGAGTGCCAGGAACTTATAAACACTATGCCAAAACGAGTTGAAGCTGTTATAAGAGCAAAAGGCGACGTTACCCAATATTAGTATAAGTTGTAATAGCCGTACCAATTATTTATGGCCAACTTTTTTCCTAACTTAAAAAAGTAATCTTACGAATGCTAGAATAAATCTTTTATTTTTCATTTTTGATTATTGTGTTTTTGTGTTGATGTAGGCATTATAATAACTTAATAAAAACTACAAATATAATTAAACAAATTTATTCCAAATAATTTTAAAATTGCTTTAAAAATTAATATATTAAAAAAATACAGCCGTACCAAATATTTGTGGTTAGGGCTCGTATTTAAAACATTTTCAATCTTGTTTTTTAGATGCTGTAAGTCTGGATACACATTATTATAAACATTATCCTTTAAGTAGCTCCATAAAAAAAAATCTAATGGATTTAAATCCAGCGACCTGGCGGGCCAAGAAATAGGGCAGTAGGTACCAATCCACTGATTCGGAAACATTTCATTTAAATATTGCGTTACTCTTTGCGCATTGTGGGCAGATGCACCGTCTCGTTGATAATATAAAGCTCTTACAACATTTAATGGCACATCATCTAGCATATTTGCTAACATGTCTCTTAAAAATTGAAAATACCGATCACGTGTGAGAGTACGTGCATATATATAAAAAAAATATTTTATCTTTCACAGCACACAAATGTTAACACTAAATTTTCTTTAAAATCCGCTCTCACGCACAATTATAGGGTTCTCAGTAGTCCAATATTAAACATGCCATTATTTGAAAAAAATGATTCATTTGTCTAGATAATAAATTTTAAAAACTCTCTTCCTTCATTTAACAACAAATGACAAAACTCAAGACATCTTTCATGGTCTCCAAGATTTAAATATTGGGCTTTTTTAAGTTTAAACGCTCTGTATTTCTTTCTTTTTACTTCCTTGTACGTAAGTAAAGGAAGTATTGTAATCGCGAAAAATTTCGGTTTTCAGATTTCAGCGGAAATATCCATTTTGGTCATTTCTGAATCCATTTTGACTAATTTCGTCATGACGTCTGTACGTACGTACGTCCGTACGTATCTCGCATAACTCAAAAACGGTAAGCCATAGAAAGATGATTTTTTTTATTTATTTTTCTTTTATTTCTCTTGAATTATTGTTTGATAAATGGAAACATTTCAACATATCTACCTTCTCGTTAATTGAGTATTCTTCCATTTTTACAACAAATAATAATCTAAGTTATCAATTCAATAAACTTTTTCACAGGGTTATAACAATAAACTAATACAAATGTCAAATTTTGTTTCCATAGCCAGCTTTAATTTCCAGTAAAATTATTTTAATATTTTCTTCAATATCTCGAATACTATTAAGTTTAGAAGGTATAACTTATGAAATTTTTTTAAAGAAAAAAATATTTCCTACTAAATAGTATAAAAATATAGAGGGCGTACCATTTTAAAAAAAAGTCAAAAATAGGTATATCTCCGAAAATTAAAATATTTTTTTTCTGATTTACATTAATTTATGTAGCTTACTAGAAACACTAACAATTTTATTTGAAAGATTTAGGACTGCTATAACACCTAGTTGTGCACTTTACATGAAGCCTGTAATAGATTTTAATGAAAAACTGTTTTAAAATATAATCCAAAACTTTTCAAATTTGGTATACAAGACTTTTATGTCAATCGAAATAACATAATAGATTTTGGTTAAAATAGGCTAACCGGAAAAGGTACATTACTTGAAGTTGGTAACAGTTTTTCTTGAATAAAATGATTTTATTTTGATTTTAGAAATAAATGCTTCTAATAAAAGTTTTAGAGTATTAATTTCTGCATCTAGCACATCAAGTATTATTAAATTTGCCTTTTGTATAAGCGAGATATGTAAATTTAAAACTTATATACTTTTTTGTTTTTGTAATAAAGCTTGCTATGGATTAGGACAAAAAAATGTTCATGTCAAATTACGTTAAATACGTGCAATTTTATGATTCGTGCAATAACATATATTATATTTTTATTGTGAAATTAGTCATATTCTTTGTTGTAATCAAATATTTCTTTGTTGTAATCAAAACTTTCCTTAAAAAGTACCGGGTTAGATTATGGTCGCTATATATCTTACTGTTTTGAAGTTAAAATTAATATTTTGTAATTTAGTTATTAAAAAAAATATGTATAGTTTAATAATCGTACAAGGAAGTCGTGTGGTGTCCACATCAGATTTTTAAAATTTTATGTACTCTTCCTACACCACACTGGTACTTGGTAGCAGCCATTCTAATAGATGCCCTTGGATTTGTTTCAAAATACGCCAAAATATCTATTTCAATATCATTATTTATTGTAGTTCTTTGTTTTTAAATAAATGCAGTTGTATTGGTACGTAATCTGGCTTCTAACCTTCGAAATTATCTATGTGATGGTACTTCTCTTTGAGGATATTTCTCCTGATACATTCTAACCGCGGCAAAAGTATTTTTTCTTGCTGTACATTTTGTACACTTCGTACATATCAACATTTTCATTATGAGTATTATGCATTTTTCTGATTTATTAAGCTTATCCAGTATTCACACAACAAAAATAATTTAATAATAGCAACTGACATTTGTAAAAATAATATATAGTGCTATTGTTTCGGTCACAGCACTCTAAAATCTGAATCCATATTCAACTTGTTTCATCCATGCCACACTTATTTTGCAATAAATATAAACATGCATTTTTCTCATAAAAATTGTTATCTAAAGATATACAAATATATGTTAAAGTAGCCAATAATGAATGCCAGACATTGGCAATGGTTACAGAGCGCGCTAAAGCTTTAGTCAACTGATAATTATTAATTAAATAAATTATGGCCGGACGTACTAGATGTATATACGGGTCACCGCAATTTTGCGATTCCGCTGCTTAAAGTGTGGGCGGTGGTTCATGGTATTCCGCTTCATATTTAAGAGACAACTATAAATTACTACTTAAAATAAAAATTCACAAATTCCATACATATGTTTTATATTGGTATTAGAAGAGTTGAAAGTTGCACCATTTACAGTGGTGCCATATTTATTTTGGTATTCCGTCTGGAAACAATTTTATTTAAATATTTATTGCAAAGTACATCGAAATATGCAATTCCGTTATGAAAAAAATGTTATAACGGTGATTTTATATGTAAATAATATTTAAATAAGGGTCAGTATTTGGAATACCATGATACATTTTTCGCGGAGCACTAGCCCCCGGTCTACAAGTGCAAGCAAACCTAGAGTCGGAACTACTGTCATATGAAAATAAAAATAATCCTATTTCGTAGAATTGCCAAACTGATTAGTGTAAAAGTCAAAATATTTTGTTATAATCAAAATAAACTAAAAATGTGTAAAATATTTTAATTACAACCCTGTTTTGTTATTCTGCTATTATGCAGGTGCTGTAGTCATCCATCTATCTTCAGCAAGACATAGTTATATATTTCTTGTATTTCCTAGTACAGTATTCTTTTTAATATGTTTATTTGGCATAGTAAAAAGTGAATACATGTGAGTACATGTCATAGTCAAAATTACAATAGAGATAAAAGTACCAAAGTAAATAAAGAGCATCCTTGCGGATTTCAATATAAAATTAAGAAATTACGTATACACATAGAATAAATATATACACAAAAGAAATATGCACACAAAAAAATACAGAAATACTCGTACATTGATAGTAATAAATAAAGTCCAATCTTAAAATTTCTAATGGGCACAATTAAAAAATTCATCAAGTGAATAGAATGCATGTCTCAGTAACATATTTTTATAGAGTGCTTGAACTTTGGTACTGGTAGCTCTTTAATATGATCAGGTATTTTATTAAATAGTTTGGCACAATTATATAAATAACATTTTTTAAACTTCTCATTTTTACCTCCCGCTACCCTTGGTAAGGGAGGAATAGGGATCGTGCTAAAAGTCGCATATCGAGATTTTGTTAAATGACCACGTTTTAAGGTCCCTAGAATCCAATTTAACAGTTTCACGATGATGTCTGTGTGTATGTGTGTGTGTGTGTGTGTATGTGTGTGTGTGTGTGTGTGTGTGTGTGTGTGTACGTGTGTGTGTATGTGGATCCTCTTTACGCTCTAACTCAAATACTATCGTTTAGAATTTTTTTCTACCTTTATCTTATATGGAAAGATACCATTAGATTTTGGAGTAAATCAGATAACCGGAAATGGCACTTTACTGGAAGCTCAAAATAGTTTTTCTTCGAAAAATACCTTTAAATGTTATTTTTCGAGATTTTTTATTACAAAAATTAAAGTTTTTTAAATTTTAATACTTTTTGTATATATTTTATAGATAAATTTCTAAAATTATATATAATTTTAATCCCGGAGCCTACGCTTTAAACACAACTCCATGGTTACACAGTTTAGATCTCAAAAGTAACTGACAGATATATCACTGTCAACAAACTAATCATTTCAAATAATAATAGTAAATATGTAAGTAACCAGTTCTTAAAATTTGTAGAGCATGATATTTTTAGCCCGTTATGTTTTACAGAACCATGATGATGGTCCAATTCAGACCTTCTAACAAAGGACTGAATCTCCATTATTTTCATCTCTTTAAATAATAGTAACGTTTTAAAAAAAATAGTAAATGGAACAATAATTATATGGAAAGGAACTTAATACAGTTTCCAGCATAAGTAAATATGTAGGAATATAGATAAGATAATAAAAATATATATCATCACGGCATATTACCTATTGCTGGGTGAGACAATCTGCTTTGTACACAGATGTCGGTAATAATGATGACATAATTGTACCGTTCGGGCGTTTACCAGGATCACTTCACGCGAATCTGAGGAATCGGGTTCGATTCCGACCGACGCAAATATTTTAGAAGTTTAAATGGCACAAAATTGACCCTTGTGGTGCACTGTTCACGCCAGCAATGAATATAGGTAAGTATATAAATAAATAAAATAAATATATCATCACGGCATATTATCCATTGCTGGGTGTGCCAATCTGCTTTATACACAGATTTCGGTAACGATGATGACATATGTTGCTGTGAGGGCGTTTAGCAAGTATCACCTCACGAGCACTTATTGCTGGCGTGGAGTGTGCACCACAGTGGTTATTTTTGTGCCATTTAAAATTCGAAGTATTTGACGTTGGTCGGCACCGAACCCGGTATTTAAATTGAATTTAAAGTATTTATAAGAATAAAAATTAAATTAAACGAGAGGTACTGTGTTGGCCACATCAGATTTTTAAATTTGGGAATCTTATAATTTTTAGTATGTCTGGTTTCATATTTATGATAGCTCTGATATTGTGTGAATTTATTAGGATTTAATTTAATGTACGAGCCCCAACAACTATAAGTTGGGACACTTCATTTTTTCTAAATTTATTCGTATTTGTGGACTACATAGTATTTTTTTTAAAAATAACATGAACAATTTTATATGCTATAACTTGTATGCTTACTTTTAAGGTAATGTTTCATTGATGTGCTTTTTTATTTCTATTTTAAGTATTGATTAAACAAATATATATACAAATATCTTGTCAACTAAATCTTCGGACATATCTATAATTACTAATATTAATACTGCGTAACGTCGCCTTTACTTTTAATAACCGCATTTATTCTAGTTGGCATTGTATTTATTAACTCTTTACAATGTTCTTGTGTTATGGAATTCCAAATATCACTAATTTTTTGTTTGAGTCCATCAACCGTTCTTTGGGGATCGCTGCGTAATTTTCTTTTCATGATTCCCCACAAACTTCCAATAGGATTAAGATCTGGACTACTTGCTGGCCAGTCAAGAACCGTAATACCATTCTCATTAAACCAGTTTTTCGTCATTTTGGCTGTATGGCAAGATGCACCATCTTGTTGAAAAGTCCATTCGCCGTTGTCACTTAATGCATTAACTGATGGTGTTAGGCTGGTTTTCAATATATCTATATATTTTTGCGAATTTACTAAGCCATTTATAAAGTGTAATCTTCCGACACCTTTTGACGACATGCAACCCCAAACCATGACACTAGCAGGAAATTTTACAGTTCTTTTTAAACAGTCTTTATGATAAGCTTCAGACTTTGTCCGTAGTACTCTCTTCCGCATATTACCGACACACACGTCAAATTTGGATTCGTCACTAAATATTATAGAATCCCATTGTCTCTGTACCCAATTTTGTCTTTCCTTCGCCCATTTTAATCGTTTTTGTTTTTGAGAAGTGGTTAATAGTGGTTTTTCTTTCGCCTGATTTAAACACATAAATTTCATATTTTATTTAAATGAAAATAAGAATACCATAACATACCTTATAAAATTTATATCCCTGTTTTCTAAGATATTTTCGTGTAGTTTCGGTCGACACATTCTTTTTTATTGTTTCTGACCACAATTTACTTAAATCACGTAAACTACTTCGACGATTTTCTTTGCCAATATTAATTAAGCTCCGAACATCTCTGTCGGTAATTAAACGTTTTCGTCCTTTACTTTTCCCTATTTCAATTGAGCCAATTGAACAATATTTTTTTATGATGCCAGCAATAGTTGACGCAGGTAACATCAGATCTTTTGATATTTTTCTTCCACTTACACCAGCTAAATGACGATTTACAATAATGTTGCGAATGTCTAGACTTATCGCTTTTCCACGACACATGATTCACAACCATTCAAAACTATGTTTATAAAATAAACGGATAAACAATTTAATTGACACATAGAAACATCTTAATTTTGTTTCATTGCCCACTAGAAGCAATATCCATTTGAAAATATTATAAAACAATAATGTCCGAAGATTTAGTTGACAAGTAATATTTCTACAATTTAAAAAAATATATATTTTAAAATAATTATGAAACATCCTTTCTACATTCAAGTCCCTAAAAGTAAGCCTGTAATTTATAGTTTCTAAAATGATGAATATAATTTTTTTAAATTTATTATGTACTTCACAAATTCTATTACATTCAGAAAAAGTGAAGTGTCCGAACCTATAGTTGTTGGGGCTCGTAGTTTAGACATTGCATTATATATATATATGACAATATTGTCCCATAATATAGGTGGATTCAAACAGTCCATGCAAGGCTAGTATTACAACACTTTGTTTCACAGAATGCCGTAGGTTACGAAATAGTTAGTCTACTTTTGGCAGTAGAGAAATACTGTAGCTACGATCTTTTGCGGACAATTTCGAGTCCGAGAACTTTTACGGATTCGTTTGAGTCTTGTAATCGATATTTATTGAAGATCAGCGTCTGTATTTTCTCATTATTTGATAAAAGCATGTTGTACCATACTTTAGCTTGATTTAGTAAATCTTATTTTTTTCTTGCATTTGCGCGGGATCGGTATGAAGAATGTTGTGTCATCTGCATAAAGTCCTATATCATCGCAGGCCATAGAATGCGGGAGATCATTTATATTTAAATTGGTATTTGCAAAAATTCTCATACCTGAATATTTCATACAATTCTATTCTTTTCATACGGAATACATAAACCACATCTAGAAAATAATTTAAACTTCAACTTTCATTTGCTAGTCGTTCCATATCAATATGCAATGTGCTGTTGATTTCAATGAATAAAGAAGTGCGATTGAATTATTAATCATCTTATAATACGGAACTGCCTGTTCCTAAAACTCTACAGTATAACACTATAATAAGGGTGACTTTCCCTTATTGTTACTATTAAATTTGACTAATCTAATTTGGAATGATCCAAATTAAGGGTAGCGTGCCACCGAATTATTTTTATTGGTAAAATAATGAAACCTAATTTTAAATTTACATAATTAATTTAAAAGGATTCGCAAAAAGTAATTTAAAAGAATTTGCAATAATAAAACTTTATAATACCTGTACGGGACAAAAACAATCTGAAATTTTTATAATGAAGTTTATTATAAATTAATACAAAAATATACAACAAAGATAGAACAATAAATAATGATACAATAAAATATGAAGAGAGTGGACAAGGTAACATTAATTAATTTAAGGTTTTTTACTTACTACATTATACAGGGATTATACTATTTACTATCTTGCTGGGTTCAAAACTTACTTTTCTACAACGACTACCGTTGTCTTCGCTTGAGTAGCGGTTTATATACTGATTCTGTAATTAGTTTGTATTCCAATACTACGATGCATTCGTTATCAATGTTACCGGAAGGGAATTTTTACTAATTACATTTTTAAACACCTATAGAAACCAAATGTAGCACTGAAATTTTGACGTCTTA
This sequence comes from Harpalus rufipes, assembly GCA_951394225.1. NCBI lineage: Eukaryota > Metazoa > Arthropoda > Insecta > Coleoptera > Carabidae > Harpalus > Harpalus rufipes. The sequence continues at coordinate 24,766,564 of OX596282.1, read as the reverse complement.
CTTATATATTGTAAACAAGCTAATTACAGAATGCTTTCTGACAAAATAACACTCTCTCCCTTCGATCTGCCTGGACAATTCGAAATCCAAGTCCACAGGTTGAAAAATTCTTAAGGAATTTTAGAAAATTATTTCAAATTACCTCTGGTCCTGAACTAGGAATTCGGCCATCTCGGAGGTACAGCTATGTTTTTTTAATGATTCCGAGAAACTCGAATAAAAATAATGCTGCTGAATTTCGTCTTTTTACAACAGCAAGCTTGAGAATTTTTTTTAATGTTATATGTCATAATTTTGATGGCGATATGAATTTTTCTTTTTATAAAGTAAAAATATTGAAATAAATATATCGTTATATTGGCGCTCGAACTAGCAGCTCGAATACTGAATATTCATATATTTAACAATGTAATCGTGAACAGTGTTTTGTAGCTTATACCTGTGTATTGTGACATTTGCGTAGTGTCCGTAACCGTAAATTTTATAATATAAAGCACGTAAACGATAGAAAAGACTTTTAATATTCATAAAAAACAAAGAATGAACAACTGTCGATAACATTATCATTGGAGCAATTTGAAGCATTGATATACGTTTCACAGTCGTTTCTACCGCTGCACTAGCGAAACGATAAAGAAGATATCAACGCCCGTAAATATGAAAAAGTACAAGATACTAAGTGTAGTTCCAGGTTCGATGGAAGCGATGCATCAGATATTGATTCTTTTTTAGATGCGATACAAAGAATATATGAACATAAATGATGATAATGCCTTACGTGGACTATCTATGCTTCTAAACAGAAAGACAAGCTGCGGTATGGTGGATAGGTGTAAATCAAAACATTTATTCAAAAAAGTTACCTGTATCACTAATTTTTGGCGAAATCTTTTCACGGGAGCAAACCCACGAGAAATAAACTGAATTGTTCATGTCACATTCGCGCTCTCATATCTTAACTTACGAAATCGTAAAACTTGGTATGCTGTATGGATTTATAAAATGCATCCAGATAACCTTGAACGGGAATTATCAAGTTAGGTTTGGGGATTGTTAGCGAGACTTAACGACAGGAAAATAAAATAAACATTCATTTCAATTTTCATGCTGTAAGTGTGAACATCAAATTTGAATTCGAGTTTAATAAATTGTTATTGTATTTTTATATTTTTATTTATTTACAATTTAACTAATTTGATATTTTTACAATTGTAACGGCTCCAGTCGTTACAACTGGTGACCCCTTGTTTTAGTTTGAATACAATCCTTCAATATGGATGAGGACACATACCTTATGTGATCCTCATACACAAGTACTTCAAAATATTTCTGCTATAACTTCAAATAAATGTCACGAATATTATCCTGATGATCCTGAACTTTGGTTTAAACAAATTGAAATAAATTTCAATTTTCAGCATTATTTCTGAAACAGCAAATATAACGCATTGGTTACAACTTTACGCCCAGAGCATACCGTTGATATACGAGATCTTATTGCTCTGAGAACAACACCTACGGATGTACAAAAATTTAACACATTGTTAAATATTAACGCCTTAAATTATAACAAATCTCCTCATCCATTATGAAAACTGAAACAACTAGCAGGAACGAAACAATAAGATAATCAAATTTTACATCTCTTCAAAAACTACCACCAAACGTTCAATTAATATTAGCTTCCACCAATGTATTAAGCATCGAAAAAAAGTTTATATTGCAGATAAATTAGAAGTCGCTCAACCTATCATCACAACGTCACAACCTAAGCGAAATTATCCTACCAGCATTATGGTTGACGCGTCTGACACGGACGCGGGAGCAGTTTTACAACAACTAGTAAACAACGTTTGGACACCATTAGCTTTCTTTTCAACTTGTTTTAACGAAACAGATAAAAAATACAGTACATTCGGAAGGAAATTATGCGCAATATATTTCGCCATCAAAAAATTCCATTATTACACTAAAGGACAAGAATTTTTCATCTTAACTGATCATAAATCACTCATATGAACTGGCGAAATACCAGGAATTCGACCTTGATTTACGATTATTATTAAAGAACTCTAAAAACTTCTTACATTTAAAAAAAAAAAATTACCGGACACATCACTACAATTATACTGCGACACATCTACTAAAAATCTCCGACCATATGTACCACCAAATTCAGCCGATCACTGTTTGAACAATTACACTCTAACACATCCCGGGATTAATGCTATACGAAAACTTATTTTTTCTAAATTCATTTGACCAAAAATGCTCACAGATATAAAAAAATCTGTTGTGGCCATCACAATACCTCTCGCATTTTCCATTGTGGTATATATAAGTATTGTATTTAACATTACCAATTCAAAAGGCTATCGCTACCTACTTACTTGTATCGACAGATTTACACGATGGCCAGAAGCCATCGTCATACCAGACATCAAAATTGAAACCATCGTGAAAGCATTTATATCAGGATGGATTTCCAGATTTGGAATACCTTCAACAGTAACAACAAATCGCGGAGCATAGTTCAAATCATCATTTTTAAATCAATTACTTACACTTATTAGCTCCTCAAGACTACGTACATCTTGCCACCCGGAAACTAACGGTCTAATTGAACGAATCCATAGACACTTTAAACAGCATTAAAAGCCTGTGATCATCCGGATGACTAGCATGATAACTTACCTTTTATACTATTAGGAATTAGAACTGCTTTCAAAGAACCTTACAATGTAGCTGCGCCGAACTTGTTTACGAAACACAGTTACGATTATCCGGAGAAATACCTAAATACTTTTCTACAGAATTCATCGACAAAATAAATTTACCTCCATATTTAAGAAAATTAAAGACACACATGTCTCGATTGATAGCCGTAGCTCCTAAAGAAACACATCTAAACAAACACCATTACATAAATCCAAATCTTTATTGCACTGACTTCGTTTTCATACGTACAGATTCTATCAAAACTCCACTATAACCACCTTACACCGGCCCATATAAAATCATCACGAGATCTGGTAAATACTTTACAATTTTTAATAACAGCACACATGAAAACATATCGATTGACAGACTTAAACCCGCCTTCCTACATCCTACATCCTCAACCCGCATCAGAAAACAAGAAAACACAAACCTCAGCTATAGTAAGTTTACATAACTGTTAAAAAAGGACGAGGGAGAGAGAGAGGGCACAGCAGAAGCGAAACTATGTAGATTCCTTCCAAAAGAGTGCAACTCTTATGCCTTTATTGCTATAATACAAGTAATTAAAATATGTCATCATAACCAACAAACTATGTAACTTGTGTTTTGGGCTGTACGAGTTACCAGGCTGGACCTGATGCGTCACCGTACATTGACCAGGACGGTGAGGACGCACCTTCTCAGGAATCGCGTCTCTTTCGTACCAGGGGAAAAACCATTCGCAAAAACTGGCAGACAAATGGCCTTGACATCACGGCACCGTATGCAGCTGTAATAGACTACTGTATCAGACCATATATTTAAAAACAAATGGGAGAAGTTCTGGTTTGACAGTGAATAACAAAATATATCTTTTATAAACCAGTGTGGCTAAATGTAAGAAACAAATAAACACAAATGGTTAGAAATTTCTACAAATTTCTTTTGGCTAGTAAATGTAGATTTAAAATTTCAAAAATTGAATTTTAATCAATATTTAATATAATAGTAGAATATGATCTATCTTATGTCATCGGTCGTCATTGCACTGTCATCTGCTGTGACACTCATTGTTACCACCGCCATCTTGTCCTTAATTTCTTCCTTAGTCAGCCTTTTTATCCATGAGTTTTTTATTTTTATTTTTTTACGATCAACATTGCATCCAGCGTCCACAAATTTTAAGAAATCATCGTCTATAATACTATCAAATTCTAGGTCATCAGAACAGATTATTGTATTGAACACCACATTTTCATTGTGAAATGTATATTTTACTGGACTAAGACCATGAATTGAAAATATATTATCAATATTTCTTGGTGCCATGTGTCGTTTCTTGATAATTTTTTTTTTTAATTAATGTAACTAGTGATGCCGCGAGACGAGAAACGGCGAGAAACAGTTCACTCTCGTCTCGTCTCGAAAATTCGAGACGAGATTTGTTTTCGTCTCGTCTCGTCATATTTTTCATCCTCAATTCTCGATCTCGACTCGAGAGTCTCGAATTTATAATTAGCTGTATGTGTGTTCCATAAGTTGGCAGGTCAGAGCGTGTTTTTGTGGTTGAAGGTAGCAAGCAGTGACGCTGTAATTATCTATTATTTGTATATAAATACATATAAAATAAATTCATAAAATATTACCTTTACATGTTATAAAGTTTCTATACTTTGATTTATCAGGAAAATAAATTAGCATCAACTTGGACGTAATAAAGGAGTAAGTAGATACTACTGATTAAAACTTTATTTTTACTAAGTCTGGCATTTAACAGGTAAGTAAAAAAATACTGAACAAATATTAATCGCAGCAAGGGCATTTAATACTAGCGTGGAGAGTACACCACAGGGAACACTTTTGTTCCTATTCTTTATACTAAAACCCTATAAATTTAAAATAAATAAATAAATAATAAACAGGCAATGAAAATATTTGTACTGATAATTATTATTCTTATTGTATATCTTTAATTATATACATATTAAAAAAAATCGTGGAAACGAGATCTCGAATACCTACTCTCGTCTCGAGCAAATCTCGAGGGCATTCCTCTCGTCTCGTCTCGATTTTCGAGACGAGATCTCGAAAACGCGAGATCCCACGGCATCACTAAATGTAACTGGTGACAATCCGTCAAATACTAATTTTAATCTTTGATTATTAACTTTTACTAAAAAATATGTCGCATAATATTTGGATTCTGCATATTGTGCATCAATAACTATTCGATCCCTTGGTATAGATGTTGATTTATCACATGATTGTAAAACATCGGCTTGTTCTGTCTTCTGCTCCGCTTGTGGAAATTGGACTGTATCCATTATTATAATAATTTCTACAAATTTCTTTTGACTAGTTTAAAATATAGATTTAAAAAAACAAAAATTGAATGTTATTCAATATTCAATATAATTAGTAATACCAACTTGAATTCTATTAGGCATTGTATCCCCAGTATTATTAAACTCAAAAACTATAATACTTCTTAATATCTGGTTAACTACGTATTTCTCAATCTGACATTACTGGGAAGAGCTGAAAAGGTTTTGGTAATAATTGGACAACCGGAAGTAGCAGACTCTTAAAAAAATTCTTCTAAATATTATTTTTTGCATTTTTTTGTTCTAGTTTGTATTAGTAGAGTAAATTCTCTATCTGATACATATAAATATTTTATTATATCTTTTATAGATTTAGAGATAAAGAAATATAAGCTATATAATAATCTGAAGTAATAAATCTCACAGTCCAAATAATGTCATGGAAACCGATTGAAATATTAAAATGTTTGTAACTGACAGATAAATGTTAGTGTCAAAAATCCAGAGACATTACTGAAGATTTTTTCTGGGAAGTACATACATTGTATTGTATTGTATTAATAGTTATATATTTAAAATTATAGGTAAATTACATATACCCTTCAAAAATACTGTCAATCCCGACAATGAATTGGAAACATTTCGAAAAATTAGAAGACAAAATTTCTTCATAGAATGAATTTAAAATTAAAAAATCTAAATGTAAAGAATAGATATAAGTAGATTTTTTGGTGTAAAGTGTAGGTATATATAATAGCTAGTAATTATGTACATAGATATCAAATATAATTTTTCATTCTAAATTTAGTAATTTTCCAATGCCATATTGTTTATTTTTCGAGACAAATAAATTACACACTCCTGGTGACAAATTAACCACGAGTACTTAGAAAATCTTGAAATTTTGAATGAAAAATTCTGACATTTGACATCTATGTACATAATTTCTAGTTGTCCTTTTTAGATGGGGAGGTTGTCAGATTTTATGAAGAAGTGCCAAAATTGCAAAGTAAAATAATTAAATTTAAAGAATTTCAAAGGATATATTTTGATAATTTTTTGAGAAAAGCACTCTGTCAATTTTTTTGTAAAATCTCTAAATGTTTATAAACCAACTGAATATTTAACAGAAAAGTAATTTTTTTTTTTTTTTTTTTTTTTTTTTTTATTTCTTATGAAAATTTACAATCTGTTACATTTGAACAATAAGTAAATGTTGTAATACAATTGACATGAGAGGGATTATGTCCACTGACATTTACCCAAATACTTAATTAATTTAATTAGTTTGAAATCTGTTTACTAAGTCCAAAGGATTATATTTCTTTAATCTATTGTTGTTTTGGCTGTTATCTAGTAGGTTTATTGCATTGTTGTTGGGATGATTTTCTAGTCTCTTGATGTATTTTTCACTTCTTAGAGTAACTTCTTCTTTAACTGTTCTTATATTGAGATCCCTATGTATTAAATGATTTGAAATATACCACGGAGCATTTATGATTGATCTAAGGGTTTTAGATTGAAATCTCTGAATTATTTCAATGTTGGATGTACTAGCTGTCCCCCACAATTCAATACCGTATGTCCATATAGGTTTCAATATTGTTTTGTATATAAGTATTTTGTTGTCTGTGGATACTTTTGAATTACGACCTAGTAACCAATAGTATTTTTTTGCAGTAATATTTAGTTGATTTCTTTTGGTTTTGAGGTGTATAGAAAAGTAAATTGAAATAGAAAAATTTAAAGAGATATTAGTGGCTGAGTTATCAATGGAAAATTTCTTATATAGGGGACTTACAGTACAGATGACATTAAAACTCGTGTAAATGATATTATGGATGCACAAGAAAATGTAACTTATAGAAAGGCCGTAATGATAATAGCACGTGAAGAATCCAGACTTGGTAGAAAAAATATTCCAAATTTTAAAAATGAAGCAATAACAACACTGCATGAAACGAAAATGGTTAATAAGAAATGTTTTAAATGTGATAGCACGTATCACTTACAACATGATTACGACAAAAAGGAATTTTGCAGACGTAGCAGAAATCATGGTCATACTGCAAAAGATTGCCGAGCGACATTACATCATCAAAATAACAGCAGAAAATTTAATAATATGCCTCGTAGATTAAGAAATCCACCATCACACACACACAGCTCTGAAATTAAAAGAGAAGATAGGGACAATTATTATAATCATAGATACAGTCCAATTTCTACAAGCGGAGCAGAAGACAGAACAAGCCGATATGTTCTATAATCATGTGATAAATCAACATCTATACCAAGGGATCGAATAGTTATTGATGCACAATATGCAGAATCCAAATATTATGCGACATATTTTTTAGTAAAAGTTAATAATCAACTATTAAAATTAGTATTTGACGGATTGTCACCAGTTACATTAATTAAAAGAAAAATTATCAAGGAACGACACATGGCACCAAGAAATATTGATAATATATTTTCATTTTATGGTCTTAGTCCAGTAAACTATACATTTCACAATGAAAATGTGTTCAATACAATAATCTGTTCTGATGACGAAGAATATGATAGTATTATAGGCGATGAGTTCTTAAAATTTGTAGACGCTGGATGCAATGTTGATCGTAAAAGAATAAAAATTAAAAACTCATGGATGAAATGGCTGACTAAGGAAGAAATTAAAGACAAGATGGCGGCGGTAACAGTGAGTGTCACAGCAGATGACAGTGCAATGACGACCGATGACGTAAGTAAGATAGAGCATGTTCAGGTGCAAAATAAGCAAAAATCACTAAAAGCATGTACTCGGCTGATATCAAAATCACAATATGGATGAAACAACGAGTTATTTGCAGAATAACTGTCACAATCCAGTTCAGTAGCTGATCACCCCTGAAGATGATGTATCGATGCAGTCTAAAGAAGAAAGAAACAGGAACATGGAAGAATTGGAAATCCATAGAGTTATGGTAACAAAGGGCATAACTGAATCTGAAAATGAGGTACTAGAGATTAATCGGCCGTACTTGAGAAAGGGAGCGCTGGAAACCAACAGGCTCAAGATGAGCAGCATTAGTTGCCGCCGTCAAAATCACAACGTCGGGACAGCTGTAGTCAGAAAAAGTACTCTCAAAGGAAGAGCGCTGGAAATATACAGGCTCAAAACACTAAAGAGCAGCATTAAACAACTATGTTTGAACGACAAGTAGAAGCTGTAGAAGGAATTGCGAGGAAAACTCGCAAGTTATGAGCGTTGTGATTCGACGGGCTCATATGGATCAAAAGGGACAGTATTACACAACCGCTCAAAACGAAGAAAAGGTGGGGATACATGCAACACTGGGTCAACAAATCACTGGAAGCAAAGAGGTTCAAAGTAAAATGCAACAGCAGGGCGTAATCGTTGAAAGAAAAGGGAACAAGTTCAGAGAGGAACAATTCCGCTTGAAGAATACACCAGTACGAGACGAGAAAAATAACATGATCCAGGAAGCCAAGCAAGAGGAATCCGCGATCATTGCAAATCGGGACAACTACAAGACAGGCATCGACCGCTCCAAAGGGACAAAAAGTCGTAGGCAATGTAAATAGTGGGAACAATGTCAAAGAGGAACAGTTCCACTGTAATAATTTACCAAAGAAGGTAAAAAGGAAATTTGTTGAAAAGGAAATAAGCAAATTCCAAGCTGTATATGGGTCAAGTAAAGAACTTAAAAATAACAGTGAGAAGAATGAAAAGGGGGAAATGCAATATGAAGGTGTATTTTCACGAAAAGATGTACGCATAATATTATGCAATGGATTACGAAAACAAATAGACGGTGGATTACTGAAGATCATCATGTCCCTTTATCTGAAATGAACTTTGCGGGAGAAGAGCTATAGAACCTTCAGACAAGCCTCCACCAAAGAAAATGAAAATTTGATTGATTGACTCAGGCGTAAGTTCATTTTTACCTTCCGTCACCTATAGGTAAGGAAGGTATTGTCTTTGGTCAAAAAATTCGGTGGTGAGTTTTCATTGAATAAGCACGTTTTAGGGTCTTTACAATACAATTTTACTATTTTTACGATGATGTCTGTGTGTGTGTGTGTGTGTGTGTGTGTGTGTGTGTATGTGTCCGTATGTGCGTGTGTGTGTATGTGTGTGTGTGTGGACCGCCGTTTCGTGCACGATATCCCCAATACTAGAATTCCAAAAATTACAATTCTTGCGTATTCCTCTTCCTTACAACCATATGCAGACTTGATTAGATTTTGGTTATAATTGGTCAACCGGAAGTACCCTCATTTGAAGATTTTAACAGTTTTTCTTGAAAAACTCAGTTAAATGTTATTATAACTTAGAGAATATATTATTCTCCATACGATTTGATTGCATTTTATATTTCATATTCAACAGATATACTCGTAGATGTAAAGAATTATAAAGATAAGAAATTTTATAATTCAGCCAGCTATGCTAACTTAACCATGGAAACTGCTAATATATTCAGGTAATTCAAATTGACAGATGTCAGTATCAATAAATAGTAAATGTATGAAGTAAGGTAAGTAAAGGAAATAACTGTAGTGTTGAACGTTTCTAGAATGATATAAGAGAAGATTACATTGGTTTGAACATGTCATGAGGAGAGATAAGTATATTGGAAGAATGAATAGCTTATAACAGAAGGTGGAAGAAACATAGAAAGACCAAATATAAGATGAAAGAACAGATGAGGAACTGAATGAGGACGACGCGCAAAACAAAAATTAGTGGAAAAAGAAAATAAAAAATAGCGTTCCCCTAACGAATGGGAAAAACTAAAGAAGAAGATGTTAGTGTCAAGTGCAATTCGCATAGTTTTATTAAATAATTTAACTGGAAATATAGGATCTTTTATGTGTAGGGCGCGTGCAGTGACGTGATTTTACTGACTTTGGCAAGCAGATACGAATGTGAACTCGTGTCAAAATGACAGTTATTAATTACGTCCATATCTGACAAATGTCATAATTTTTCAATCAAAATTTCATGATTTTCTTATTTCATGTGGTTTATTTATTATCAGGGGTGTGAAATTCAGTTGCCGAGAAAAGGAATCATAAAATACCAAAAATATAAGTTTTGAATGAAAAATTTTGACATGAGGATGACCCGCAAAACAAATGAATGGAAGAAAAAAATAAAAATTACCGACCCGTAACGAATGGGAAAAGCTAAAGAAGAAGAAAATGTCAGTGTCAAGTGCCATTTGCATGAAATAATATTACTGGAAATTTAGAATCTTTTGCAAGAAAATTTATGTATGGAATTTGTACATAATACACAGGATTTACGGAAGGTATTGTGCTGGCCACATGAGATTTTTTGGGATTAAATTTTTGTAATAAATTGATTTTTTTACATTAAAAATTACAAGTATTATCTTATCGATTGCAAGCGAATAGATTTTACTGTAACAATTTTTTTTTAAAGGTATTCTGTCGCACTTTATGTAGACAATTATATTTCTAAATTTAATTAATGACTAAAATAAAATGTGTTATTTAAAACATGGATATACAGGGTGGAATGCGAAATTGGAAATACTTTTTTTCTCGAAAGTTATTATAGATACCTAAAAATTGTTTAAATAAAGTTTTTACTACTTTTAAAAGCTAACTAAATCTGTATAAATTTGGTAAAAAAAGTCTAATTTTCGTAGATATTGCCATATTTGTACTTTTTTACCTCTCGCTAAGAGAGGTATTGGATTCATGCTAAAAATCGCATATCCAGATTTTATTGAATAAGCACGATTTAAGGTCCATAGAATCCGATTTTAACATTTTTACAATGATGTCTGTGTGTGTGTGTGTGTGTGTGGATGTGTGTGTGTGTGTGTGTGAGGTTTGGAGACACGATTTCTCAAATTCTATAAGACTAAAGACCTGTTTGACTACGGATTCCTCAATCTAACAGTAATGGGAAGAGTTGAATAGGTTCTGGTAACAATTGGACAACCGGAAGTGGTAGTTTCTAAAGAAAAAAATTCTATATATTATTTTTTGAAAATTTGTTACTACAAATATTAAAGATAATTAAATTCTCAATCTGACACACTTAATTTTTTTATTATATCTCGTATCGGTTTGGAGATATAGTATATAATAATATAGAATAATATGTTGTAATAAATCTCGTTGCCCGAAAAACATTTGCGATATTTAAATTTTTGTAATTGACAAATAAATGCAAAATGTCAGTGTCAGATTTTTCTGTAAGGTATGAGTACATTTAATATATATTATTGTATTATTAATTAATTATATATTTAAATTACAGATATGTTAATATTACATAATATATCCTTAAGAAATACCGTCAATGAATTTGAAGAATTTTGAACACAATAGAATAGTAGGATAAAATTTCTTATAGAATGAAAGAAGAGAAACAATTTCAATTATTTGTGTGTACTTATAGGGCGCGAGCAGACATGTGACTTTGTTGGCCTTGGCAAGCAGATGAGGATCCGTATCAGAATGACGGCTAGTAGTTTTTACATAGATGTCACAATTGTCATATGTCATAATTTTTCATTCAAAATTTCAAAATGTTCTGATGTTTATTTGTCATCCATTAGTATGGAATATACTTGTCGAGGAAAATAATCCACATGGATTTGGAAAATCATAATGTTTCGAATTAAAACTTATGTTACTTGACACCTATGTATATTAGTAGCTCTCATTCAGATACGGGCCCCCACATCTGCTTGCCAAGACCAACAAAGTCACATAACTGCTCGCGCCCTATGCTACATAAAATGAAAATGGCGAGAGGTATTGTGCTGGCCACAACAGATTTTTTAAATAGAATACCTTTTATATTATTGCACTGATTAATAGAAAATAATTTTTGTGAGATGTTCCGAATTGGATATTGTAATTTATATCATCAAGGGAAGTACTAACGGCCATATCATGGACAAAAATTGCGAATATGTGTTATGGATGTTAAGTATGAAGAATGGTTGTAAAAAATTTGTATGCCACTTGGAAAATCAGTTCTATAACTTTTTTTATTATAAAATATTGTTAAAATATTGTTTTAATTATGGGAATATGAATATTATTTATTTATGTTAAAAAGGACACAAAAATGCATCAAAAATTGAGGTAACCACTGGAATCCATCACGAGACAAGTATGTACAACAAACACTGTAACCGAAGTAATTGTCCAGTTTATCTTCCATTCTACGAATCAAGGGACAACGGTGAAGAAGTCAGTAATCCAGCATCATGGGCCCAAATTTTCATAACAAAGATGCTGTGGTCTACCTCCAACAGTCCACGTCAAGCTCATTTGAAGACATGGATCCACCATCAAAGGTCAGCACATTTGGACCAACGTTTTTCTAATTTTTCGATTCCCTTCCGAAAACGGTTTTCTTTGAGATCCTCAAAATAAGCATTTACTGCCGAGGGAGCCAAATATCTCAATACGACTTGAATGATCTAGCGCATTGTGGTGAAACAATATCTTTTTCTTTGTCATTCCCGGGCGTCTTTTTGAATTTGGCGACCTGAATGTGGCTCGTCACAGGTTTGTGTTCGGCCACGTTTAAATTCCGAAACTCAGAACCTCACCGTGGAAAACGAAGGTAAAGCATTCCCTAGGATAGCATCCAACCTGGTCTTGATTTCCGTTGCCGTCTTTCCTTCCAAATAAAAAAAAACTTGATTACCGCACGAACTTCGTTTTTATCCATTATCGATTTAACGCTAGGTAGATCGACACAGACGCCTTTCACGATTAGACTGATAAGACAGATTGTACTGAAATTTTTTGACAGTTCATACGAAGAGTTAAACAAAACAATGACTTTCGAAAAACCAAGGCCTTCTCAGTGATTCCGGAAACTTTTCAATCCACCCTCGTATGTATAAGATTCCATATAAAAATTGTAATAAATCTTATACAGCACAAACAAAAAGATACCTAAAAATAGGCCTAGATGAACACAAAATAAACTCCAACAATAATAATAGAAATATAAAATGTGCATTCAGCCATCCATTGGTCCTGCATTAATTAATCGAAAATTACCTAATTAGTCCTTATCTCTTATGTTAAATATATCTGTAAATGTTACGTTGTTATAATTTTTGTTTCACCCATTTTTATTATTCATCCAACATACGTTTTTTAATAATTGACGATTTTCACTCACATGTTTAATTTTTTTAACTCACAATTATTTAAGTTTCATATTATTTTATTAAACATGGAGAAGAAAAATTGAACAATAACGAAAAGAAATTAATCGAGTTTTGCAACGATAATGACAAATACATTTTTTGCTCATAGGGACATACACAAATACACACGCGAAGTAAAGAGGCGAAATGAGAGATCAATCATAGATTACGTAATTATAGAACAAAGAAACAGGAAAGATGTAAGGGATACCAGAGTTAAGCGTGGCTACGAAATTGGTAGCGACCATTATCTAGTTCAATCCAACTTCAGACCAGACGTAGCAGCAGAACGACAAAATTATGAACACAAAGAAATAACCAAGGAAAAAAATCAAAGCACACAAACTAAATGACCTAGAGAGCAGAGCTCGATATCAAGAAGAGGTTGCTACAGAATTAACTAAATTAAATAATAGTACAAGTAGCAATCTAGAAGAAATATGGGCTGAGTTCAGGGATGGCTTAAAAAGAGCAGCGGAAAGAACCTGCGGCTGTAGTAGAATGAGATATGGGAAAAAAGCGACACCATGGTGGAATGATGAAGTTAAAAATGCAGTTAAAGAAAAGAAAAGACTGTGGAAGCTGCACCTTCAACATAAAAACGAAATAGCCTATGAACAATATAAGAAACAAAGAACTGAAACAAAGAAAATTATCTCACAAGCAAAACTAGCATCCTAGGAGGAGTTTGGACAGAAGATAGAAACTAATAGTACAGAAAATCAAAAAATGTTTTACAAAGCTATTAAAAATTTTAGAAACAACCCAAACACTACTCTACATGAAATTAAATCCAGAAGCGGAAATATACTAACAGAATAAAGTAGTATTTTGCAAAGATGGCGTGAATATTTCGAGGAGCTCTTAAATTCAGATACAATTGAAAGTAATAAAACAGAAAAGCAAATAACTGAAGAAAAAACTATAACTTGGAATACTGAATCACATTCAAAAGAACCCATAACAATGACAGAACTAAATGAACAAATTAGGAAAATCAAAGCAGGGAAGGTACCTGGTGGAGATGAAATTGCACCTGAACTATTAAAATATATGGGGGAGGAAGGGAAACAAGTATTCCTACAAATACTAAATCTATGTTGGAGTACGAAAATAATACCAAATGAATGGAACACGGGCATCATCCTACCCATTTACAAGAAAGGAGATTCCAAAAATTGCTCTAATTATAGAGGAATCACGCTATTATGTATTGGTTTAAAAATATATGAGCGAATTCTAGTCAAGATTAAGGAAAATAATAAAACCGCAGCACAAAGTGGCTGCAGACCAGCGCATACTATACAGGATCATACATTCACATTACAGCAAATCGCAGAGAAAACTTTAGCTAAAAACAAGGAAGTATATCTATGTTTTCTACACATGAGGAAAGCTTTTGACACAATCAGCAGAAGCAAAATCTAGGAAAGTCTAAACAGTAAAAACGTAGTACCAGAACTAATTGAAGCTACCAAAAGTATATATAATACAACAAGTAATCAAGTCAGAACATTCAACCGGCTTTCGGAAAAGTTCACCAACAATGAAGGAGTTAGACAAGGCAGCGTTTTAAGCCCACTATTATTCATATGTGCATTAGATGAGGCAATAAAAGAGGCCCAATTAACAATGGTAAAATTTTTAGTAGGCTATAAAAATCTTCAACCTATCTATTTCGAACTATGTGCGTACGCCGATGACATTGTGTTATTTGCTAACTCAGAAAAGAATCTCCAGAAAAACCTTGAAACTTGTTCCGAACTATTGGCCTCACACAACCTCACTTTAAATACAGAAAAAACAAAATGCATGGTAATAGGTAACAAGCCAAGTGATGTTAAAATTACCCTAAATAATAAGACCATTGAGCAAGTCAACTCATATGTATATTTGGGAAGTATAGTCAGTTCAAAGGGAACAAATGACGAAGAATTAAATAATAGAGCGCAGGCGGCAAACAGAGTATTCAAAGCCTTATATAGTAAATTTTTAAAACACAAAAATATTTCAATAAAAACAAAGATCTCTGTATATAAGAGAATTTATTTGCCAATAATGTTTCACAGCGGTGAGAACTGGATCTTACCAGATAGACAACAGAAAAGACTACAAGCTACAGAAATGAAGTATATTAGGTGCAAGGAGAATAAATAAAAGAAGAAATGAAGACCTTCGAAGGCAAGCAGGAGTCCGATCAGTACAGGAAATTTTGGGACAAAATAAACTACAGTGGTTCGGTCACTTGACAAGAATGGAGCAAAATAAACAAGTAAAAACATTTGGGAAGCAAGACCAATTGGGAGAAATAGAAGAGGAAGGCCAAGGTCCACATGGAATAATTCAGTCAAAAGGATAATTGAAGAAGTGAACACCAGCTGGAGCGCGGCAAAGATAATAGCCAGGGACCGGAAAGAATGGCGTGATTTTATTTATAGGAATTAAATGTATCTCATAGACATGTTAACCTCGACACCTTAGGGTATAAGAGGTCTTAGATTATGTATGTATGTATTATTTTATTGTAATCTATTTTTGTAGATTTTTGTGGCCAATATTTTATTTCGCTCTTGTTTATACGAGTAAATTGCAGAGCCCTGAACAAGACTATTGTATAGTCGAAACGTCGGCGTGAATAAGTTTTATTATTGACTGCAAGTCCGAGAAATTGTTACTTCCTGTTTTGATCTCCATAATATTTTAGCTTATGACATTTCATATTTTACAAAAAACTCAATATTTTATTCTTACTGAAATTATATTATTACCGCAAAATACACAATTTCAGTTTAATTTAACTGCAAAAAGAAAATAGTTTCGATAATAATTAGGTTTTAAACTAAATTAAATTAACTTTAACATACGAATCAGAATAGTTCGGTACTAATATTGCGTTGCGCTTTCTTTATTGACCATAACGGCTTTAATTCTGCTAGGTATTGTATCAACTAACTTTGCACATTCATCAGGGTTAATTAACCCATTCTTGTTGCAATTTTACTTTTAATTCGTGCCGGATTCTTCCGCAGTTCCTTTATAATTTTATACTAAAGGGAATCAATTGGCGATAAATCCCATTTACTTGAAATCCACTTTAGAGTAGTACTATTATGACTTTCAAACAGGTTTTTAATGAATGACACGGGGCACCGTCCTGTTGAAAAACATAGTTCCCTTCGATGGACTAGCTAGCATAAAGGAATAATAATAATAATTTATTAATCCAATAGATCATATACATGATATAAGACATGTCATTTGTGCAATTACATACATAATATTAACAACAACTAACAAGGATCATCGAAATAATCGTGTACATCGTAATAACATTTTTCAATAAGTTTTTTTTTCAATTTTGATTTATACACAGAAAGGGTCTCAGAACGCTTAATTTCTTCAGACAGTTGATTGTATAATCGGATACCCCAGTAATATGGATCCTCCTCGAAGAAAGCCGTGCGGTGTTGTGGAATTTGAAGCAGATGATTATTTCTGGTTACGTATTTATGTACATCAGATCTTTTGATATAGCTGCATAGATTTTCTTTGACAAAAATTAAAATGTGATATATACACAAAGATGTCAATGTGAGTAAATTATTTTTTATGAATGTATCTTTACATGATTGATTGTAATCTAATTTGAATATGAATCGTATGGCACGTTTCTGAATTCTAAATAATCTTATAAAAGATGATGACGTACCCCAAAATATTATACCATACATACATATTGACATAAATTTTGCAAAGTAATATGATTTAACAATATCTATATGACAAATATTACTTAATCTTTTAATAATATAAAATATTTTAGACAAATTACTACAAATAATGTTTAAGTGCATTTCCCAATTTACATTTTCCGTTATAGTTAAGCCTAGAACTTTAAAATTACTGACTTGGTGTAAAGAAGTTGAATTATATTTCACTAGTAAACTGCTGTCATCAGAATTTTTATTATAGATTGAAAAATGCATAAAAACAGATTTATTATTGTTTACTATTAGTAAGTTCTTATTCATGTAGTTCTTCAATTCTTCGAGCTGTAAATTGGTGCTGCATATTAAATCATTTAAGTTCTTAGTTACACATAAATAATGATATGTCATCTGCATACAACACAAAATTTGTAATGGCTGTTTGTTGTTTGATATCATTGATATATAATATAAACAAAATAGGTCCAAGAATCGAGCCTTGAGGTACTCCAATGTTAATAATAGTTTCATTAGAACTCGTATTAAATAGATTTACTAGTTGTCGCCTATTACATAAATATGATTTCAGCCAATTGTAGCAGTTTCCTCTAATACCTATTGCATATAATTTTGACAATAAAATATTGTGGTTTATTAAATCAAATGCTTTTGAAAGGTCTAGAAAAATCCCTAATGTTTCAATATTTTTGTCTAAATTGTTATAAATTTCATGTAAAAAAGATGCTAATGCAGAGATAGTAGACCTTTTTTTCCTAAAACCGTGTTGTTCATTTGCAATTATATTATGCTTTAACATGAAGGATAGTAGTCGCTTGAGAATAGCCTTTTCCATTATTTTATGAAAAACAGACAGCAGAGATATAGGTCTATAATTACTAATATCTTTACAATCACCTTTCTTGTAAAGTGGCTTTATTTTAGATACTTTTAGTATTTCTGGAAAACATCCTTTTTGGAACGATTCGTTAATTATGAACGTAATTGGTTTTAATATAAAGATATACACTTTCTTTAAGAGAATAGTGGAAATGCCATCAATACCTGTAGAGTGTGAATTGTTTAGAGATAAAATTATGTGTTTAACTTCATTTTCATCTACGTTATTTAGAAATATTGTTTTACAATTTTGTTCTAGAGGAAAATAACTTGACATACAATTCTGAGAGACATTATTTGATACGTTACTAAAAAAGTCATTGAAATGATTAACAATATCTTTTTATTTGATGTGAGTTCGCCGTTAATGAGAAAGGAATCTCTTTTCACTTCTTTTTTTGACATAATGTTGTTATTAATAATGTGCCAGGCTGCCATTGTTTTGTTTGAGGAATTTAAATATATTTCATCATTATGTTTACGTTTTGCAAGTCTTACTGCTTTATAATACATTGCTTTATACTTTTTATAGTCTTCATTGCTAACTAGTCCACTAACTTTTAATTTGAACAAGTCTTTTAACTTAAGAGCAGATATTTTAATTTCTGGTGTAATCCACGATGTGTTTGCTTTATTTTTTGATTTAATCGTTGTCTTTGAGAACACAATATTGAAGTGATAATTGAAAATTTCATAAAATTTGTTGAATTTTTCGTTAACTGTATTTAAATTATACACTTCACTCCAGGTTTCACGCGAAAGGCACCAATTAAAAATGTTAATATTGTTATCATTAAAGTTTCTTAACTCACGTACTACTGAAAAGTCCTCATGTTGACATATATACTGCACTAATAGGATTTGGCAAGAGTGATCGGATAGTCCATTGTTTATCACTGACGCTGACCAGTTTATTTCATCCATATTTGTAAATATATTGTCTATGCAAGACTTAATTCTTGTGGGTTCAAAAATTGTTTGTGCTAAACCATACGATAAGAAATTATCTATTATTTCACGATTGTGTTTAGAGTCAGTTAAGAAATTCACATTGAAGTCTCCACAGATGATGAGTTGAGATTTGTTGTATTGTTGAGTCATATGGAAAAGTAGATCAGAAAGCTGAGTGAAGAATTTTTGAATATCTGAATTTGGTCGTCGATATAGACATATAATAATATATAATTTATTATTTAGTATTAATTTAAGTGCCGCGCATTCGATTATTGATTCAATATTAAATTGAGAAATATTTAAAATGGAAAAATTTAAAGATGATTTGCAGTATATGGCCACTCCTCCATGAGTTTGATGTGATCTGCAGAAGTAATTTGCTAAATTATAATTATTAATGCCAAGACACTGAAGTTCACTTTCTCGCAACCAATGTTCACTTAAACATAAAATATCAAGAACTTGATTGATAGTCGACTGAAGGAATGGATGAAGGTCCCAAGGGAAAAAATGATCGGACTAGCAGTCACTGATGTAAATTTTTTTTTTTTATTTCGAAGCCAACGTTTCGACTACTACAGTAGTCTTCTTCAGGGCAAGAAATGGTTTAAAAACAATGGTGTGTATGGCAACCACCCATGAGGAACAGTAGTAATAAAATATTCACAGAGTTGATCGTCAAATGATAAAAACATAAATAAATAAATAACATTTAAAACGTAACAGTCAATGATTGTAAAATAATAATTATGAATGTATGTAAAAACTTTTTATAGTTAAAGATATAAAATAATTTTTTTTTAAGTAAGAATGCGCAAGGATTAACATGACTTAAGTACAGTACCAAGGGTTAATGAACTTATTAACTTAATTAACCCTTAGTACTGTACTGTACTTAAGTCATGTTAATCCTTGCGCATTCTTACTTAAAAAAAAATATTTTATATCTTTAACTACAAAAAGTTTTTACATACATTCATAATTATTATTTTACAATCATTGACTGTTACGTTTTAAATGTTATTTATTTATTTATGTTTTTATCATTTGACGATCAACTCTGTGAATATTTTATTACTACTGTTCCTCATGGGTGGTTGCCATACACACCATTGTTTTTAAACCATTTCTTGCCCTGAAGAAGACTACTGTAGTAGTCGAAACGTTGGCTTCGAAATAAAAAAAATTTACATCAGTGACTGCTAGTCCGATCATTTTTTTCCCTTGGGACCCTCATAAAATATCAATTTTGTATTCTTGTAAAAAAACATCTAGAATATCAATTTTGTTTGGCAATGATTGTATATTTTGGTGCATAATTCTTAATTTTCTGACAGACTGTTTATTAGTTATTTTGTTTTGTTTTAAATTTGTCTGTAATTGCTATTGGTCTTCTTCGTAATTCGTCCGTCGTTTTGCTTCTAGGATCATTTTTTGATACACAGGACAATTTTTATCAGCAGCTGAATGATGAATGCTGAATTTTGTGCTTTGAGTTTTATTGGCCTGAGTGCAGTTGCAACATTTAAAATCTTGCACAGTACAACTCTTAGTCTCATGTGAGTTAGTACATTTGGCACAAACAGGAGTTGTCTTATTGCATTGTTGAGCAATATGGCCGTATCCTGAACATTTGAAGCATCTTATGATGTGAAATGAATCTGCACATTTACAACGCTGCCATCCAATGAAGACAAATGTATTACGTGTTTTAGGGTCTACTTCTATTATAATATTAAACACTTTACCAACTGCAACTTTTCTGACAATTTTTAAATGATTTGAGTTATTTATATCAAGATTATTCTGCGTTTTCATGTAGTTTTCAAAAATTTTATTATCTTCTTCATCACAAATAACTCCAAAAATCACTAATTTTGGAAGAATCTTTTTTGGTTCATGGTAGCTAAATTTGTCTTTTAAAGAATTATTTATTTCATCTTTTAATTTGTTTACAGTTTCAGAATTACTACAATTTATAAGTAAACTGCCATCTTTTGTTGGTTTTACTTTATTAACGCTCAATGACAAACTGGCGGGATTTATTAGTTTGCGAAATTCTGACTGCCGGCTCTTGTTCTGTATTTGTCGGTTTAATTATTAATATTTTATCATCTGAGTTTGTCTGCAAAACATTTTTATATGATTGTTTACTAGATGGCTCTACGGATATTGATTTGTTATTTTTTTCGTTCAATTTATTACTTTCAGAATTTTTTATCTTTTTTTCTAAATTCAAATTTTTTTCGTTCTGCAGCCTATTAATTGTTTCCAATTGTTTAACTAAATTTTTAAGAATACTGTTTTCATTTATGAGGGTACTTACAGCTATATTATCTCCACATGTGTATTCTGTCATTACATCAGATTTATTTATACTTCCCTTAGATATTAATGTATCACAGTCTTCCTTATTTCCAGAGATGCACCCTTTTCTTTCTTCAATATTGTTTCCCTCGTTTAGCGGAGTAGGAATTGAATTTTTCTTCAAGGTTAAGTCACAATTTTTGCAACACCACTCAGTATTTTCCAAATTTCTCATTTCCTCGACTGTTAATTCAGCACACTGTGATAAAAACCGAGACACTTTTTCTTACACTGAATTTTGTCATCATAGCGACTAATTTTTGAATTACAAATAAAGCACATAGATACACCACCGCTTGGCGCCATGTTTATAATATTTAATCGATAGTAAAAAATCTGTTGTGGCCAGCACAATACCTCTCGCTATTTTCTTTATATGTTACATAGGGCAAGAGCAGTCATGTGACTTTGTTTGTCTTGACAAGCAGATATAGGGGCCCGTGTTAGAATGACAACTATTAATAATGTACATAGCTGTCAAGTATCATAATTTTTCATTCAAAACATCATTATTTTCCAAATCCATGTGGATTATTTTCTTCGGCAAGTATATTCCATACTATTGATGACAAATAAACATCGGAATATTTTGAAATTTTGAAAGAAAAATTATGACATATGACAATTGTGATATCTGTAAATAACCACTAGCCGTCATTCTGACAAGGATCCTCATATCTGCTTGCCAAGGCCAACAAAGTCATATAACTGCTCGCGCCCTATAAGTAACGAATTTAACATTTCTTGTACATACAAATAATTAAAATTGTATCTCTTCTTTCGTTGTATGAGGAATTTTGTCCTACTGTTCTAATATGTTCAAAATTCTTCAAATTCATTGACAGTATTAGCGGTATTTCTTAAGGATATATGTAATATTAACATACCTACTCGTATAATTTAAATACATATTTCATTAATAATACAATAATATATATTAAATGTGTTCGTACCTCCCAGACAAATCTGATTTTTGACACTGACATTTTGCATTTATCTGTCAATTACAAACATTTGAATATCTCAACTGTTTTTTAGGCAACGAGATTTATTACAACAGATTATTCTATATTATTAAATACTATATCTCCAAACCTATACGAGATATAATAAAAAAAAATTGTGTCAGGTTGAGAATTTAATTTTCTTTAATACGAGTATTACCAAGAAAATGTTTCAGAAAATAATATTTAGAAGATTTTTTTTCAAGAATCTGCTACTTCCGGTTGTCCAATTGTTACCAAAACCTTTTCAGCTCTTCCCATTAATTTCCAATTGAGAAATACGTAGTTAAACAAATATTAAGTTTTACAGTTTTTGAGTAATCGGCCTTCCATCATCCCACACACACGCACTCGCACACGTACACACACACGCAGAGATCATCATAAAAATGTTAAAATCGGATTGTTGGGCCCTTAAAACGTGCTTAATCATTAAAATCTGGATATGCGATTATTAGCATGAATCCAATACCTCCCTTAGCGAGAGGTAAAAAAACATCTTGAAGTATATCTTTATATTTATCAGCGTTAACAGTGCCATTTATAAAATGTAGTCTTCCAACCACCCTTCCAGACATACAATTCCAAACCATAAGGCTTGCAGAAAATTTTACTTTTTTAACCAAACAGTCCGTATGGGATATCTCAGAAAAAGTACGCAATACGCGTTTTCTACAATCTTCTACGCAAACTTCAAATTTGGACTCGTTACTCCAAATGATGCTATGCCATTGTTCTTGAGTTCAACATTTGTGATCACTACCCCATTTCAACCGATTACGCTGTTGCAATTTTGTAAGCAAAGTTTTTTCTTTGGCCTAGTGAAACATAGAAAATACTAATAATCTTTTTCACCCTAGATATCGCAAAAGTAAATTACTTTATAAAACTTGTATCCTATTTGTTTAATTTTTCTTATAATGGTAGATACCGGAATTTATTTTCACATCATTTCACGTCATTGTAATATCTCGAGTATTTGATCGGCGATTTTGTTTCACAATTATAAGCTTGATGATCAGCATTAGAAGTTGACGGTGGACGATTCGTTTTTTTTTCTTTCCATAACATTTCAATATTATTTAAACAAATTAATAATACCTTGAACTGTCGATCGTAGAATCGAATGTGAAATCGAAATTTTTCATGCCGAAAAGCCGTTTATATGGGCATTAATTCTGGAGTTTCTTAAACCTTGACTATATGGTTTAACGCGAGTCATGTTAGTGTAAAATCTTATCACTTACAATAAATATCAAGCACTTTGTTGATTTCAACAATGTATCCACTCTTTTATTTACAGTTGAATCATGTAACGCCTACTTTTGTGCTAACTTTATAAGTGCCCGAGCTATTCTGATTTGTGTGTTTAAGTTAATTGAATTTAGTTTAAAACCTAATTGTTATCGAAATTATTTCCTTTTTGTCATTAATTTAAGCTGAAATTGTATATTTTACGGTAATAATATAATTTTTGTAAGAATAAAATATTTAATGTGTTTTTTTTAATAAAACGAAATGTCATTAAGGTAAAATATTATGCCGGGCAAACCAATATGATTTTGGGCTCGTAGTTGCGTGGGATACAAAATTTAAGGTATTTTTTGTGTTTTTATCCCATCCCAGGTCCCGGTTTGAAGGTGTGGTGTTACGCCTTTGATCACAAAGAATATATGGTACAGGATAGAGGAAGCTGTAGCGGACGTTCGAGAATATTATCTACGCATTACGCACCCGTGCAGTGACCAGAACAATTACGGGCCGACGCAACGGTAGCGGTACACTGGCCAAGGGAATCAGTTCGACCGGAAAGATAACGGGAACAAAAGACCATGAATTATATACATATAAATATGCATAAATACCCAGAAATGTAGAAAACGCTGAAATTATAACGTAATTTACCGAGCAAAGTAGAATATTTCGTGTATTTATACAGATTTGACTTTTCTGACTAAATTTATTTCAAAAGTATGAAATATTTATTTTTTACTAAACCTATTTTGTTTGTTTTGTTGATACTTGCATTCATGCAATAAAAATAAATATTAAAATTAAAAATTTGTATCTTTCTCTTGATCACTTTCGAAAATAAGTCCAATAAATAAATACCTTGTTATATCATCACGGCCGAGTGTACCAAGCTATTTTTCCAGATTTCAATTATGACGGTAATACAAGGCGTTTATTAGGCATTACCCTGTGGAGAAAAGCCACCATTTTTATTCTATTTTAACCTTTAACTGAATACCAGTAGTGCAGCACGTACTTTAAAATTTTATCATAGAAAACAGGCGAATGCGGTTTTACCTTTACGAATCTTGGTAGCATGCCCTTTAGAATTCTATATTAGCTTCTTGTTTCGGGAATTTTCGGGTTTTATACTATTAACTAAGAAAATATTATGACAGTTGTATATCATTAATGTGTAAATTATATATAAATTTTCTTAGAAATGAATTAGGACGTTGGTTTAATACTTTCGCCTCAAGTCGTACGCTTGTAGCCGAATATATTGAGACATGCACTAAAGGCGTCTGTGAGAGTACGCGAATTCTATTTTAAAGGATAATCTTTGAACAGTATGATCTACAAATCTGTCATTTCAGCTAATCTACACACTAGTAATGCCAATTCATTTGTATACAGGTATAGATAATTATGATAACGTATTCGTACCGTGTGGGCGTTTACGAGGTGTTACCTCTGGGGTACTTATTGCTGGCGTGGAGAATGCAATACCAGATTCATACGTATGCAATGTACAAAGCTTATTTGTCTACAGTGCGCAATGCCTACGTCGAAAAAGGTGAGAACGATACGCAAAACAGAAATGAGTGGAAGAATAAAATAAAAAATAGTGACCCCTAATGAATGGGAAAAGCTAAAGAAGACGATGTCAGTGCCAAGTGAGATTTGCATAGTTTTTTTATGAAATAATTTTACTGGAAATTTAGAATCTTTTTATTGTAGTTGAAAAAAGCATTAATGCAAGATATTCTTCATTTTAGACTGATATACCTAAGGGTATTTTTTTAAAAAATTACTATTTATTTAGAATAATTATAATAATAACCATAAATACCCTATACGGGTAGTGGCCTCTTCTAGCATCTTATTTGATATTTATGAACTAATAGTGTTTATTGAGCTATAATAATGGTAGATACATTATTTCAATATTTAATGTAATAGTATTAATTCTAAATTAATTTAAAAAGTGGTATTCTTAAGCTAACAATATTTTTATATTAACCATTCTTATGAGCTAGTAAGATGTCTTAACTAATATTTATAACTTCTTGTATTATTTCATATGTTGTTTTATTATTAATATTTATAAGTTATTAATTCATATTATAATCTATATTCTAGTAATAATAATAATACTATATAATAATAATAACAAAAAAATATATAAATAATAATAAATAAGAATTGTTGACCATGAACACCTAATCCTGTCATTTAAGGCTCTTCGACCCTAGTCTCTCAATACCGTAATTTTTGTCCATCTTTAACACCTTTTTCTCATCACTGAGTAGTTTCTAAGATTTAAAAAAAAAATATTCATGTTGTTGAATATTTTATAAACAAACTGTCATGCTTAAAATTTTAAATATGTAATTGTAAAAAAAATTACAGCTACTGCAACTTGCATGTTAAACATGTTCATATTTTCTGTTACGATGTTTTAATTAAAAATTGCTCTTTGACATCTGATAGCATTGTTTTAATTATTCTCGAGGAACTTAAATGCGAAATCAATAAATTATCTATTCTCTAAAAAACAAGGAAAATGTGTCGAGCAAATCCAATATCTCAGATACTTTTCGAACACATTTTTGCTACTTACGCCGGTTTGTAGGCAACTTATTTAACTCAAACTTTTCTATATAATCTTAGAAAAATCCTAACCGTAATAAAACAGTGGGGGGTAATCTTTAAACCAACATAATGACACCCAGGTATATAATGGAAATATTATCCCTTAGTATTTAACATGCAAAATTGTATAAACTAAACGAAAGTTATGAAATGTATTTATTTAATTTTATTTTTGATTCTGAACAGACATATTTGACTTTTACAATGATAATTCTGAGTTTACATTATGTAATTTATTAAGTATTTAAATACTAAACTAAATTCGGGTCCGTGAAGTTAGCGACCACTTTTAAGCACAAACAATGAAACATATACCAAAGGTTTGTGATTCGTTTGTGCCTGTTTGTGATCTACAAAGAAAACCAGCGACCCCTATGATTAAAAAGTTATAAACAAATTAAAAGTGGTCGCTGACTTCACGCCCAGCGACCACATGTGAAGCACAAATGTCGATTTATGTGTCAAACGTTTGTGCTTCGTTTGTGCTTTCAGAATATATGATTGAAAATACAGCGACCCCAATAATACAAAAAATATGAACAAATAAAAAGTGGTCGCTGACTTCACGCCCAGCGACCACATATGAAGCACAAACGTCGTTTTATATGTCAAACGTTTGTGCTTCGTTTGTGCTTTCTGAATATATTATAGAAAATACAGCGACCCCAATAATACAAAAAATATGAACAAATTAAAAGTGGTCGCTGACTTCACGCCCAGCGACCACATATTATGAAGCACAAACGTCGATTTATATGTCAAACGTTTGTGCCTCGTTTGTGCTTTCAGAATATATGATTGAAAATACAGCGACCCCAATAATACAAAAAATATGAACAAATTAGAAGTGGTCGCTCAATTATACAAATAAAAAATAACAAAGGCCCCCACCACACATTTAGAAAGTAATAAATTGCGAATATAAATTAAAATGTGAGTCATCGCAATCGCAATACAACAAATAATATTAAAAATTTAAGTAAAATCTAAAAGACTGTAGAATGAAATTCAAATATAAAAATGAGCGCAAAAGAATACCACGGTTATAGATTTTGAGCTCATTTTCAGGAAACATGTTAAATATATTATTTTACTTATGTAAAATATTAAAATTTAAATAAAACATTATTTACAATATATTTAAATTTTTTAAAAGTTTCGTTAAAACATCTGTTTCAACCACCCACTAATTGGGGGAAAGTGGGACAACTTTAAAATTTTGAATAGGAACCATCTTTTATTACATATTTTACAGTCGAAAATCCGAAATTTTACTTCAAATATTTTTTTGTATATATATTGTAATTTTTAAAGTTATAAACCTTTAACTTCGGTGCCAATTTCAAATGGAAACTCTTTGTTGCAAATTGAAATATAATGCTCGTAAGTACGAGGGTCATTCAATAAGTAAAGAGATAAATTCTATAATTTTAAAACTATTCAATGAATGTGTACAATCTTTTCAGGGGTGTTAGTTGGCAACCTTGGAATATGCTCTGATCAGCTGTTTCATCATTTTATGTCAACATAACCTCAACATTTTCAGTTCACCATGGCAAGTCCACTAGAAGATTACACCTTAAAAGAGCAGCGCTCAGTCATTAGATTTTTAGTCGCAGAAGGTGTAAAACCAAGTGAAATTTTTTCTAGAATGTTAATACAGTACGGTAAAAGTTGTAAGAACCGTGCGAATTTTTACAAGTGGGTTGATCGGTTTAAAAGTGGCCGAACAAGTGTAGGTGATGAACCCCGATGTGGACGTCCATCTTTTGGGACTCACAGGGTCCAGTCTATTGCGATTTCCTTGAAGATCAGCGAACTATCAATAGCCAATACTACTCTGAGATGCTAGAACACAAAGTTAGACCAGCTATCAGGAGCAAATGCCGTGGACTCTTGTCAAAAGGAGTCATTCTTCAGCACGATAACGCCCGCCCTCATACAGCCCAGCTGACCCGTGATAAGCTTCAAGAATTGGGTTTGGAGGTCTTACCTCATCCTGCCTACAGTCCCGACCTCGCCCCATCTGATTTTTACCTGTTTGGACCACTCAAAGACGCCCTACGTGTAAAAAGATTTGCTAACAATGAGGAAGTTAAGGAAGCGGTGCAAAAGTGGCTTCGGGGTAAATCGAAAGAATTCTTCGCCAAGGGAATTAGGAAGCTGCAAGAAAGATGGGACAAGTGCATAACTGTGGGGGGTGATTATGTTGAAAAATAGCCTTAATTTTGAAAGATTGAAATAAACCGTTTTTGAGCTATAGCCATTTGTCTCTTTACTTATTGAATGACCCTCGTATATTATAATGTTCGTCGTAAAGTATGGAGACGTTACAGATTAAGTTCAGTCGAAAAATGTTTATGCCTGTCTGGTTCCCTAGTTCACATGTCCAGTTTTTCGTGTTTGGAGATTATATTGGAATGTCATTATAATTGTGAAGATTTAAAATGTTTACTCCTTGTACAAACATTGTTGTAGTTACGTCTTCTACTGGAATTTTTTCATATGTAGCAATTACACAGACCGTTTCAAAACGATGCAAACTTTAATTGTAATTAAAATTTATTAGAAACATAATTTTCAATACAGAATTCATTTTTTGTTACTTGTGCTCTTGTGGCATCTAATTTTCAATTAATATTGTAAAATTTGATTTATGTGAAATACCCTATTACCTATACAATAAGTTAATATTTATTATTGCAAACAAAATAACTGAAATACGTTGTATAGTTTTTGATAGCTATATTTATAAATTATTTTTCATATGTAATACTTAATGAAATGAATTTACGAATTAGGTATGCAATATTAGACTTATTTTGTCACTTTGAAAAAGTCATCTTCAACAAAATGAAGGGAACAAACATGTAAGGATTAATTTTCTCCTTAATTTCTAACGTATTAATCCAGAGTTTTCTTCTACTTGTAAACTCATATTCTCCGAGTTGATTTTTACCTTCCATCACCTTTAGGTAAGGAAGATATTGTATTTGGTCAAAAAAAAATCAATGATGAGTTTTTAGAGAATAAGCACGTTTTAGGGTCCATATAATATGATTTTACCATTTTTACGATGTCTGTATGAACTAAGGAACCAGACAGGCATAAACATGTTTCGACTGCACTTAATCTGTAACGTATCCATACTTTACGACGAACATAAATATACTTACGAAAAAAAAAAAAGTTTCAGTTATAAGTTACTTATTTTCGACCGTTATATCTCAATTTGCAATAAAAATGAGTTTCCATTTGAAATTGTCACCGTATACAGGGTGTTTATTAAACATACGGCAAAAATTCAAGAGGTTATTCCCTGGACTAGTCTAAGAATTTGTCCTTTGATGATTTTTGAAAAGCCGCTTTGTTCCGAAAATACAGGGCGAAAAAAAAATTCTACAAAACCAATTTTGATATTTTTCAAATTATTAATCCAGTAACAGCAGGCAAGTTATGTGTCAAATTTGTTGAGACTTTTTGGAACATACTCTACCTCAGTTTCTGGAGGATGTACCGTTGGCAACAAGAAATGCAATGTGGTTTATGCAGGATTGTGCACCAGCGCATTTTAGTGTGGTTGCTCGTGATTTTTAACAGTAACATACGGAGATCGCTGGATTGGTCGAGGTGGACCTCACTTATGACCTGCTCGATCCCCGGACTTAAACCACCTGGATTTTTTCCTATGGGGCCATCTAAAGTCATTAGTTTATTCTACTCCATTGACGAATTTAGAAGATTTAAGACATCGGATAATTGCTGGGTGTAACTCCATAAGAAACGACCCTGGTGTTTTGAAAGAGTTCGGCAATCAATGAGAAGAAGATTGGATTCTTGCATCGTAGCTGGAGGTAGTCATTTTCAACAGTTCTTGTAGATTAAGAAACTTTACATATAATTTTTGGTATTAAATGTTGTTATTGTCGAAAAAAATTTCGCCCCGTATCTTCGAAATAAAGCGGCTTTCAAAAATCATCAAAGGACAAAATATTCTTAGAACAGTTCAGGGAATAACCCCTTGAATTTTTGCCGTATGTTTAATAAACACCCTGTATAATGGATTTTTTTACGGAATTAAATAGAATTATAGAGAATATTTCATTTTATTTAAATACTTATTTTGCGAGAAAATGGTCGACTAACGGTTTCGAAGAACTGTCGATGTTAAAGGTTTATAACTTTTAAAAATTGCAATATATATATATATATATATATATATATATATATATATATATATATATATATATATATATACAGTGTGCGATTAAAGTGTGGAATATCAAAAAAAAGCCGAACTCAGCCGGTTTTTATAAAAACGCTGAAACACGTCGATTTTAATTTTTAAAAATACACATTAATATGTACGATTCATCTTCCGACTTTCATTTGTTTTTCAGTTATGACGTCATCACAAAAAAAATTAAATGACAACATAGATTTTTAGTAGTGAAATCCGATAGTTTTTTTTCTTCTCTTTATGATCATGTAAATAAATCATAACATTGCATAACAAAAAATCTGAGAAAAATCGAGTTGAACATTTAATAATAATGAATAATCAAGATACCCTGATAAAAACATTTAAAAGTTGATTATGGAACTTATAACTTATAAAACATGAAAAACGAAAAGTTTTTAACTGAAAAATGAAAAATAAAGAAAACAAAATTAACACTATTAAATTAAATGAATGCAAATGAATTAAATAAAAATAAAGCAAACAAAATTAACACTATTAAATTAAATGAATGTGAATGAATTAAATGAAAATAAAGCAAACAAAATTAACACCATTAAATTAAATGTTCAAAATGCCATCCATTGACTTCTTGGCAGTAAGCTAGTCTATTTACAAATTCACCTAAGACATTATTAATAACAGTTGGTTCTATTTTGCGAATTTCATCTTGAATACGCTGCTTTAGTACCACTAAATTTTCTGGTTTAGTTAAGTAAACTTTTGATTTTAAGTAACCCCATAGAAAATAGTCTAGGGGTGTCTGCACTTATTTCTGGACGACCGCCTTTTGAAATATTTTTAACATCTCCTGTCTTCCTAAATTTGTTTTTGATTTTACTAACTGCCGATTGCGTAGGTCGATTTGGGTATTTTGCATTAAACATATCACACACTTCTTGCTGGGATCCCACAACCAAGAAAAATTAAAATTTCTATTCGTTGCCTTATTGTTAAATCCGCCATGGCCTTGATAATTTATATTAGCAATTTATTACTTTCTAAATGTGTGGTGGGGGCCTTTGTTATTTTTTATTTGTATAATTGGAGTCAGCGACCACTTCTAATTTGTTCATATTTTTTGTATTATTGGGGTCGCTGTATTTTCAATCATATATTCTGAAAGCACAAACGATGCACAAACGTTTGACATATAAATCGACGTTTATGCTTCATAATATGTGGTCGCTGGGCTCGAAGTCAGCGACCACTTTTAATTTGTTCATATTTTTTGTATTATTGGGGTCGCTGTATTTTTAATAATATATTCAGAAAGCACAAATGAAGCACAAACGTTTGACATATAAAACGACGTTTGTGCTTCATATGTGGTCGCTGGGCGTGAAGTCAGCGACCACTTTTAATTTGTTCATATTTTTTGTATTATTGGGGGTCGCTGTATTTTCAATCATATATTCTGAAAGCACAAACGAAGCACAAACGTTTGACATATAAATCGACGTTTGTGCTTCATATGTGGTCGCTGGGCGTGAAGTCAGCGACCACTTTTAATTTGTTCATATTTTTTGTATTATTGGGGTCGCTGTATTTTTAATAACATATTCAGAAAGCACAAACGAAGCACAAACGTTTGACATATAAAACGACGTTTGTGCTTCATATGTGGTCGCTGGGCGTGAAGTCAGCGACCACTTTTAATTTGTTCATATTTTTTGTATATTGGGGTCGCTGTATTTTTAATAATATATTCAGAAAGCACAAATGAAGCACAAACGTTTGACATATAAAACGACGTTTGTGCTTCATATGTGGTCGCTGGGCGTGAAGTCAGCGACCACTTTTAATTTGTTCATATTTTTTGTATTATTGGGGTCGCTGTATTTTTAATAACATATTCAGAAAGCACAAACGAAGCACAAACGTTTGACATATAAAACGACGTTTGTGCTTCATAATATGTGGTCGCTGGGCGTGAAGTCAGCGACCACTTTTAATTTGTTCATATTTTTTGTATTATTGGGGTCGCTGTATTTTTAATAACATATTCAGAAAGCACAAACGAAGCACAAACGTTTGACATATAAAACGACGTTTGTGCTTCATAATATGTGGTCGCTGGGCGTGAAGTCAGCGACCACTTTTAATTTGTTCATATTTTTTGTATTATTGGGGTCGCTGTATTTTTAATAACATATTCAGAAAGCACAAACGAAGCACAAACGTTTGACATATAAAACGACGTTTGTGCTTCATAATATGTGGTCGCTGGGCGTGAAGTCAGCGACCACTTTTAATTTGTTCATATTTTTTGTATTATTGGGGTCGCTGTATTTTTAATAACATATTCAGAAAGCACAAACGAAGCACAAACGTTTGACATATAAAACGACGTTTGTGCTTCATATGTGGTCGCTGGGCGTGAAGTCAGCGACCACTTTTTATTTGTTCATATTTTTTGTATTATTGGGGTCGCTGTATTTTCAATCATATATTCTGAAAGCACAAACGAAGCACAAACGTTTGACACATAAATCGACATTTGTGCTTCACATGTGGTCGCTGGGCGTGAAGTCAGCGACCACTTTTAATTTGTTTATAACTTTTTAATCATAGGGGTCGCTGGTTTTCTTTGTAGATCACAAACAGGCACAAACGAATCACAAACCTTTGGTATATGTTTCATTGTTTGTGCTTAAAAGTGGTCGCTAACTTCACGGACCCACTAAATTCTAATAAAGAATTTGAACTTGTTTCTGGTACCAAATGGCTTGTTATAAGTGCAAAACATATTACAGAAAATTATCGCTAAAGAATTAGGTATCACTTGCAAGACAAAACAAATGATGATTGCAATAAATAAATGAATAAATGTATTTCTTATATACTTATGTGGTGCGAAATTTGACAATTTAATCAATTTAATGCTTGACTCAACTTTCGTACGTAAGTCAAAATAGTAATAAATTTTATAATAGCCGTAAGGAAAGTACAGTTGTAACTATTAATAAAATATAGCATTTTTTGTTTGATAAATACATATATCATTTGCAAAATAAGTTTAAAATCATAAATAAATGCATAGGTAATTTGTCAATACAGAAAAATATAAAAAATAGTTTATAATCATTTATTTTTCCACAAATAATAATAATAATAATAATAATAATAATAATAACTAATATGCTACGCGGGGAGGTAAGTTTCGTACATATCTGAGTGAAGTGTAAAAATAAGAGAAATAATATTAACTAAAGTAATACATTTATTAAGCGATAAATAATTAGGATAAATATTAAAAAGATAATAAAAATAACTAACACTATGATTAAATAATTATAAACACTAAGAATATTATAAATTATTTATTTAAAGAACATTTATATCGCTATATTTATTTATATAACTACATTTATTTATATCACTACATTTATTTATATCACTACATTTATTTATGTCCACAACTTGTAAATTGTTTATTTATATCACCCAATGTTCATTGCTCGTTGCTTCTATATATCAGACTATGTCTCCGTTGTCATTCGGACGGTATTTATATAGCCCAGCGTCCTTCTGGAACCCTTCGACGACACAGTGATACCGAGCAGAATAGATTTAGGTCATCGGTGTAATCAA
The DNA here is from genome assembly GCA_951394225.1 of Harpalus rufipes. Taxonomy (NCBI): domain Eukaryota; kingdom Metazoa; phylum Arthropoda; class Insecta; order Coleoptera; family Carabidae; genus Harpalus; species Harpalus rufipes. The sequence continues at coordinate 24,732,658 of OX596282.1, read as the reverse complement.
CACGTCTCACCGCGTTTCGTCGAGATGAGAAATCTCTAGTATGAGATGAGACGAGAATCGAAAAATTTCGCATCTCGGCACGTGGATTTAATTTTAAATTTTGGATAAAGGGATTTTAATATATATATATATATATATATATATATATATATATATATATATATATATATATATATATATATATATATATATATATATACAGTGGAGTCCGGATATAGTGAACTTGAAAATGCATTAAGACTGGTTCACTATATCCGAGGTTCACTAAAAAAGAAAATAAAATTTCTCGTGTTAATTGTACGTTTAACATATGTATGTATTTATTTATTTTATACGGTTACATCATGTGTAGGTAGTATTTATAAATTATTAAAAAAAACATTTATATGTATTATAAACTACTTAAGATAGTCGGAAATTTTAGTTTGTACATGAATGCTAGAAAAACGAATGTTATTTATATAGTTTTCAAGGGCACAAAACCATTCCAAACTTGAGCTGGAACTTCGCGTGATTGTAAAAAAATGTGAGTATCGGTAATTTTATGGGGATGGACGCATGGGGATTATGGGGAAAATTTCAGGGAAGCGTACTGCGCAAGCGACGCCTCGACATACTCTCTAGTTTATCGTTCTGGTTTTACTACCTCTCGTACGTCGATTCTTTCGATCTCTTGTGTTTCCATCTGTTGTGTGTTTGTTGTCATTATAAAAGTTTATTATAAACGGAAATTTTATACCTTAAGTTAATAAAATTCGGTTCACTTTATCCGGAAGTTCATTATAAGCGGGTTCATTATAAGCGGATAAAATTTGTATTAGTCTTATGGGAAAAAATTAGGATACCTAAAGTAGCGTTCACTTTAGCCGGAAGTTCACTAAAAGCGGGTTCATTATATCCGGACTCCACTGTATATATATTTCATAAAATTGAAATGAGACTTACTAATATAAACATGAAATGACAATTTTTTTTTTATGCTAAATAACGAAATCGATTTCTAAATATTACTTGCTTGTTTAATATTCGTAAGTTGAGGATCGGCCGCTTGAAAATTTGTGTAATTTCGGTTTTACCTGCAGGGATTACGGTCTAAATTTTATGATTTATGATCCTTCTGTGAATAATTCCAGCACAATAAAATTCTGTAGTGGGTTGACCGTGCTGGTGTGGTTGCATAGATCTCGGAGAACATATGAAATCAGGAAACGAAATTTTTGTTTAGGGTCGAACAGCCTTAATTAGAATTTTTGGTTAGAAGCGATGCGAACAACAGTTTTAACTTCTAGTTAGCTCTAACCAAAGGTGGTGAGAACAATATGTGTTAGAAGCGGGCCTAAATGACGTATATTTTTTTATTTTACATGAGTAAGTATATAATAATGTATTTTTGATTTCTGTCAATAAAATATCAATATAAATTTTTATATTTTTGAAATGTTAAAAATTAAATGTACCTAATTTTTATTCATAATTGTATTTTAGATTTATTTAAATGTATAGTAAAATATATATATATATATATATATATATATATATATATATATATATATATATATATATATATATATATATATATATATATATATATATATATATATATATATATATATATATATATATATATATATATATATATATATATATATATATATATATATATATATATATATATATATATATATATATATATATATATATATATATATATATATATATATATATATATATATATATATATATATATATATATATATATATATATATATATATATATATATATATATATATATATATATATATATATATATATATATATATATATATATATATATATATATATATATATATATATATATATATATATATATAGGAGTTGAGTTGTGGCACTCGTAGCGTACGGACGTAGAGTTGTATACGGCGATAATCTTAACTTACACAAACGAGTCGTGACAAACTTCGCGCGACAAATCAGCTGGGGTTTGAATAAAACAGAGGCGGACTAAGGTGAAATAATGAATAAAACGGATAGTGACGATTACGATTATACATCAGACGACACTAAAAGAAAAAGAGAGGATGAAGAAAATGAAGACATATTCAAGAAGAGTAAACTATTAGGAAGAACGCCGGTCAAAAAGAAGAAAGAACAAGAAGATAAATTGGACAGGCTGACAAATATGCTAGCAGAACTGATGGAAGACACTAAAGAAATTAAAAATGACCAGAAAAAATTCCAAGACGAACTGAAACAAGTAATGGCAGAAAATAAATCACTAAAAGAAGAAAACCAACAGATTAAAAAAGAGTTAACTGATATGAAAATTAAAATAGAGAGACTAGAAAAAGAAAAAATTAAAAATAACATTGTGGTAACTGGAATAAATATAAATACAAACAATAAAAAGGATCTGAAGACAATCATGGAAAAATTTCTAACACAAGAAGTAAAAACGGAAGGTCAGATTAAAGACATTATTAAAATAGGCCCAAAAACATGCAAAGTAGAGTTGGCGAGTTTTATGGACAAGCAAAATATTATGGTGAATAAAAAGAATCTAAAACATTCTAGAGAAAAGATTTTCATTAATAATGAACTCACAAAAAATGAAATGAACATACAAAAAGATATCAAACAACTAGCAACTAAAGAGAAAGGCAAAGGAAAAACCGTCAAATTAGGATATCAAAAATAAGGATAAACGAGGCAGAATGGAAGTGGGATAAAACAGAAGAGAAACTGATACAGATGAAAGAAGGGGAGGTAATTATTCGTACTCCAAAAAACTAAAAATTACAAAACAAGTACAAACTCAGGAAACGACCCAGGCAAAGACTAATGAGATGATTTCAAATTGTAATAAATTAAAAATAAGGAAAGTAAACCGATCTAGAAAACCACAAGAGAAAAAAATAAAGAAATATTTAAAAATGGGCACATGGAATATTAAAAGTATAACAGACAAGGAACAGGAATTATCCCAAGAACTTCAAAAAGTAGATTTAGACTACATTGGCTTAACAGAAACAAAGAAAAAAGAAAAAGGAATTATGGAATTATCACAAGAATACTGGATGATATGGTCAGGGGTCAGAAAAGAGGAACATGCTCAATCTGGGGTAGCTCTCATAAAAGAGAATATGAAATACGTAAAAAATGAACGACACGTCAATGATAGAATACTAACGGTAAACATAAAAGAAAGGCCAGAAAGTGAACTCACTTTAATAGTAGCGTATGGGCCCAACGAAAACGCAAAAAAAGAAGAAAAAGACATTTTCTTCCAAGAACTTCAGGAAGAAATTGACAGAAGCAGAAACAAAGTAATAATTATGGGAGACCTGAACGGAAGAGTAGGGAACAGTAACAAAGGAATAGAGTGGTGCCTAGGAAAAGAGGGAGAATCAACATATAACCAAAATGGTATAAGGATTGTGAACTTCTGTGTAGAAAACGAGCTGGTAATTGCAAACACGCAATTCACCCATAAAGAGATACACAAAATCACAAGAGAAGTAGCAAGTCGCAATGAGAAATCCATTATAGATTACTTCCTAGTACCTACAGATACATGGACAAAAGTACATGATGCAAAAGTCAGAAGGGGCCTAGAGATTGGCAGTGACCACTATCTGTTAACCATAAAAATTTTAAAAGAAGAAGAAAGGAAGGTAGAAAACCAAAAAAGAAAAATCGTAAATAAGAAAATCAAATGTTTCAAACTAAGAGATCAACAAACCAAAGAAAATTATCAGTGTGTACTGGAAGAAAAACTGACTAATATCAATCTAAAAAATTCAGTCCAAAACATATGGAACGAATTCAAACAAATAATCCTTACAACTGCAGTAAAGACTTGTGGCACTACCAAGATTACAAATAAAAATTTTCGTGGCACGCATTGGTGGACAGAAAATATCAAAACAGCAGTTAACCGCAAAAAGAAAAAATGGAAAGTATACCTAAGTACAAAAAAGCAAAGTGATTACGAAGAATACAAAAAAGAAAGGAAAGAAGTAAAGAAACTAATCAAAACCGAAAAAGAAAATGCTTGGATTGAATTTGGCGAAAAAATGAAAAACGCCTACAAAGAAAACCAGAAACTGTTTTATGGAACTATAAGAAAATTTAGACAAAATAATTCAACAACGTTAAGAAATATAAAGGACGAAAAAGGAGAAATAATTACAGACGAAAACGAAATAATGTAAACAGTACTTCAGAACGTTATTAGAAGGAGCCGACGTAGCAACAACTGAAAATACAAATCAAGACCAAACAATAAGACTGGAAAAACGGGGAGACCATAGGGAGCACATCACACTAGAAGAAATACAAGAGGCCGTAAAGAAAATGAAAGCCGGCACAGCGCCAGGCCATGATCAAATAACGGCAGATATGATAAAATCGGGAAATGAACGAACCTATGAGGTAATGCTAACCCTAATGAACAAAATACTAGACACAGGAGAGGCCCCAGACGACTGGCAGATTGGGATTATTACTCCGATATTTAAGAAAGGAGACACAAGAGATTGTAACAACTATAGGGGAATTACTTTATCAAGCACTGTGGCTAAAATATTTGCCAAAATCTTAGAAAAACGAATAAGAGAAAAGCTTGAAAACACCTTAGAAGACTCACAATTTGGCTTCAGGCCAAATCGTAGTGTACAAGATGCAAATTTCATCCTAAGACAAATTATCGAAAAAACAATTAGAGAGTCAGGCGAAATACATATTTGTTTTATCGACTTAGAAAAAGCCTTCGATAAAGTCAACAGAACTGATATTTGGAAAATTCTAGAAAGGCGAGGTATAGACCAAGTGGTTATTAAAGGAGTGAAAAGTTTATACAAGGAAACTAAAAACTATGTAAGAACTAAACATGAAAAATCTAAAATGTTCGGAACATCAAAAGGAGTAGGACAAGGATGCATTCTGAGTCCACTTCTATTCACCCTTGTCTTGGATGAAGCAATTAAAGAAGCGAAAAAACACATAAAACAACATAGAATAGGCTTTTGGAAAATGGAAGATATTAAAGTATCAGATTTATGCTATGCGGACGATATGGTGATAATAGCTAAAGATGAGAATACCTTAAACTATAACTTAGAAATATACAACAGGAGCCTCGAACACATAGATATGAAAATAAACACAAAAAAGACAAAAACTATGATCTTATCCAAAACAAGAAAAACACATCAAGTTAAAATAGGAGAGGAACAATTAGAACAAGTAAAAAACTTTAAATATCTACGATCCATAGTCTCTGAAGATGGAAAATTGGAAGAAGAAATAAGAGAAAGAACTGCAGCTGCCGGGAAACTCTTCAACAGCATCAAAAATATATTTCTGGCCAAAAAAGAAATTCCAAAAGAAACAAAGGTACAAATATTTAAAAAAGTAGCCACCCCTATTCTAACATACGGATCTGAAGTATGGACCACTACAGGAAACCAGAGAAGCAAACTACAAAGTACGGAGATGCGTTTTCTTAGGAAAATAGAAGGAAAAACAAGACTAGATAGGATAAGAAATGTAACGTATAGAGAAAACTTGCAAACAAAACCAATTCTAACAACAATTGAAGAAAACCAGTTACGGTGGTTTGGTCACATAACAAGAATGACAGAGAATAGATTAGTAAAGAAAGTATATGAAGCGCGCCCAGCTAAAAAGAGACAAAGAGGAAGACCACGCAAAACATGGATTGAGGAAGTCAGAGAAAGTGCGGTGAAAAGAGACATAAAGTGGCAAGAAGCAAAACAAAAGACGCAAGACAGAAGCAAATGGAAAGAAGCATGGAGAAGAACACCGACCAAAAAATAACTCAACCCGCAACACGCCTTACACCCGAAAGGGTAGAAAGGCTTTAGGAATAAGTAAGTAAGTATATATATATATATATATATATATATATATATATATATATATATATATATATATATATACAGGGTGTTAATAAAAAAACTTTACACACTTTAGCAGGTGATAATAGAGATGAAAACAAGAAAAAAATTCTAATACACTTAGGTCCAATACTCATTGGTTTTTAGAAAATTTATGTATGGAATTTGTACATAATACACAGGATTGACGGAAGGTATTGTGCTGGCCACATCAGATTTAACAACTAAGGACTCTAGGTGTTTACGATCAAGTGCGTGAGTCTCTTCGACGACGGCTGCAACTTTGTTTACAATTGATCGTAAACACCTAGAGTCCTTAGTTGTTAAATCTGATGTGGCCAGCACAATACCTTCCGTCAATCCTGTGTATTATGTACAAATTCCATACATAAATTTTCTAAAAACCAATGAGTATTGGACCTAAGTGTATTAGAATTTTTTTCTTGTTTTCATCTCTACTATCACCTGCTAAAGTGTGTAAAGTTTTTTTATTAACACCCTGTATATATATATATATATATATATATATATATATATATATATATATATATATACACAGGTGTATCAAGATAATGGAACAGTGCCATTTATTCGTGAATATGAAAAGTTACACAAAAAAGTGATTAAGATATTTTGTAAAGCATAGAGGGGGGCATATTTTGACATAACCATTATTATTTTAAAGCCAGTGGTATTCAACTATATATATACAGGGTGTATCAAGATAATGGAACAGTGCCATTTATTCGTGAATATGAAAAGTTACACAAAAAAGTGATTAAGATATTTTATAAAGCATAGAGGGGGGCATATTTTGACATAACCATTATTATTTTAAAGCCAGTGGTATTCAACTATATATATACAGGGTGTATCAAGATAATGGAACAGTGCCATTTATTCGTGAATATGAAAAGTTACACAAAAAAGTGTAAGATATTTTGTAAAGCATAGAGGGGGGCATATTTTGACATAACCATTATTATTTTAAAGCCAGTGGTATTCAACTTATGGATCAATGTTACATTTTTTTTTAAATAGCATTATATATTTTTTTCAACGATATAATAATATCATACCCTTACATTGCGAAAAATTTGATAAAAACTAATTCAAAAGTTAGTATCTCATTTCTATTTTATTTTTTTTAAGTAGGTTGTGTAAACATTTAATCATTAAACAAAAGAAAATTATCTGTCATTTTCGTATTTCATTATTATCCATTATTACAATTAAGGTAATTTTCGTTACCTTTGTAATAATTAATTTCATAATGGCAGCAGATTTAACAAAAACTGATGTTATTTATTGATGCCAAGACACATAGCATGAAATTTATTTTCAGAAAGTTATCCTAATTTCGCAAGACTAAGTAGTAATTACGCGAAATAAAAAAAAATTACGAAATTTGGAACATTTTGAAAAAATAATATAATACGTAACAATGACATACAAAAATGACAGAAAATTTTCTTTTGTTTTAATAGGTAAATGTTTGCTTGGCCTACTTAAAAAAAAATACTAACTTTGAATTAACTTTCATCAAATTTTTCGCAATGTAAGGGTATGATATTATTATATTGTTGAATTCAGAAGAAAATTCGCTATTTAATGAGTTAATAAAAAATATATAATACCATTTGAAAAAATATAACATTGATCCATAAGTTGAGTACCACTGGCTCTAAAATAATAATAGTTATGCCGAAATGTGTCCCCCTCTATGATTTACAAAATATCTTAATCACTTTTTTGTGTAACTTTTCATATTCACGAACAAATGACACTGTTCCATTATCTTGATACACCCTGTATATATATATATATATATATATATATATATATATATATATATATATATATAGTCAATTTCCCTTCTACCGTAAAGTGTAGGGATTTTTAATCCTAGTCGTGCACAAACTTTGTCCACTGTTTTCTGTTTCTTGCGCACTGTTTTGCATCAATTACCGATATGCCTTTCTTCTTCAGTAGTTTCTTAATTATGCTGTCCCAGTCGTCCTTTGGTCTTCCTCGGTTCCTCTTCACGATTGTTTTTGATGTCCAGATCTTCTTGACCGGTCTGTTATCTTCCATTCTTATAAGATGTCCCCACCAGCTCAGTTGTCTTTATTCAATAAATTCTAGCATAGGCTTGCTTTCTAGTTCTTCGCGTATATATTTGTTCTTTATTTTATCCATCCAGGTGACTCCTTTAACTCTTCGCAGGTATTTCATTTCCAAACTCTGGATTTTGCTTTTTATTCGCATTGGCATTGGTGTTATATACAGTCATTTTTGTCTTTTTGTTAATTTCTTTTTTGCCAATGAAGCTATTTTTCATAGCATGGAACATTTCTGTTGTTTTTCTATTCGTCTGTTAATATCTTGTTCTTGAGATCCGTTATTATTTATAATTACTCCCAGATATTCAAATATTTGGACTTGTTCTATTTCTTCATTGTTTATGCAGATGTTCATTGTTATTTCTTCGTTTGCTACCGCCATAACTTTTGTTTTCTTTACGTTTATCTTCATTCCATGTTTTATTAGTTTTTCATTCCATACATTAAGGTTGTTTTGTAAATTTGTTTCTGTGTTTGCAAATATAACAACATCGTTCGCAAAGGCACATTCTCCTATTCCAATTCGCTCCAAATATCCTTGACCTACATGTAATTTTTTAATTTCTGGCTTGCATTCTTTTATGATTTCGTCCATGAACACTGTGAAAAAAACTGGACTAATAACTCCACCTTGCCGCAGACCGCCTTTGGTTTCAAATGGTTCTGACTTTCTATTTTTACTGATCACATAGTTTACACTTTTGTAGTACAGACTTTTAATTGCTTTCATTCACTACTCTTTGTTTTAAGATGTTCCATATTTTTATCTTTGTACTCTGTCGAATGCCTTTTCTAGGTCTATGAAGGCCATGAGTGCTTTCTTCTTACTTAATAGGGTTCTTTGTATTATTTGTTTTATTGGGAAATTGTAATCTTGTACGCTTTTTTCTTTTTCGAAATCCGCTTTGTGCTTCTTCTAACGATGGTTCTATTTTCGCCTTTAGTCTTTTTTCTAGTACTCGCTCATACACTTTTAGAGCTGTACTTAACAGTGATATTCCTCTGTAGTTGATGCAGTCACGATTATCACCCTTTTTATATATCGGCATGATCACTGCTATTTCCCAGTCTTATGGGATTATTCTTTCTTTCCATGATTGATTAAAAATGTTGTGCAACAATTCAGCACCACTTTCCCCCATGCATTTCAGCATTTCTGCAGTTATTTTATCGTGTCCGGGTGCTTTTCCATTTTTTAACGTTTTTAATGCTTCGATTGTTTCTTCCATTGTTATCTCCTCATGCATGTTTCCATCATCTACTTTTGTATGTGCTTGCGTTTCTATATTTCTTTCTTCTTCTTCTTCTACGTTCAGTAGTTGTGTAAAGTATTCTTTCCAACGATTCATTACCTGTGTCACTTCTGTAATTAACTTTCCTTCTTTGTCTTTGATCCAAAGTTTCTCGTTGAGTTTCCGTTTCTTAGTGTTTTTAGTGTTTTATAAAATAGCTTTTGGTTTGACTTACCATTTTACTCCATTTATTGTCCGAAAATACTCCAACTTTTTTTCTTTTTCGTTTCGAATCAAATTTTTAATTTTTTTCCGCTGTATTTTATATACATTATAATTTTCCTGTGCTCTGTTACTCAAATATTTTCTCCATGTTTCTTTTTTATATTTTATTTCGTTTTTGATCTCTTCATTCCACCAATTTGTTTATTTCTTGTTAGATTTCGCTTTATATGTTCCGCATATTTCTTTCGCTACTTTTATGAGTAATGTTTTTAACATTACCCACTTTTGTTCCAGGGTGTTTCTATTAAATGTTATTTCTTCATTTATTTGTCTAGCAATTTCTTCTTCATACATTTTCGTTATTTCTTTATTTTTTAATTTATACGTTTTAATTATTTCATGTGTTATTTCTTTTGTACTTTTATTTTTTATTATTGTTTCATATTTACTTTCCTCTTTCTTCATTTTTGCTTCTAATAAAAAATGATCGCTAAAAATTTCAGGTCCTCTTCTCGCTCTTACGTCCTTTACCGCTTTTCTGTTTTCCCTTTCCACTAGTAAATAGTCGATTAACGACCCACCTTCTGGTCCTTGTCTTGTATACTATGTATCATTTTATGTTGGTAAAATGTATTTGTTATTATTAACCCATTCAGCGAACAAAAGTCAATTAGCCTTATTCCATTGTTATTTCTTTTCTGTTCTCCATATTTACCTATAACATGTGTTGTGTTGTCTTCCTTTATGCCTACTCTTTACTATTTTCCGTTTCTAGGTGTAGTTGTTCCCAGAATTCATCTTTGATATCTGCTAGTTCATTTTCATCCGGTCCATATACAACTATAATTGTTTTTACCCTTCCATGAGCATTGCTTAATTCTATTTTCAGAATTCTTTCAGAACACGCTTCCCATTTTTGTATTTCATTAACTACTTTTTCATGTAGCATGCAGGCTACTCCTGCAGCTGCTCTTTTGTCGTGTGGTACCCCACTGTAAATCATCAAGTGTCCATCATCCAATAATATTTCTCCTGCTCCTTTCTTCTTTGTTTCAGTTATTGCTACAATATCAATTTTAGCCTTATTAAATTCGTATTGAAGTTCCCTTTCGTTATCATTAATGCTTCTTATATTCCACGCAGCTAGCTTCCATATTTGTTTATTTTTGAGTTTACTATCTTGATTTTGTTCCTTTACCACGATATCTTCTCCATATATATGCCTAGTCGTTTTCGGTGTATCCCTTGCTGATGTTTTGTTATTTACTCGTTTTTTGGATCATTATTTACCTTTTGTATATTTCCGCTTTTATAATTCCAGTTCCATTTCTCTCCATTAACGATTAGTTGATGATATTTTATCTTTACATTTTTGTTTTCTTTCTTCATATTATCTGCTATTTCCCTCAGTGTTTTTTGCACCGCTCTTTCTTTTTCAGTCAAATCTGGATTAATGAAAACTGTTATATTCGATATCTGTATACAAAGCAGATTGGCACACCCAGCAATGGGTAATATGCCGTGATGAAATATTTATTTTATTTATTTTTGTTATATTCGCCGCTTTTCAGTTTGCATTTATTTTTTAGCTTTCTACTTGTATAATGTATATGTTTTCACGTATTTTTATTGTTTTTAATATTTTGGTTACAACTTGCATTTTCAGTTGAAGATTTTCAATTTCTTTGGTAATTTCTTTCTCATCTGTAATGTTTATTTTCAATCCACTAATAACTTTATTATTTATATATATATTTATATATATAAGGTTATTCTTTCTATTTTCTTTGTCTATTCTCTCATATTTAGCTTCCCATTTAGATAGTTCTTCTACTTTTTTTTTTTAGTTCATATACTTCTTGTTTTGAATTATCTATTTCTTCTTTGATATACTATATATATATATATATATATATATATATATATATATATATATATATATATACATATATATATATATATATATATACATATATATATATATATATATATATATATATATATATATATATATATATATATATATATATACATTAAGAAATATAAAGTTATATATTGTTGCGCTTCAACGGAGCACCCTGTATACAAATGCATATAGTACGTAGATAGACAATAATATATTATATAAATTATATTTGAAGAGTTTTTCCATTTGACTTAAAATAAAACAGTTATAAAGAGAGGACAGACAGATGAATCACCCTGTATATATATATATATATATATATATAATATATATATATATATATATATATATATGTATATATATGGTGTATAATAAACTTTTACTATACATTTAAATACATCTAAAATATAGTTATAATTAAAAAAATAATAATAACAGATGTTAGATAAATTAAGAAGTGACAGTAGAATTAATATATGACAAATAATAATTAAAATGCAGGGGGAGTGTTCTTAACTTTGCAACTTGCGTGGGGAGCCCGTCCCTGGGTCCTCGAGGCAAGAGGAGGAGCGTCTGTACGCCGGAACCTAATAGCAAAATAATTTATATATGTAGGATCGACCCCTGTAGGGACGCCCATGATACCCCTCTTATGCGTCCGGTTCAGGATTTACATTATATATATATATATATATATATATATATATATATATATATATATATATATATATATATATGAATTAATTTTTATAGAAGTTTTAACAGATATTCAGATAAACGACAAAACTATCCGCGACTATGAACGATCACCAAGGAATATTGGATTAAAAACCTCAGCATGGCAAAGACGAATAGAAAATAAGATAAGAAAACTCGGAGCTGATATAAGAGTCCAACAACAAGTAGTTAGAGGAAATATAAGTAATAAAATAAAGAGGAAATCTAGCAAGATTGTGGAAACATACAAAAACATAGAAAATACCACAATAATAGAAATTCTAGATCTTTTAAAGCAGTGGTTAGCAGTAAAAACAAACAGGCTCAGGATATATAAAATTAGCAATATGAGACAAAACCATCTTTTAGAAACGACCCAACGAAAATTTTACAAGACCATCGAAGAAATAGCAGAAGACACTGCTGATAATGAAACACCACAAAAAGAAAAGATTTTAGAATTTTGAGAAAATGAAAAATGATATAAGAAAATTGTCAAACTGGACAGCTCTTGGACCAATGGCAAACTACTGGATTCAAAATTTCACAAGTACACACGAGTCTTGCGAAAGCTTTTACGAACATAATTAAAAACCCAGATGAGACCTCAAATTTCTTAACAAAAGGTAATATATATCTCCTACCTAAAACAATACCTTCAAATAATGATCCTGCTAAATACAAACCAATTACACGCCTTATAACAACATACATCTCGTCTGTTCTTGGTTCGAGGATAAATGACCATCTAGAAAAATAATGACCGAAGAACAAAATGGATGTCGCCGGAGAAGCCAAGGTTGCTAGGAAAAATTAATGGTGGACAATATTATAACAGACGAGGCAAAGAGAAAGAAGAAAAATTTATATGTAGCATACATCGATTACCAAAAAGAATTTGATAGCATCTCGCTTTCCTGGCTGATTTGCAGTTTAGAGATATATGAGTTCCAACATTACTAAATTCTTACAATCTGTAATGACAAAATAGGAGACAAAATTATGTATCACCAAAGAACATAATCCAACTAACAAAATACCTGTCAAACTCAAAATAGGAATATTCCTAGGTTGAGTGCTCTTTGGTTCTGCTAAGCTTTAAAACAGCTCTCGACAATTTATTTATTTATTTATTATTTACAACCTCCCAACAGGATACGAAGTATCCCAATAACAGTGGGGTTGGATACACGAATACATCACAATAACAACATGAAAAGACACAAATATTCATTCTATACAAGTACAATAACAAAAGTAGAAATTAATTTTTGTAGATTACAATAAATTTTTACACAAAATATTTCTGAATTGACATTAGCTAAGACTGAAAATATCCATCTTATCACTCATCACTATCACACTTTTAACTTCATTATATATTAGACATAATCGTCTAAACGGATCTCTAGTTTCATATTTTTTTCTACATAGCCTAGTACAAAACGTTATATACGACCTAGATGCCAACCTGGGAATATTTGTTCTAATAAGACTCATTGAATTAACGTCATCTATAACATTTCGCAGTAACCCATGTAAATATAAGCATGAGCGAATCTTACGTCTAGAATCCAATGTTTGCATACTTAATTTTGATAATGTCACGGTGTAACTGTAAGTAAATAAGCTAAAAAAGGAGAAGATTTTATCGCGCAATATCGTACAAACTTTCTTTGTACCCATTCAATTTTGAAACTATGAGTATGATACATGGGATTCCAAACAATCAGGCAGTACTCAAGCTTGGATCTAACTAGAGAAAAGTATGAGAGTTGTGATATTAGTGAACTTACGTTAATTTCTAATAATGAAACCTAATGTTTTATAGGATGTATTCACTAAATAATCATAATGAGGATCGAAATGTAATCTAGGATCAAATATAACTCCCAAGTCCTTATGAGTATTGACTCTGTCAAGACAAAGGTCACCAATCCTTCTGAAGCTGATGGCGATCAGAAACTGAATAAATGACTAAATAATTTTAAATCATCAGCATATAGCAGTGATTCTGAATATTCCAAGCACTCAGTAATATCATTTATAAATAAAACAAAAAGGAGTGGCCCTAAATTTGACCCTTGTGGAACACCAGATCTAGGAATAAAGTGATTAGATTTAAAGCAGGGGTTTCCAAAGTTTTTCTTAGGCGGGCCAATTTAATATTACAGAATTTTTTGGCGGGCCAAAAAAAACGGAATAAAATCGAAACAATAACCACGATTTTTTTTTGTTTTAAATATATTTAACTATTTCTTATTTTTTTTTTATTAGTATACTAAATTTAATATAAATATAAATCTTTAATTATATATTTATTAAAACAAAAAAATAACTGAAATCCATGTTATTATATAATAATATAAATCTTTAACTGTAACAACAATTATTATAAAATCACACAATTTATTAACACGAAAGTAAAATCACTCTTATTGTAAATACAGAACTATTATAACTATAGCAACAAGTATTTCAAACTAATAATCTATTATTTATTAACAAAAACAAATGTAACTGGAACTAAACTTATAATTATAAATATAATTTCTTAATCATTGCAACAATGATTACAAACTAGTACTATTAATTAAACACTAACAAAAATAATGTGAATATAAAAACTTGTAATAAATTGATTCATTTGTATTGTGCGAATTGTGTAGTTGTTTTATTTTAATGTCATTAAACTTTGCTTGTATGTCCGTCGAATGTATTCTTAATACTGCTTGTAAATGATTATCACTCAATTTTGATCTTAATTTCGACTTATTTATGCTTATAATTGAAAAAGTTTTTTCGCAAATATATGTGCTCCCAAATAATGAAAACATTTGTTGAGCATGTTTTCGTATTTTCGGATAATTCACGCATGATAATTCTTTATAAAAATCAATTAAGGAATTGTTTCGATAAGAATTCTTAGCATCGATATTTTCCTGTAATTCTATCAATTCAAATTGCATGTCTTCAGAAACGTCACGCGGATTGCAAGAAAATGGATCTGAAAATAAAATGTAGTTGTCCGCGTGACTCTTAAAATCATCGAAACGTTTGTCAAAATCTTCTAACAAACTCTATATGATTTTGTAATACTTTTCCGATTGAAGAATAACTGATGCCTCGGTATTTTCCTTTACTAATATTCCACATGTTTCAAAATGACAAAAGTTACCAATTTGAAGCTGTTCTTGTAATAAATGAAATTTTCTTTCCGTGGAATTTACATATCCAAGAATATCATAAATAAGCTTACCATTAACTTGCAGTTTTAAATTTAATTCGTTCATAACACCAATTACGTGTACTAGAAATGTCAAGTCGCATAACCATTTAATATCAAAAGAATGTTCTACTGCGGAAAATATATTACATCCCCTTGTACGGTCTTTTAAACTTTGAAAAAAACGATAAATTCGTTACTGACTCCTTGAAATTGTGTGATGCATTAGATGCGCCAGAAATGATTAACAGTTCTGTATCTATTTGAGACTACTATATTATATTTGTGTACAAATGTGTAATAACTAGACTAGACATACTACAATATTTTTTTAAATATAATATTTTATTAATACAAACGCTTATGGTTAAAGTCCTGTAAAAATTTTTTTAAAAATATTAAAATATTTTATTGTATCTTATTTGTAATATTTATTATTTATTTTACTATTTACTTATTTTTTTTTTAATAATATAATATATCGTATCGATATCGCGGGCCAAATTCATAGGCTTTGCGGGCCGCATTTGGCCCGCGGGCCGCACTTTGGGAACCCCTGATTTAAAGTCCTGTAAGAATTTTTTTAAAAATATTAAAATATTTTATTGTATCTTATTTGTAATATTTATTATTTATTTTACTATTTACTTATTTATTTGTTAATAATATAATGTATCATATCGATATCGCGGGCCAAATTCATAGGCTTTGCGGGCCGCATTTGGCCCGCGGGCCGCACTTTGGGAACCCCTGATTTAAAGGCATTACACCGAAAAATCTGCTTGCGATTTGTAATATATGAGCGCCTCAATACAAGAAGATTAGGAGAAAAGTCAAACTCATGCTGAAGCTTATATAGCAACACTTCATGATTCACAGTGTCAAATGCCTTCGCAAAATCAGTATGAACAACGTCTACTTGCGAATTATTACTAAATGCATTGACTGTACAAAATGTGTATATATACTTGAAAATAGTACAAACTAATTTTCACACCTGGTTTCCATGGACGATTTAAAACTCACAGCCAAATCGGAGACAAGTCTAAGAAAGTTGTTGCAAGAACAGAAAGGTTTATCAGAAATATAAATTTCTTTTTTACCATACGCATGAAGATCTAACGCAAAATAAATTAGTAGGCAACGATAATGATTTGAAAATCAAGAAAACTGAATTTGCCGAATACATTAATGTCAATGAATCTCAAAGATTTTCTAAATAGTATAGAATTCATAGAAGTATAGGACGAATGTTATATTTGTCAATCATTGCAAAAATTCTGCAAAAACATGGAGAACTACAATCATAAGAAATAAAATTGGCCGAAAATATATTCTTAAGAAATATTCAACAATATAACTTCCAGATTGAGACTCATTTACTTACAAATATGAAAGAATTTCCCAAATCCAGTCGACTTTATCCGCTTAGATGCAAGTTAGACAGCTCGGTCTATTAAGTGTATATGGAAGACAAGAAATCCTGTTATTCTAGATCCTCATGACTAGCTAACTAGATTATTAATTAAAACCATCAAAAAGTTCAATTTCATTGTAAAGAAACAGATATCAAGGAACTTCGACAGAAATATTGGATATTAACCTCAGAGAAGCTGTTAAGAAGGAATAGAAATATTGTCAAGTGTGTAAGAATTTTGACCCATTTACAGTAGCAGTCAAGAGAATTAAAGAAAAACGTTATGGAGTTATATTTACCTGCATGAGAATTAGAGCAATTCATATAGAAATTACACATGATTTGTCAACAAATAGTTTGACTCATGTTTTTCGTCAATTCGGCTGTAGATGTGGATTTCCAGCTGAACTTTATTTAGATAATGGGAAAAACTTCAAAGGAGCAGACAAGGAATTGAAGGAAACCTTGCGTGAACTGAATAAAAATGAGATAATTAAAACATTGTCTTTGACAGAAACCAAATGATTCTTCAATCCTGCTTTAGCTCCACATATGAGAGGAGCGTGGGAGAGACTAATTCGTTCAATTAAACTTATTATACAAGAAATGTTAGGGAAGCATCCCCAGGAATTTGTTCTAAGAACACTATTTGTAGAAATAGAAAACATAAACAGCCGTCCCTTGACACGTACTCGTTCGTATCTTTAGATTATGATGATGCTGAAGCTGTCACCCCTAACCATTTTTTGATCGGACCGTCGTACAGAAACAAAAAATCAAAGTTAAAATTTTATGTCTATATGGAGCGCAGGTCAAAGACACCGAGATTTTGGAAAAGATGGATTAAAGAATATTTACCACACCATTAATATTAAATAGGAACAAATGGAAAGAAAACAGTAACGAACTAAAAATTGGAGATTTAATTACTGCAGATCCTATTAGATCCAGAAATATATGGCAGAAAGGGATAATAGTACGTACGTATCCAGGAAACAATGGAAAAGTTTGAGTAGTCAACATTAAAACAAACCGAGTAATATTTAGACGAGCAGCATCCAAATTACGAGTGTGTCCTAGACGTTAAAAAATAAGATTAAATAATTCATCAAGATGAATTACTGCGGGAAAGGATATTACTGAGACATAACTATTCAGATTTGTTATGTAGTTAGCTTTACATAGTTACCAATAATAATAAATAAAAATGATAATGACATGGAATATTTGTATTTTCTTAAATTGAAACAAATAATTTTGTACCTTTAATTTTGAACTAAATTTTAATTTGGTCTTTCGTGTCGGATTGTTTATTATATTGCTATTAAAAGTATGTCAGATTGTCATAACACATAATAACCCTTACACCATTGGAAAGAGAAAAAAATAAGTAATTTTTTAAAATCCAATACGGCGTCCATTTAAAATAAGAAAGTTGCTATTAATATCTTGGAAACCGCCATCTTGAATTTTATTCTGGTATCATTTTTAAGTTTGTCTTATCAAATCATGAAACTTATATGAAACATCTTTTTATAATTACGGAATTATTTGACATTTTTTAAAATCGTGATTTTTTTTTAATAACATTCAAACTGTTCGGAATTTTAATTTTTTTTCTGCGGAATCTGAATGGCTCATGCAAGGGCTTTTTCAAAAGTACACAACATTGCCCATTTAACCGATCTCGTAGCTCTTATAGTTTCCGAGATCTCAATGATATACCACTTAATTTGGGACACTTTGTATACCGGGTGTCCATTTTTTGTCTCTTTACCTATTAATTTAAAAAAAAAGTATAATGCAGAAAAATGCGCATCGATTGAATACCAAATTTGTTTAATTTTTTATATATGTATAGTAGTAATATGGAAAATATAATAATTTAAATAATTCAACTCTGTTTCAAAAAGAAATAGAATTTGAGACTTTAAACAGAACTATAGTTAAAATGTTAATGAAATATAGTATTTTAAAGATTAGTAACGTATGTAATAAAAGTTTTTTGTAACTGTTGAACGCTTTGGTATTTTCAAACATTAGTATATACTTTTCTGCTAATAAATGCTTAAAAGTAACCACCCAGTCGCGCCTGAGAAACTTTTGGGGAATTATACCCTCTCTTTCTCTCTCTCTGCAGCATTTTGAGATTCGCTAAAACTGGGACGTTGTCCATTGTGTTACATTATTTCTTTTTCGAAATTTTAAAACATTTCTGACCAAAGTTCTACTAACAGTCATGTTTAAAATTCTAAATCGTCGAGTTAATTTGCACGATGACTATCTAACTTTGGCTTGAGAGCTTTGAATGAGTCTGCTGATTCAATTTGAGGGCAAGTGTTCGGATCACCGACATTCTTCACATTCCCGTGTAGTTCGATAAATAATCGTCCATCCAATATTTTGAATCTTAAACATGTTAACAATTTCACTGTTCGACTAACCTGCTCAACTAACTTACAGATAGATTTACGTATTACAAGTTTGTATAACATCTTTCTCGGCAATTTTAACATGATATATTATAAAACAACTATTATATATTTATTATGTACAGTGACAACTGAATTAGATATTATTTAGTAATAAAATTTGGAGCGTAAATTTTTTCGCAAAACTTGTTACATACGTTATGATTTCTTTTTTGTTCTTCGTTAATTAAAATTTCCTCGGTCATTAAAGTCTATTTCTACGATTTAAATATAACGGTATGATAATAAATAATTCTTGTCAACGTTTCAGTGAAGGCGAAAATTTCACAACAATAATTACAGCGCCATTGTTTGCGCTGAGTATTCCTCTACCCAGATTAGGGAAGTGTAGTCGCTTACGAAAATTGTAAAAGATTTGTGAAAGATCCATTGACTTCAATGGGATAGGATCTTGTGGCTCAGTTGGTTAGAGCGTCTCACAAGATAATAATAATATTAATAATAATAATAATAATAATAATAATAATAATAATAATAAATAATAATAATAATAAAAATAATAATAATAATAATAATAATAATAATAATATTAATAATAATAATAATAATAATAATAATAATTTTTTTTTTCTTCGAGTAAAGGCATCGACAGCTAAGGTCATTAGCCTGTATAAAAAAGGTAAGTTTTCAAAAAATTTTCAGTAGTGTATATAATAATAATAATAATAATAATAATAATAATAATAATAATAATAATAATAATAATAATAATAATAATAATAATAATAATAATAATAATAATAATAATAATAATAATAATAATAATAATAATAATAATAATAATAATAATAATAATAATAATAATAATAATAATAATAATAATAATAATAATAATAATAATAATAATAATAATAATAATAATAATAATAATAATAATAATAATAATAATAATAATAATAATAATAATAATAATAATAATAATAATAATAATATAATAATAATAATAATAAACCCTCAGGGGTAGGTTCCACACATTAGGAACCTACACGGGGAGTGGCGTCCCCGGGGCCCCGAGCTACGAAGGGTTGGTGTTCGCATCATTGGGGAGTAGCGCCCCCACGGATCCCTGAGCTATGTGTGGCAGCCCCACACACCCCGCTGTTAGGGCTAGCACCCCGACGCAGCGTGCTTCTTCATTTTGCTCCTGTCACAAGAAGTAGGACTAAACGAGGCGGGCCAGAGGTGCAGGTGCCGATGGATCGGAACCGCCGTGAGGTTACACCTGCAACAGAAGACGACCCAAGCTATGAAATTACTGACGAAGAAATGAATACTAACGTTATTCCCCTTACTGAAAGTGCTTCGCAGCGTGATGATGCGACCACCTCAGAAGGTACAATAAAAGATAAGAAGCGAATGAAATGGACAGATGATATGAATACACACCTTATTCGTTCTTATCTTCTCATAACAAACATGGAAACCAACAAACAACCGTACAGTGAAAAACTGCACAACGAAATGATTCAAAAGTTCCCCGAATTAAGAAAAAAAACAGTTCAGAATGTACTTGATCAAAGACGCCAACTTTTCACCAAAAACCGAATACCTGAAGAACGTATGATAGCAATAAAAAATGAAGTGCAGCATATACTACAGCCTCCAGAACAACAGGACAACAATGACCAACACGACACACGAACTTCACAAACACAACCGCAAAATCTAACAGGCGAACAACAAAAAATTCTTGATACTTTCAACAGAAATAAGTTAAAATATAATGGTATGAACCCTGAAAATAGGCCAACCCTCCCAAAACTTCATCTCAAGAAAGGCATCAATAAAATCCTAAATGAAATTGATAACATAATAAGCCAGGAGATAACTGACTGCAATAATCTAATAGAACTCAACAACTTTATCTATATAGCAGCAATCAGCATAATCGAGCTAAACAACCAAAAAGCCAGAAAACAAAATAGAGATACAAATAGACCAATATCAAAACAACAACCATGGGAAATCAGGCTAAAAATGAAAATAGACACATTGAGGAGACAAATAGGCATACTAACACAAACCAAAAATGGCACAACAACAAGAAAAGTATATAATAACACAATGAAAATAATAACAGCACATAAGAATAATGAAAACAATACCGTTTCCGAAATACTTGACCTGTTGAAACAGAAATTAGCGGCTTACTCCAAGAGACTTAAAAGATATAAAGACAGTGAAACACGAAGACAACATAACAACATGTTCAACACAAATCAAAGAAAATTCTATAAGACCATTAACATGCAAGAAAAAAATCACCAAGATAAACATTTATCACAACAACCAACAGATGAATCTATACACGAATTCTGGCAGAAAATGTGGTCGGTAAACGCTAAACACAAAAAAAGAGCACAATGGTTAACAGAAGAAACAAAACGATGCGACAGAATACAAACAATGCAGTTCAACACCATAACAGTAGAAGATGTACTCACAACAATAACAAAAACAGCAAACTGGAAAGCACCCGGGATTGACAAAATACACAACTTCTGGCTAAAAAAACTGAAATCAACACATGAGAAAATGGCACTATTACTAACTGACGCACTCCGAAATCCAAATGAAATACCAGATATTTTCACAAAAGGAATAACTTATTTACTTCCCAAAGACCCGAACAACATGGCAGATCCATCTCAGTACAGGCCAATAACATGCTTACCCACGATGTACAAAATCTTAACGTCCATATTAGCTACCAAAATAACCGAACACCTGGAACACAACAAAATACTTGCGGATGAACAACAAGGATGTAGGAAAGGCAGTCAAGGATGCAAACAACAGTTAGTAATAGATTCCATCATATCCGAAGACGCCAAAAAGAACAAAAACGACTTGTTTATTGCCTTTATAGACTACCAAAAGGCTTTTGACAGCGTGCCGCATACCTGGCTCATCGAAGTTCTTAAACTATATAAAATTAGCCCCACCATAATTAGACTACTACAACAACTTATGGCCAAATGGAACACATCAATCCACACAAGAGCCAAAACGTTAGATCCAATTGAAATAAAAAGAGGAATCTACCAAGGAGATTCACTGAGTGCCCTTTGGTTTTGTATGGCGTTAAACCCCATTTCAACATCATTAAACAAAACTAAAGCAGGTTACAACACAGAACATAAAAACACAAAGAACATCACACATCTATTCTACATGGACGACCTTAAATTGATATCTAACAGTAAAGAAGGGCTAAAAAAACTTCTAAACAAGGTAGATGATTTCAGCAAAGATATCTCGATGAGCTTTGGACTAAATAAATGCCGCCTGAACGGAATGACTAAAGGCAAATGGCAAGAGTTAGAAGACCACCAGACAAGAGACAAAGAAATCATTAGGAGCATGGATAAATACGAAACATACAAATACTTAGGGAAAATGCAAACTACCAATATCGTGCATACCAAAATTAAACAACATCTGAAAACTCAACTACAACAACGGACAAAACAAATACTTAAAACAAAACTCTCAGGCAGGAATAAAGCAATAGCTATTAATACTTACGCAATCCCAGTAGTAACACACAGCTTTGGAACAATAAAATGGACAGACACAGAATTACAGGAACTAAACAGAATCATTAGGACAACATTTACAAAAAACAGAGACCATCACCCACATAGTAGTGTCGAACGATTCCACCTCCCAAGAAGCTTAGGCGGCAGAGGAATAATAGATCTCCGCAACGCACATTATAAGCAAATAAGCAATCTCCGTGAGTACTTCTACAAAAAAAGCGAAGATTCAGAATATTACAACTCCATAAAAACAGCAGATAAAAACTACACCCCTCTACGTCTGAGCACAGGAAACTACGACCCAAAAACAAAAATAGAAAACAATGTGGAAAAAATAGAAATCTGGAAGAGCAAAAGCTTGCATGGACGATATATTAACAAATTATTAGATCCAAAAATAGACTACAAAGCATCCATCGCATGGCTCACACAAGGAAACTTATTTTCCGAAACAGAAGGCTTCAACTTAGCTATTCAAGATCAAGTCATTGCCACTCTTAACTACAAAAAATTAATACTAAAAGACCCTACGGTAACCACAGATAAATGTCGAATTTGTAAAGAACACCCGGAACACATAGATCACATAACAAGCGGATGCAAAATATTAGCTGAGACAGACTACGTTGAACGCCACAATAATGCCGCAAAGATTGTTCACCAGTTAATAAAAAATAGAATCAACAACACACAAGATATCACACCATATTACAACTACGAACCAACCAATGTAATAGACACAGAAGAACACAAACTATACTGGAATAGAGCAATCATAACAGACAAAGAAATAAGAAACAATAGACCGGACATAGTGTGGGAGGATAAAACAAAAAAAGAAACTTACCTTATAGACATCTCCATACCTGCAGCTGCCAACCTGGAAAAAAAACATAAAGAAAAAATAAATAAATACGTTCATCTAGCAGAGGAAATTAAAATCATGTGGAAACAAAATAAAGTCTATACTGTACCTGTCATAATAGGAGCAACCGGTGAAATACCAAAAACACTCCAGCACTCCCTACAACTACTAAAAATAGAGTACAACGTATATAAAGAGCTTCAGAAAACAGCAATTCTACATTCAACTACACGAATCGTACGCAAAGTATTAAACTTCCAATAAGAAAATGTTAAGTTACTTGTTATTAATAACCGTACTTACCATTGTCGAAAACCTAATGCAAAACACATTAGAGATGCTAAGGAAAATAATAATAATAATAATAATAATAATAATAATAATAATAATAATAATAATAATAATAATAATAATAATAATAATAATAATAATAATAATAATAATAATAATAATAATAATAATAATAATAATAATAATAATAATAATAATAATAATAATAATAATAATAATAATAATAATAATAATAATAATAATAATAATAATAATAATAATTAATAAGTACCATTACTACCCTAATATTATTACAAATGATAATTAAATAAATTCTAAACGAATAATATTTCATATTTATATTTATTTATGAATTCCTTCCACTATTTTCCACTAAAGCTTTGTATCTACATAAAATTATATGAAGCAAAATAATAAAAATCTTATTTCTTATAATCTTTTGTGTACAAATTTTGTTATTCTATTTTTCGTCTACTAAAGATTCTTCTGTCGTCTCTTTCCAACTCCCTGGAGTACAGTATCATATATTCTAATGTTTGCTGCTATCTCCTATCTTTCATATAACCTGCACATTCCTTCTTTCTCTTGCAGACAGAATTTCTTGAATTCTCAATTTAACAAAAAAGACATTCCAGTTAGCGTAGTGCTGTTTTCTTTTAATAAATTTCTTTGGCCGAAATTTCATTACGTCAGTTTTTTATAATGGAAGGTCATGATAATACTAAAATTTTACATTCAGAAACACAAATAAGCCATAGACCATTCCATATACATAATTATAAATACTTACATAAAACAGTAATTTCGACAATTATGAAAAGCTACTTCCAAAAATAGATGTCACTGTTTTTCAGTGAGGAATTTGTGGTTTTAATTTAGAGCTGAATACTTGTGTTCTTCCAAAAAATATGTATTTAGAATAAAGTTGTTTTTAGATGAGCACACTGTATTACTACTACGAGAGCCGTCCAAAAATTAAATATACAAAGGTACTGGTGGCCTGTGAAAATTTTGTTTCGGAAAGTTGACACCACGGTCGTGTAGAGGGACTCCACCTCTTTCAAATGAGTGATCCAGTAGCTCTCTAGGGCGAACATTTTTGTAATAGTAGCCATTTGCGATGTAGCAACTCCTTCACTCTTCCATCAAATGCGAGATCCGCTCGATCATATGTTCTCTGCACGTGTTTGCTGTGAATGCGAATCGCTGCTGTAAAATTCTAAGGAAACGTCGAAAGGCGATTCAGAAACGAAGGCAAGGAATATTGGCTCGCGGCGTGTATCTGCTTCTCGATAACGCATGTCCTCATAGCCTCACACAGCGCGAATCACCAATACTTTACTGGACGATTTTGAATAGGATGTTGTAGACCACTCCGCTCCACGTCGTGTTCCAAACTTCCTTCTCACAAAATAAAATGTCACTTTTTACACGAGTATATCATTCATAAATAGCTATTGAACATAGTTTCAAGTATAATCAATATGTCACTTTGTGGCCTTCCATCGTTATCCATACATAGAAATAATAAATTTTGACGATATTTATTTTCTAGTCATGTAGCCGCCATCGTCCATTATTGAGGAGTTAACAATATTAATTCATTATAATAAATTTCGAACTACATATATTATCATGGCATATTATCCATTGCTGGGTGTGTCAATCTGTTTTGTACACAGATATCGATAATCACAACGTATTAGTGCCGCGTGAGCGTTTACCAGGCGTCATCTCACTCCGCATTACTTTGATCACTTTTGTGCTATTTAAATTACGAAATGATTTTGGCGTCGGTCGGAATCAAACCCGGTTCCCAAATACTCGGGCACATGGCTAAGAAACCCCGAATAAGAGCATAATGGTTAATTAATTTATACTTCTTCAAAATGTTTGATTTTGAGCGAGAACAACGAAATATGCCTTACAACGCTACATGTAATGCAGCAGCGGGCACCACCGAATTAAATAAGTGCATATTATCACGTTTCACCTTGTTTTGTTCACATTGTACTTCTACGTACCTCTATCAGCGAGGAGCTAGTTCGCTTTCACGCAAATTTTGTTTATTTAACATATTATAACTATATAATTGTTTATAAAGGATGCTGTTTCTGCTGATTATGCTTAATATCTAATGGTTTTTTTAAGAAAATTTGCCTGATGATACCTATTTTTCGGAAAAAATATTTTTTATAATAATTAAAAAACACACTTGATGTAAGTTTCACAAATAGATTTTATTCTTTATCGATTTCGGCTTCTTAGGCCTTCTTCAGAAGATATACAAAATTAAACTAAAGTACAACAATTGTTACATGTTCTTAAATACTATGTTAGCATCTGTTAACAATAAAGGGATTAGTTGGAGAATTCTTTAATTAGGATTTTCAAGACATCGGAATGAAACAACTCTACCTGGTCATTTACGATGTTTGAACCTTTATTAATGGCCTTTTGTATTTCATATGCTTCTAGAAAATCCATCTTCGGGCCTTTGTCTGCTATATGTAAAATTTTGAGATTACTCTTTTCGCAGGTATGGTTCATTTCATTCAAATGTATTGCAAAATTTGAGTCTAATTTGTTATTTTTATGAGATCTCATGTGATCATTAAACCTGATATTGAATGTCCTGCCTGTTTGACCTATATAAGAATGATCACAATCACTACATTTTATATGATATATTCCGCTTTGTTCATTTCGATCGGTAACATTTAATTTATTATTTACTAAAAGGTTTTTAATTGTATAGTTATTATAATAAGCTGCGGTTATATTACACTGTTTTAGTTCATGACCTATTTTTAGACTACTATTGCCAATGTAACTTATTCTACGATATTGTTTAATATTTTCGTTTTCTAATTTCCTGTTGTAAATTTTGTCTAAGATCAATTTTTTATTTTCCTTAAATACGAGGTTATCTATGATACCCGGGTCATAACCATTATTTGTGGCAATTTGTTTAATGGTATTTAATTCTAGGTTATAATTTTCTTTTGTTAGTGGAATGTTTAATAATCTGTGAATATAGCTGTTGAAGGCAGCCATTTTTATATTATTAGGATGGTTGGAGTGTACCGGAATAATAGCATCAGAATATGTGGGTTTTCGGAATATTTTATATTCAAAGGAAGAAGTCGCTTTATTAATTTTAATTGTTAAGTCAAGAAAATTTAGTTGATGATCTACTTCTTTTTCAATTGTAAATTGAATGGACTTGTTCATATTCTTAAGTAGACTTAGTAATTGGTCTAGTTGTCTCTCTGACCCTGTGAATAAACAGATGATATCGTCTACATATCTATACCAGAAAGTGATGTGCTTAATTAGGTAGTTTCCTGAATGAAAAAGTTTATTTTCAAGATTATCCATAAAAATTTCTGCTAGTAAAGGACTTAATGGGGATCCCATAGGTAGACCTTCATTCTGTTTGTAGTATCGGTCGTTGAATTTAAAATAATTTTGTTCTAGGCAGATATCTAATAGAGCAAGAATTTCTGATTGTAAGACTATGTTGATATTGTTAGCAAAAAATTTTTCTTCTATAATCTGTTTTAGTTCTGTAATTGGTATTGATGTAAATAAACTAGTAACATCGAAGGAAACTAATTTAGCATTATTTTGTATGTGAATATTTTTAATTTTATTTATTAGATCTAGGGTGTTTTTTATACTTTTGCAAGGTTTGAAATCTAAAACTTCTGGTATAATATTATTTAATAATTTACATACTTTATATGAAGGTGCTTTAACATAAGATACTACCGGCCTGATGGGAATATTTGGTTTGTGGATTTTGGGAAGTCCATAAAAACTCGGGGCTCTAGGGTTCATAGATACATATTTAAATTTGGTATTTTCATTAAAAGCTACTTTTATTGTTTTTAGTACATTCCTCACGTTTTGTTGATACTTTGGAGTTGGATCTTTAGATAATTCAACTATGTCACTATTGGAAATGAATTCTTCAACTTTGTTAATATAATCTACTTTGCTTAAAACAGTGATAGAATTACCTTTGTCACATTTAGTTAATACTAGGTCTTCATTTTTTAATTTGTTTTTTAAAGAATTAAGTAAGAAATTAGAGTTGTTGTGTTTGTTATATTTAGACTTGTTTATGACTGATTTGACTGTTTTTGTTAAACCTAATGGTTTATTGTGAATGGGCTTAATAGCTATTTCTGTATCGGCAATTAAATTAACAAAATCTTTTTCATTTGGTACAAAGCTTGGAGCGAAAGATAGACCTTGGTGGAGAAATTGGTTCTCTTCTTTAGTGAATGTAGTTGAAGACAGATTAATCAGTCTCGGGTGAAATTGATGAGTCTTGAAAATCCTAATTAAAGAATTCTCCAACTAATCCCTTTATTGTTAACAGATGCTAACATAGTATTTAAGAACATGTAACAATTGTTGTACTTTAGTTTAATTTTGTATATCTTCTGAAGAAGGCCTAAGAAGCCGAAATCGATAAAGAATAAAATCTATTTGTGAAACTTACATCAAGTGTGTTTTTTAATTATTATAGTATAATGTTTCATCAAGTGCCTACAGCTGAATCTATAAATTTTATTAATTATGCCAGTGAAGCTAAATTAGCTGTATTTTACCGGAGACTTCTTTTGAAGTTAAAATTCACGAATAACCATCTATAGTTTAACCTACAGTGCAAGAATTGTTGTGTATTTCCGAAACATATATATGTCAAGTGTAATAATAAGTCCAAACATGCAATAGAAGCAACGAAAAGTATGAAAATACAGTGGTTAAACAGTGAAGTTAAAGCGCTATACCATAAGAGAGACAACATAAAACTCCATCTTTACTTAATACATACGAAAATCACCCAGATCATGAACTGTATTTTATTCGATATATTTGACCGCGAGATTCGCCATGAAGTAGAAGTTTTGGGACACCAACAATACGTCAGGCAGAAGAAAAAACTTGAAAGACTCGTCCAAAATAAACAAAACCTAACCACAAAGAAGAATCTTCAACCCTCCAATTACCAGACTCATCAATTTCACCCGAGACTGATTAATCTGTCTTCAACTACATTCACTAAAGAAGAGAACCAATTTCTCCACCAAGGTCTATCTTTCGCTCCAAGCTTTGTATCAAATGAAAAAGATTTTGTTAATTTAATTGCCGATACAGAAATAGCTATTAAGCCCATTCACAATAAACCATTAGGTTTAACAAAAACAGTCAAATCAGTCATAAACAAGTCTAAATATAACAAACACAACAACTCTAATTTCTTACTTAATTCTTTAAAAAACAAATTAAAAAATGAAGACCTAGTATTAACTAAATGTGACAAAGGTAATTCTATCACTGTTTTAAGCAAAGTAGATTATATTAACAAAGTTGAAGAATTCATTTCCAATAGTGACATAGTTGAATTATCTAAAGATCCAACTCCAAAGTATCAACAAAACGTGAGGAATGTACTAAAAACAATAAAAGTAGCTTTTAATGAAAATACCAAATTTAAATATGTATCTATGAACCCTAGAGCCCCGAGTTTTTATGGACTTCCCAAAATCCACAAACCAAATATTCCCATCAGGCCGGTAGTATCTTATGTTAAAGCACCTTCATATAAAGTATGTAAATTATTAAATAATATTATACCAGAAGTTTTAGATTTCAAACCTTGCAAAAGTATAAAAAACACCCTAGATCTAATAAATAAAATTAAAAATATTCACATACAAAATAATGCTAAATTAGTTTCCTTCGATGTTACTAGTTTATTTACATCAATACCAATTACAGAACTAAAACAGATTATAGAAGAAAAATTTTTTGCTAACAATATCAACATAGTCTTACAATCAGAAATTCTTGCTCTATTAGATATCTGCCTAGAACAAAATTATTTTAAATTCAACGACCGATACTACAAACAGAATGAAGGTCTACCTATGGGATCCCCATTAAGTCCTTTACTAGCAGAAATTTTTATGGATAATCTTGAAAATAAACTTTTTCATTCAGGAAACTACCTAATTAAGCACATCACTTTCTGGTATAGATATGTAGACGATATCATCTGTTTATTCACAGGGTCAGAGAGACAACTAGACCAATTACTAAGTCTACTTAAGAATATGAACAAGTCCATTCAATTTACAATTGAAAAAGAAGTAGATCATCAACTAAATTTTCTTGACTTAACAATTAAAATTAATAAAGCGACTTCTTCCTTTGAATATAAAATATTCCGAAAACCCACATATTCTGATGCTATTATTCCGGTACACTCCAACCATCCTAATAATATAAAAATGGCTGCCTTCAACAGCTATATTCACAGATTATTAAACATTCCATTAACAAAAGAAAATTATAACCTAGAATTAAATACCATTAAACAAATTGCCACAAATAATGGTTATGACCCGGGTATCATAGATAACCTCGTATTTAAGGAAAATAAAAAATTGATCTTAGACAAAATTTACAACAGGAAATTAGAAAACGAAAATATTAAACAATATCGTAGAATAAGTTACATTGGCAATAGTAGTCTAAAAATAGGTCATGAACTAAAACAGTGTAATATAACCGCAGCTTATTATAATAACTATACAATTAAAAACCTTTTAGTAAATAATAAATTAAATGTTACCGATCGAAATGAACAAAGCGGAATATATCATATAAAATGTAGTGATTGTGATCATTCTTATATAGGTCAAACAGGCAGGACATTCAATATCAGGTTTAATGATCACATGAGATCTCATAAAAATAACAAATTAGACTCAAATTTTGCAATACATTTGAATGAAATGAACCATACCTGCGAAAAGAGTAATCTCAAAATTTTACATATAGCAGACAAAGGCCCGAAGATGGATTTTCTAGAAGCATATGAAATACAAAAGGCCATTAATAAAGGTTCAAACATCGTAAATGACCAGGTAGAGTTGTTTCATTCCGATGTCTTGAAAATCCTAATTAAAGAATTCTCCAACTAATCCCTTTATTGTTAACAGATGCTAACATAGTATTTAAGAACATGTAACAATTGTTGTACTTTAGTTTAATTTTGTATATCTTCTGAAGAAGGCCTAAGAAGCCGAAATCGATAAAGAATAAAATCTATTTGTGAAACTTACATCAAGTGTGTTTTTTAATTATTATAGTATAATGTTTCATCAAGTGCCTACAGCTGAATCTATAAATTTTATTTTTAAAAATATTTTTGTATCGCGATTTTCTAACTTTTCATTAGAGTGCTTGACCTTGAAAATTATATACTTATAATTATATACTGGGGGGTATTTCGGTGCAAATAGACTACGTACGATAGTGGGTTGGTGCCTTTTATGCCCCCATAGGATTTATTAAAAGCGATGCCCATAGAAACATCGTCTAATGACACAAATTTCCCTGGTAAGTATAATTTTGTTATTAACGTTCATAATGAAATAATTTGTAATAAGTACTAGAAGTACTAACTGTTTACAACGATATTTTAAAAGATTTTCAAATATTTTCAATTTCTCTATGATTGACGATGAATTTAGTGAAAGCGTAAAATGGTTATGACAAAGATATTGATAAAATATTTTAAAGATGTTCATCACTTCATAAAATATACACAAGAAGAAAACGTCCCAAATTAGGTAGAAATCTATAAATTATTAATTGTTCGACTTAAATGTACATATCCTAATGTAGGAAGGAGCAATATTATTTATATTTCTAACTATACCGATTTGTAATGCTAGTTAGTGGAGAAGGATCATTTTCATACTGAAACGCGTGAGAAACTATTTACACACATGTATTTAAGAGTTTTATCAATTTTTTTCATTGAAAATGATATTGTTGAATCGTTATATTGCGAAACCATAATTAATAAATTTGCTGCACTAAAAGTGAAAAAAGTTGTTTAATATTTTAATTATTATTTATTTATGACTGTGATTATCAATAATTATGTTGTGATTTATTTACCTAGTACTAGTAACTATGAGATTTTGTTTTTAGCTTTTCGTGCAATTAATCTAATACAATAATTTGTAATTATTTATTTATCATAATACTGTCTTTGTAATTTTCACTGTATTTATTCTTTTATTAAAAACGTTTGCTTTTTAAATTTCTTTGTAAAGGATAGGGCCTCAAATATATGTTGCGTCTGAGGGCCTCAATATAGTTAATTCGCCACTGTATACAAATATTATAGAAATGGATATAGAACAACAGGGAGAAAATGAAAGGGAGAAAAAAAATCTGCTGTGGCCAGCACAATACCTCTCGCCACTTCCTTTTTTTTGTTACATAAGTATAGGGCGCGAACAGTCATGTTACATTGTTGGCCTTGACAAGCAAATGTGGGGGCCTGTTTCTGGATTATAATTAGTAATTATGTACATGGATGTCAATTGTCCATTTTTCATTCAGAATTTCAAGATTTTCTAAATACACGTAGTTAATTTGTCACCAGGAGTGTGGAATTTACTTGTCGAGGAAAATAAACCACATGGAATTGGAAAATCACTAAATTTAGAATTGAGAAATTTTGATACTTGACATCTATATACATAATTACTAGCTATCATTCTGACATGGGCCCCCATACCTGCTTGTCAAGGCCGACAAAATCACATGACTGCTCGCGCCCTATTGTATTTAACATTTCTTGTATACCTACACTCTATACCAAAAATTCTACTTACATATATCTATTCCTTATATTTAGATTGTTTAATTTTAAATTCATTTTATGAAGAAATTTTGTCCTCTTCTAATTTTTCGAAATGTTTCCAATTCATTGTCAGGATTGACAGTATTTTTGAAGGATATATGTAATATACCTATAATTTTAAATATTTAACTATTAATACATTAAGAAATAATATAATGTATGTACTTCCCAGTAAAAGTCTTCAGTAATGTCTCCGGATTTCTGACACTGACATTTATCTGTCAGTTACAAACAATTTAAATTTTCAACTATTTTCCATGGCCAATCTTTCGGCTGTAAAATTTATTATAACAGACTATTTTATAAATTATATTTCTTTTATCTCTAAATCTATAGAATATATTATAAAAGATTTAAATGTATCAGATAGAGAATTTAATTTTCTTTAATAACCAAGAAAAAAAATCAAAAAATATTATTTAGAAGATTTTTTTTCAAGAAA
Organism: Harpalus rufipes; assembly: GCA_951394225.1. Classification (NCBI taxonomy): domain Eukaryota; kingdom Metazoa; phylum Arthropoda; class Insecta; order Coleoptera; family Carabidae; genus Harpalus; species Harpalus rufipes. The sequence continues at coordinate 24,699,518 of OX596282.1, read as the reverse complement.
CTTCTACTTCCGATTGTCCAATTGTTACCAAAACCTTTTCAGATCTTCCCATGAATGCCCGATTGGGAAATACGTAGTTAAACAAATTTAAAGTCTTATAGTTTTTGAGTAATCGTCCTTCCAACATCCTACATACATACACACACACACACACACACACACACACACACACACACACACACACACACACACACACATACATCCACACACACACAGACATCATCGTAAAAATGTTAAAATCGGATTGTAGGGACCTTAAAACGTGCTTATTCAATAAAATCTGGATATGCGATTTTTAGCATGAATCCAATACCTCTCTTAGCGAGAGGTAAAAATGAGGAAATAAATTTATAGGAATTAAAGTTTAAAATTAAGGAAGAAAAAGCTAGTGGAGTTGATAAAATACGAGTAGAACCTGAAATGATAAAATATTTCGGAATCAAAGGAAAGGATTGAATGCTGTTGCTGAAGATATATAACGAATCATGGACAACAGAGATAATTCCGAAACATTGGAATATAAATATAATATTACCTATACTAAGAACGGAGATCACTCAGTATGTGACAACTACAGAACTATTTGCCTATCTACGATATGCTATAAAAGCCGTGTTTTTTCGGGCTGTGCTATGACTGTGATTCTGTGTATCCTAATTAATTTAATTGTAATACTTTTGAATCATGATTTAAAAATTATATCAAGAAAACACCTTGAATAATATAAACACCACCTAGCGTCAAATTACATACGCAGATCATTGCAAATAAACTTTTATTTTATAAATAATCTAATGCCAAGTGTTTAGTCATAATTAAAAATCTGTTGTGGCCAGCAAAATACCTCTCGCCACTTCCGTTTTTGGTTACATAAGTATAGGGCGCGAGCATTCATATGACATTTTTGGCCTTGACAAGCAGATATGGGGGTTCTGTCAAAATGACAAGTAGTAATTTAGTATATAGATGTCAAATGTCAGAATTTTCGTCAAAAATTCCAAGATTTTCTAAATTCACGTAGTTAGTTTGTCATACTTAACCTAGACAAGCAGATATGGAGGCCCTTGTCAAAATGACAGTTAGTAATTATTTACATAAATGTCAAATGTCGTAATTTTTCACGTGGTTAATTTGTCACCAGGAATGTGGAAATTTACTTGTCGAGGAAAATAAACCACATGGAATTGGAATATCACGAAATTTTGGATGGAAAATTGACATTTGACATGTATGTACCTAATTACCAGCTGTCATTCTAACTCGGGCCCCCAAATTTGCTTGTCAAGTCCAACAAAGTCACATGACTGCTTGCGTCCTATAAATTTCTCATGTCTTTTCTTTATGTACAGATTATTTTTATAATTTAAAATTTATTTTTTGAGGAAGTTTTCTCCTACTTCTAAATGTTCGAATTTCTTCCAATTTCTTGACTGGATTTCAGATGGGTATATGTATATAGCTATAATTTTAAATATTTAATTGTTATTATTGTTATACAACAAGAAATAGTAAACTTACCAATATCTCTGAAAAATTCTTCAATAATGTCAGTTAAACTTCATTTAACGTAAAAGCGTATTTTGACGTTTTACTACTACGTTGCCAAAAAAGAATATCTAAGATTTATTTTCAGCTAAAATCTATATAAAACCATATTCGTACTATGGCAAATTCTGAATCGGTTCTTATCCACTGTCCTGTGTTTAGTTAAAGTAGACTTAAGGTCAAATTTTAGAATTGAGCTGCCAATATCGCCCAAACAGGTTTATGAACTACTGTTGATTTTTGGCAATGACATTTTTCTGTCATTTACAAACATCTGATGGTTACTATAGAGTTGTTTAGGCTCTGAAATTTATTACAAATTATTTTATATTATTATATACTATATCTCCAAACCTATAGGAGATATAATAAAATTTTAAAATGTATCGAATAGAGAATTTTATGTTCTTTAATGCTAATAATAAAAAAATTCAAAAAAATAATATTTAGATTTTTTTTAAGATACTACTACTTCCGGTTTTCCAATTGGTACCAAAACCTATTCAACTCTTCCCATTAATGTTAGATTGAGGAATCCGTAGTCAAAAAGGTCTTTAGTATTATAGAATTTGAGAAATCGTGTCTCCAACAACCTCACACACACACACACATCCACACACACACACACACACACACACACACACACAGACATCATTGTAAAAATGTTAAAATCGGATTCTATGGACCTTAATCGTGCTTATTCAGTAAAACCTGGATATGCGATTTTTAGCATGAATCCAATACCTCTCTTAGCGAGAGGTAAAAATGGATCATTTTGAAGTAAAAAAAAGTTCTTGGTAAGGTATATGAAGTATGGTGGATCATTACATGCTTTTGCAAGAAAATCATATTTTCTTCGATATAACAAACCCCACATTGATAAATAGCTACGCTCGAAAAGCTATTGTAGTCAGCCATTTCTAAATTTGCTCTAAAAAAAACCCGTGTGATCGCTCAAAAAGGATGATTCAGAAGAAAAAGGAGAAGGTTGTCTAGTGATCACAAAATTAAAGTGGGGATAACGAATAGGAAACGACAAAACACACTACTTCTTAATCATAATCGCTTTGATCATTTAGATTGCGAATCACAGCCCAAAGGAACACGGCTAAATTTTACACTAGAATAATAGAAAACAGATTAAGATTACAAATAAATTAGAAGAGGAACAGGTAGCTCACAGAAAAGGAAAACAAAGAAGGGTTAATATACATATTATGAAAAATATAATAGAAAGAAGCACAAATAATGGTAAGGAAATGTATATAACTTTTATGGATTTAAGATCATCGATGGTTCAGTTGACAGAAATAAAATTTAATAATAATAATAATAGAACAGCTCTGCAAGCTTTATAGGGCCATGGCTTTTTTACATATTTTTTTTCCATTCTACTCTATTTACAGTCTTTATTTCCCCTTTTTACCTTCCGTCACCTACAGGTAAGGAAGGTATTGTCTTTGGTCAAAAAATTCGGTGGTGAGTTTTTATTGAATAAGCACGTTTTAGGGTCTTTACAATACGATTTTACTATTTTTACGATGATGTCTGTATGTGTGTGTGTGTGTGTGTGTGTGTGTGTGTGTTCGTATGTGCGTGTGTTTGTGTATGTGTGTGTGTGCGTGGACCGCCGTTTCGTGCACGATATCTCCAATACTAGAATTCCAAAAATTACAATTCTTGCGTATTCCTCTTCCTTACAACCATATGCAGACTTGATTAGATTTTGGTTATAATTGATCAACCGGAAGTACCCTCATTTGAAGATTTTAACAGTTTTTCTTGAAAAACTCAGTTAATTGTTATTATAACTTAAAGAATATATGTATTATTCTCTATACGATTTGATTGCATTTTATATTTCATATTCAACAGATATAGAGTTAAAGAATTATAAAGATAATAAATTTTATAATTCAGCCAGCTATGCTAACTTAACCATGGAAACTGCTAATATATTCAGGTAATTCAAATTGACAGATGTCAGTATCAATAAATAGTAAATGTATGAAAGAGTAATGGAAATAACTGTAGTGTTGAACGTTTCTAGAAAGATATAAGAGAGAAGATTACATTTGAACATGTCATGAGGAGAGATGAGTATATTGGAAGAATGAATAGCTTATAACAGTAGGTGGAAGAAACATAGAAAGACCAAATATAAGATGAATGAAGAGAAAAGGAACTGAATGAGGACGACACGCAAAACAAAAATTAGTAGACAAAGAAAATAAAAAATAGCGATCCCCTATCGAATGGGAAAAACTAAAGAAGAAGAAGATGTTAGTGTCAAGTGCAATTCGCATAGTTTTATTAAATAATTTAACTGGAAATATAGGATCGTTTATGTGAAGGGCGCGTGCAGTGACGTGACTTTACTGACTTTGGCAAGCAGATACGAATGTGGACTCGTGTCAAAATGACAGCTAATAATTACGTCCATAACTGACAAATGTCATAATTTTTCATTCAAAATTTCATGATTTTCTTATTTCATGGGTGTATTTATTATCAAGGGTGTGAAATTCAATTGCCGAGAAAAGGAATCATAACATACCAAAAATAAAATTTTGAATGAAAAATTTTGACATGAGGATGACCCGCAAAACAAATGAATGGAAGAAAAAAATAAAAATGGCGACCCGTAACGAATGGGAAAAGCTAAACAAGAAGAAAATGTCAGTGTCAAGTGCCATTTGCATGAAATAATATTACTGGAAATTTAGAATCTTTTGCAAGAAAATTTATGTATGGAATTTGTACATAATACACAGGATTGACGGAAGGTATTGTGCTGGCCACATCAGATTTTTTTATATATGTCTATTCAAGTCTTTAATTACGGAGTCACACCACTTTCCTTTAGGATGTTCTATTTTCTACTTTATTCCTGTCCTTTCCTTGAAAACCTTCACTGTTCTGTCCCTCTGGTAGCCGTATTATATGTCCCAGCCATCATAGTCTTTGAGCTTTAATTAACCCGGTTAACACACTGTTACCATATAAACGTATCACTTCCGCATTTGCCCGTCTTCTCACCCACATTTTTTCATTTTTTCCACCAAATATTTTCCTTAGCGTTTTCATTTCCCACACCTCCATAAATTGTTTGCTAATTTAAGCTTTGAAAACAGTTGAGATAATATTAAATAATATTTAAGTTAATTGTTTAAATAGTAATTTATTTTTGTAAGATTCCTTATTTTGTTACAAAAAAATAATCAATTTGTTATCACAGCCTACCTGACATGGCTTACCAGGTTAATTATTTATTATTTTCCCTTACGGTTTTGTAATTTATTTCTTCAATAAAAAATCACTTCAAGCATATCGTTGAATTCGTAGATTCCAAATATATAAAAATATATAGGGTGTCCAAATTGAAATATGAAAGTTAATGTCATTTCTAGTTAAACTGGAAGTGCTACCATCATGCCAAATATCATGAATTATATACCCTTACGTCTAGTTTACAAATATGGAAAGAGAATTAAAAAATAATTATAAATAAATAAGAATCCAATACGATAATCGACTGTATATGGGATAGATGGAAAACAGGTGAAAAAAAAAACTGTGTAGTCGGACTGGCAGTCAATGATAAAATTTAATTCAGGCCAACGTTTCAACTATTACAATAGTCTTCATCAGGGCAAAACAAGCAAAGAATTAAAATCCAATGTAATATATAAAATCCCTTGTAAAAATTGTAATAAAATGTATACAGGACAAACTAAAAGATACTTAAAAATACGCCTGGATGAACACAGAAGAAACTGCAACAATAGTAATAAAAATATAAAATGCGCTCTAGTGGAACACGGTAAAAGCAACAAACATGAATTTGATTTTGAAAATACAAAAATATTAGCTAGTGAAGCAAACCTGCAAAAACGATTAACTTTAGAGATGCTATATATAAAACAAAATAAAAATAATATTAATGCTCAAACAGATATAGAACATCTTAGCTTAATATACAATAATCTAATTAACATTAAAAATTAATATAAATTAAAAATGTTAACAAAATATATACATAATTTAATATAAAAATATAAAATAAAACATAAATATATATACAACAAATAAAACTAACACATAAAAACTACGTAGAAGCATCACAAGACATCCACATTCCAGGGGTTCATCATCTCATGACAGGATTGCTGCATCCAATCATACATCAGCCCTTAATTAAACATAAATAAACAAAATTAGTCCTTATCAGTTAAGTTAACAAATGTGTAAGAGTTACATTGTTCAAATATATATTTTTTTTCTTTGTTTTATCCATATGTTACTTACACATCCATCAATTGTTTTTATTTTTTTGACATATTTCACTCTGTGATCTACAGTTTTAACGATTTATTTATTTATTTATTATTTTAAATGTCCGCGTGTTATGTATGTTTCGTATCCACATGTTTTAATGTTGTTTTAAACTGACAATTCTGTAAGTACATATTTTATTTCTGTAATCTTTAGTTATTTATTCTGTATTTGTGTTAACATAAATTACATTTCACTCTTATGTTGTATTGTAGCGCCCTGATGAAGACTATTGTAATAATTAAAACGTTGGCCTGAATTAAATTTTATCATTGACTGCCAGTCCGACTACACAGTTTTTTTTTTTCACCTGTTTTCCATCTATAAATAAATAAGTTATTTTAAGTGGCCCGTTTGTCAGTGTCACCCGTATACAGTATGAACACTGAAAACCGTGACATAGGCGTTAATACATATGTGACAACACTTTTTTTCAAATATCATCTGTCCAGTAAGACTATAGCGGAAGTTTTTGATAGGGTTAGAAAGATTATTTAATTTGGCATCGAAGAGTATCTAAATACTTCCAATTTAATGGCTTATTATTAAAATATTTACAAAAGTATTATGCTATATGACACTTATAATTTATTATCTAATAAAAACAGTAATGATGGAAACATCTTTGATAAGTGAGTTGGTTAAAACGAGACACTGCAATAATTTTTCACGAGTTCAAATCCCGCCCGGTTAATGTTTTCATTTTTATTTTATGGATTTAACAAAGAGTACCTGTTTAAATGTAAAAGATCTAAAAAGAGCAATATGTGAAGAATGTAGAAAAATAACTAAGATGGAATTGAATAATGTAAGAAGTGAATTCTACAATAGAGTTAATTATTGCCTAATACAGAACATTTTGAGCATATTATATAAAATTTAGTTTTCTTAGTTACTTTCTCGTTATAAATTTTCATATTTCACTTCTTGTACATTTAGTCAATAAAATACTGGATTAGCAAATAATTTGTTTTAATTTGTTTAATAAACATTTTACAAAATGAAAAAAATAAAATAAAAACATAAACTGGGCGAGATTTGACCTCGTGAAAAAATATTGCGGTGTCTCGTTCTAACCAACTCACGTATCAAAGAAGTTTCCATGACTACTGTTTTTAATAAATTATAAAGTACAACTGTCAAACAACATTATACTTTTGTAAATATTGCAATAATAAGTCATTAAATTAGAATTATTTAGATACTCTTCGATGCCAAATTAAATAATCTCTCTAAACCTATCAAAAACTTCCACTATAGTCTTACGGGACAGATGATATTTGAAAAAAAAAAACTGTTTTCCCATGTCACGGTTTTTAGTGTTCACACTGTGTACGGAGGAAAAGGACACTCCCGTATTCCTGTGAATTACTGGACTCGGGTACGTTTTGCTTCACCTCGTCCTTCAATTATAACACTTGTGCGGGAATGTCTCACTTTTCCACCTTGTTACACAATATAGTATGTCATATATATATGAGTCATTTCAAAATTTGCAGTCAGATTTTTAATTACCTACGGAGATAGTAAGTTCAAGACTTTTTGTCCTATTTAGTACATTTTAATAAAAGCTTGTTTTTATTTATTTGTTATAATTTTTGTATGATATGCTGGAAGTACAATTACTCACATACATATTATTGTAAATTAAATTTGATAATTTGTATTTTAATTAAATTTACGTGACATATTTCAGGTGTCTATTTGAAATCTGTTATTTATATGGGAAATAAAATGTCAATTTTTTATTTTGTGTTGTTACCTAGAAATTTGAGAGGGAAGACGTAAATAAAAAAAAAAACTTTATCAGTATTAGAAACTGCACAATATGAGAATAAAATCAACCACATTTTTTCTTATGGTACGAAAAAAGAACGCAATTTACAACATTTTGTTTTTGATTCCAGTTTCAAAATCTTTAGTTTTTAATTCTGAAAAATTTTGTATTTACAACTTTTCTAAAATTAATACCTAGGGAACTCTTATAAAAATTAACATTGTATTTTCTATACAATAGATGTCAAGTAGACAACCAGTATATGTATTACATTATTTTATATTTCATTTAATATAAAATACTTATTATAATTTCTCGTAGAAAATAGCATTTTTATAAACTCAACTCTGAGTTGTGGAAGAGGAAAAATTGGAATTGGAGCTGGAAGAAAATCCTTTTATCAATAGGAATATAAGAGTTGTTCAAGATTCATTTAACGTGTCAGAGACTGGATTTCAGATTCAACAAAGGGACCCGCCGATATTTAATTAAGGAATTTTCTCCGTATAGTGAAATCGGCCATCCTTAAACAAGAATTCCGCCGCACGCCGCATCTAAGGCAAAAAAAATATTTAAAAAGTTGGCCTGATCTATAATTATTTTAATTTTACTGTGTCTGGCATACGAGTATGTTAGCCGATTGGCTAACCAATCGGTTGTTGTAAGTATTGAAAGGTTTGAACTTCACAAATAACATATCCTATGATAAAATGGGTGAGATTTACGAAAACTGATAAGCAGAAAAATTGTCCGAAGGGTAATATATAGAAAAGAAAAAACATAAAAAGACATACGTGGTATACTTCTTTATCGAATTATGACAGAAGTCTGCTTGAATGAGAAGAATTACTGGATCAATAAAAGCTTCCTTTACTTGTAAGCTCCGGGCAACAAGGTCACCAATCACACTTTTTTAACTCCTGTTCCCTTGGTAAGGGAAGTATAGGGATCGGGCTAAAAATCGCATATCGACATTTTGGTAGATGACCACGTTTTAAGGTCCTTAGATTCCATTTTTAACATTTTCACGATGATGTCTGTTTGTATGTGCGTATGAGTGTGTGTGTGTGTGTGTGTGTGTGTATGTGTGGATCGTCTTTACGCTCTAACCCAAATACTATCCGATTTTAATATTTTTACAATGATGTCTCTGTGTGTGTGTGTGTGTGTGTGTGTGTGTGTGTAAATGTATGTCTGTGTTTGTATGGATGTGTGTATATAGGTCGGTTGGAAGGACGATATGAAAAGGTTTTGGTAATAATTAAACAACCAGAAGTAGCAAATTCTTAAAAAAAAACTTCTAAATATTGTTTTTTGAAAATTTTTGTTTTTGCTTGTTTTAAAGAAGAGTAAATTCCCTATCTGTTACATATAAATATTTTATTATATCTTTTATAGATTTAGAAATAAAGAAATATAAAATATATGTAATCTCACTGCCCAAATAATGTCATGGAAACCAATTGAAAAAAAAAAAAAAGATCCAGAGACATTACTGAAGATTTTTTCTGGGAGGTACATAGGTACATTATATTATTTCTTATTGAATTAATAGTTTAAAATTATAGGTTTAATATAAACATACCCTTCAGAAATATTATTAATCCCGACAATTAATTGGAAATATCTCGAAAAATTAGAAGAGTAAAACAAAATTTCTTCATAGAATGAATTTAAATTTAAAAAATCTAAATATAAAGAATAGACATAAGCGAGACTACAGCCCGAAGGAAGACGATATTTAAATATTATAAACACAAGATGAAAGTGGAGATTGTCTCCATTCTGCAACGTAAAATACAGAAAAATTGTATCTCATCGAAATAATGAGTAGGTAATGAAAGAAAAATGTACTTGGAGAATCTCTTAATTCTTGATCTGTGACTGTTATGGACGTGACAAGTCTACGTTGAAGGACTTAAATTTGTTTCAAACATTATGGGACAATGTACACGAGCACTATAGACTAGAGTAACATTGAACTGCAAAAAAGCTATCAAATTCTTCTCAAGTAAATTGTAAATATTGATAAAATTACTCATCGATTTAAGAATAATAGGAGTGCAATCTATCCATCACTTTATTAAAGGAAATCAATGTTTTATTTAGATACAACATGTATGAAAACATAAAATGTAAAAAAGGATATGTAAGAATAAATGCACATATCCAGATATGTACACTTTAGACTTTTTACTAGAAGAATATGAAGAGAAAGTAAACAAGAACGTTGTTCGAATTGAAAATCCCTGTTACCAGCCTAAAATTTATATATGGTAAACTCTACTTTGTAATTTATTGTACAGAATTTGTAGTAAAATATCCTACGGATTTTGTAAATATATGTGAAAATTGTTTTGTGTTGAGACATGCTCTTATTGAATAATAAAGAAGTTTATACGTCATAGATATATGAATTATTTGTATTTCTAAAAATATTCTTTGCTTTATGTATACAGGCAGGTAAAATATACGACGAGAGGTTACGTTCTGGTCACATCAGATTTTTTATTTTACCATTGAATTCAGCAGAAAATTTTCATAAAATATGAAACAATAAAAACATTTTACTAAAAATGTAGCAACTTTTAACATAAAGCATGCTACATAAGCAACTCTTGTTTCTTAATGGAGAAATCATTTAAGGCTGAGTTCGGTTTTACGCTCTGAGCGGTCTGAATGCTCCATACCGTTCGGTAATTACATCTGAGCGATCTTTTTGTTCAGCTCTACGTTCAATTATTAGGTCACGGAGCGCACAGAGCCCGATCTGTTCGCTCGTTCTCTAACCATGGAGCATGTTGAGCAGTTGTCTGGTGCATGCGTATTTAAGCGCAAATTTAAAATGATTGTCGCCGGCAATGCAAACAGTGTCTATTCTATGTATGAATGCTGTCGTTTTCGTATATCAATCAGAAATGTTTGAAATGTATAAATTAGTCATTTTAGGAAACATTTTTCTACATAATTTTTAACATTAAATTGTCCATAATCATTTCCACATTCTTAATCAGTATCATCAAAAAAACGTGCATAACTCGCACACAGTACACATGTTAACAGTTCTTTATTATTTTCCGTTTTTATTTTGGCGCAAATTAATAAGTGCCAAAATGGCAGGGAAACGCTCTATCCGTTCGGTTATTCAAGCTACAGATCGAAAATCGCAGATGAATCTGTCACGTGATCAGATTGCTCAGAGTGCTCGACAGATTTAAATACCGAACGCACCCTAAATAAATAAAATAAATGGGGTGTACCAATTGAAAAACTTGAGCTCTTTATTTTTTTTCAATTTTAAATTTACAATGACGTAGATATTACATTTTTTTTGAAATTGTCGATTATTAAACAAAAACTTTCTTTGTAAAATTGTTATTACAGATAATAGAAATTCGATTTTATTCGCGAGATATAGGGGTTTCGTGGCCGTGTGGAACCTGGGGACCCGGGTTCGATCCCGACCAACGCCAAAAATTACATCGAATTAATGGCACAAAATTGACCCCTGTGGCGCACTCTCCACGCCAGCAATGAGTGCCCGTGATGTGACGCCTGGTAAGCGCCCGCACGGTACAAATATTCCATCATTACCGATATCTGTGTACGAAGCAGATTGGCACACCCAGCAATGGGTTATGCCGTGATGAAATATATATATTTTTTTATTATTAGGTATAGACTGATAAAAAAGTAGCCGTTTTTAGAGAAAAAATAAAAAAGGTTGAATTACGCCGGAAGTGGTTGATCATGAGTAAAATGTTTTTATTGTTTCATATTTCAATTTTTCTGCTTAATTCAATGGTAAAATAAATATATAGCATTCCATTTAAAATAAGAAAGTTAGGGACCACTTCCGGTTAAATTTCATGTGCTACTGCCTTGAAAATATTTTACTTGAAACGGCCATTTCACAAAATCCCCAGGTACTAAATTTCATAAAATACTCGTAATATTGAATAGTTTGTAAAATAAAGATTGCGTAACTCATGATATAAATATTATTATTATGAATTTAATATGTACCTAGTATTGTATCACTAGAGTGTAAATACGAGTATAAAACAAAAGGTTACTGTGAAAAATAGAAATAAAATTAGGTTGGATGGAAACTGTACCTGAAATACGAAGTCACGAGTTCAAAAAATTTATTTATATATGTATTGGTAGATGTAGAGAGCAGGTAAAATTAAAATTAATTTAAATGTGGATTAATATTAAGTAGGCACCACAGACGGCAGTTTATAAATTCTTCACAATAAAAGAAATAATGGATTTACCTAATAAAATTTGTTTACTGAACCTGTTTACATGAATGAGTTTAGAACCTATCCCTTTCACACTACATTGTACAAATTACCCCCAAATCCAAACCACGGTCACAAAACATCCATTTAATCAATAATTTAATATTGTATCAAGCAAGTAAGTTTGTACAGCCGTGAGTAATGGTATTTTGCAGCTTTCAAGAAAATTAATAATTTTTAAAATCTCTTAAGCATTAAAAAGATATTACATATTGGTTAATTAAAATGTCCGCGGTAATGTATATAAATAATAACAAACAAATGAAAACAGTATTTTTTTTTCGTGTATCTACTTAATAAAGGGTCTTTCATTAAGAATGATAGGATTTTAATTTTGAATAAAACAACAAAGGTTTGATATATCAACTTAATTCTTGCTTTATTTTGAAGCTTGGACAATGCAGTTATGTTTGGAATAAAATATTGCTCAAATGTCCACCACGGGTTCGTTGACACTGATTCACGCGATCGCTCCAATTTCTGATTACTCTGTGCAATAATACCGGCTGTATTTCGCCAATAACTTGACGAATATTCTCTTCTAAGCGATCCAAAGACTGTGGCTTGTTGGCATAGACTTGTGCTTTCACATAGCCCCAAAGAAAATAATCCAGGGGTGTCAAATCACATGACCTTGGCGGCCAATTCACAAATCCTCGTCGTGAGATGATCCAATCGCCAAACCTTTCCCTCAGCAAAGCGAGAGTAGCATCAGCTGTATGACACGTAGCGCCATCTTGTTGGAACCACATCTCTTCAATATTGGTGTTCTCAAGTTCTGGACATAGAAATTCGAGTAACATGGTCCTATAGCGATCACCATTCACGGTTACGGCTGTTCCATTCTCATTTCGAAAGAAATAAGGTCCGATGACGCCGCCATACCATAAACCGCACCACACAGTGAGTTTTTCGAAATGCAACGGAACTTCATGTAACACTTCTGGGTTGTCCTCGCACCAATAACGGCAATTTTGCTTATTAACAAAGCCATTCAATCAAAAATGTGCCTCGTCTGAGAAGATGATTTTTTTGGCAAAATCAGGATCGTATTCCAAGTGCTCAAGGGCCCAGTCAGCAAATTCTCGACGCAATCTGTGATCATTTACCTTTAGTTCTTGAGTCAATACGACTTTATAAGGATGCAACCCCAGATCCTTACGCAATATTCTCCAAGTTGAAGTCTGAGATAGTCCCAGTTGTTGAGATCGTCGTGAAATCGACAAATTTGGCTCATCGACAACACTGGCCGCTGCAGCTGCAATGTTCTCATCACTTCGCACGTTTCGTTGTCTTTTTGGTGGCTTATTGTCTTGTAAAGTTAACTCATGTTCAAACTTTTCCACAGTGCGGCGTATAACCTGCGCAGAGTACCGATGACGGCGACCCAATTCTCGAGTGAATAAACGTTGAGTACCCACAACTGAGCTACCACTTTGGTAATATTTTTTTATTACTTCCAACCGATCGAGAGGAGTCAAACGCTGCATCATAAAACTGCACACTATACTAAATATAGTAACACCTAGAATTTAAAAAAAATATGTATTAGAAACCGAGAAATCTCTATTTGAAAAACTATCACTCATATTGAAAGACCCTTTATTATGCATGTCAGTGCGGACGAAAAACAGAAAAGTGTATTCCTAATATGTTTAACGTACTTACCAAAAGAAAAATGTCTTTAAATTGAAATAAAAAATATTCACTGATTTGAAGTATTATTTTTGTAAAAAAAAATCCTTTAAGAAGCCGGTGTGTTAGAAGTAATCGGGTCAATGAAACGGAAAAATCATTAAATCTTCTAAACCCTCAAAAACAGATCCGATATTGATGAATTCTTTTTAAAAATGTTTGTTATATTCAATTATTCAAAATCCGAAACATTACACCATTGGGATCTCGGAACCTATAAGTAGGTTGACCATATTTTTCAAGACTTAAACCTGGACGATCCTACAAATATTATCAGTTATCAAATATAGTATTTTTCACAGTTCATGCATACCTTACATCTTTGTCTGTTTTTATTGTGTTTTTACCTTCCGTCACTTCTAGGTAAGGAAGGTATTGTCTTTGGACAAAAAATTCGGTGGTGAGTTTTCATTGAATAAGCACGTTTTAGGGTCTTTACAATACGATTTTACTATTTTTACAATGATGTCTGTATGTGTGTGTGTGTTCGTCTGTGCGTGTGTATGTGTATGTGTGTGTGTATGTGTGTGTGTGTGTATGTGTGTGTGTGTCCCCGCCGTTTCGTGCACGATATCTCCAATACTAGAATTCCAAAAATTACAATTCTTGCGTATTCCTCTTCGTTACTACCATTCGTTAACCGGAAGTTCACTAATTTGAAGATTTTAACAGTTTTTGACATTTTGTGTTATAATTATGTTATGTTCTCCATTCGCTTTAATTACATTTTTTCGTCATATTCAACGAATTTAGAGATAAAAATAATAAATAAATATCTTGCAACCTATGCTACTAAAAGCTGCATCATGGAAAAAATATTCAAATATTACTAATAGACACATGTCAGTGTGAAATAGAATTTACATAATATTTATGAGAAATGATTTTACTGAAAATAATATACCTATTAAACTGTGTTCCTTTAATCGGTATATTCTGGAAATATAGACTCGTTTGTAATAAAATTTCTGAATGGAAGTTGTATAAATTACGTAGAATTAACGGAAGGTAATGTGCTAGCCACCTCAGATTTTTAACTTCCGTCACCTTTAGGTAAGGAAGGTATTGTCTTTGGTCAAAAAATTCAATGATGAGTTTTTGGAGAATAAGCATGTTTTAGGGTCCATATAATACGATTTTACCATTTTTACGATGATTTCTGATGTATGTGTGTCTGTGCGTGTGTGTGACGAAAGTTTCGGATCGCATATCTTCAATTCCGCGATTGCAAAAGTTATAGTTTTTTCGTATTTCTCAGGTGAACAAGTGATTAGATTTTGGTTATAATTGGACAACCGGAGGTACCCTCATTTGAAGATTTTAACAGTTAAATATGATTTTTTGACATTTAACGTTATTATAACTTAAAGAATATATTATACTCTATACGATTTGATTGCATTTTATACTTCATATTCAATAGATATAGAGTTATAAAGATATTAAATTCCATAAATCAGCCAGCTATGCTAATCATGGAAACTGCTAATGTATTCAGATAATTCAAATTGACAGATGTCAGTATCAATGAAAAGTAAATGAATGTGGCAGGGATGAGGATGTTAAAGTAGATATTGGGGAAGACACGGAAAGATACGGTAAGGAAATAATTCTAGTGTTACAAGTTCTACAAGAGAGGCGATTACATTGGTTTGAACACGTCATGAGGGGAGATGAATGTATTGGAAGAAGAATGAATAGCTTAGTAATAGAAGGTTAAAGAAACAGTGGAAGACCAAACATAAGATGGAAGGACTGTGTTGCGGAAGACTTTAGAGAAAAGGAACTGAATGAGAACGACACGCAAAAGAGAAATGAGTGGAAGAAGAAAATAAAAAATAGAGACCCCTACTGAATGGGAAAAGCTAGAGAATAAGATTCAGTGTCAAGTACAATTTCCATAGTTTGTTTATGAAATAATTTTACTGGAAATTTAAAATCTTTTGCAAGAAAATCGTACGACCTAGCATGGTTACCATGGTAATATAAAAATTTCTTGGAATTTTTTATCACTTGGCTTACTTAAGCAAAATTAATAAGTGGATTTTTTTATCAAAAATGTCAGTTTGACATTTAAAAAATATATATTGAATTGTCATTGTATAAAAAATACATGTTTTGGAAATAATAAATAATTCGTTTTATTTCAGTATTATGTTATATTAACAGTACGTTATCAGTTGATTATATATGATAATTAATTAAAGTTAAATACGCAAATATTATATGTAACGTTTCCTCTGTAAGAATCGGATGAAGTGCTGGCAGTAGACGAACATACGACATTGCTAGAACCATTTTAATTTCTCATGATCTCGATTATTTTTCTATAATTTGCATCCATTTGCAAATAGGGTCGAATAGAGTAAGCATTACTATGTCCTATAACTTTGATAAGTTGTTCTTCAAAGACTCCTTGCTTTGCTAAATTCGAAACAGCACTTGCTCTAACTGAATGATTGGTAATTTTCACCTTTTCAGTATCGATTCCAATCGTCCGAGCTGACTCAACCATCCTGGTTGATATTTTATTTCGTCCTATGGTCATATTTTTGTACCATCTTTTGGCATTAATGTTTTGCCAATTAGTATTAGGTGCCAAAAATGTTATAAATTTATTTATCTTCTCTAGAAGTTTTCTCAATAATCTAAAAGTTATTTTTTTATAATTTACATGATACTTTTACACTGCAAGATTCTGCTTACCGTACTGGATAAATATCTGGAGTATTTGTATTAACAGTTAACCAGTTACTATCAGCTAACTTTTTAGATCCTCCTCGGGTTGTTTTGCTAAATAAAGGATTGTACTCTACACGTCCTGTACTCACATATTCATTATCTTTGTCTTCAGAAAAGTGATGAACCCAACATGCGCTCGCTTCCCCACCGCGTCATGCTAATTTGAAACCAGCGATGAGAAAGAATTTTCTCTGTAAACTAGTAGAAGTATTTTCATCCCATCTTTCTACCATTTTGGATAATTCTAGAGTCGTTAGGGCTGATGAACTCAGTTTTCTTTTAGTAGGATCGGCTTGTAATTTTCGCCTCTTTGCATTTCGCGCAGCTCTTAAGGGGATAGTATACCTAGACCAAAAGTTCGATTTCAGAATTGCCGTAACTGAAGTATAGTGGGACGAGGGGAAATGTTTGATTTGCTGCAAGTACGTATACTGTTAATATGTTACAATAAATTATTTCTCTACTGCAACTACTGACGTCTGAATCAGATCGTCCGCTAGTTGTACTGAAGGCTCACGCTAAGACAACACAACTCCGTACAGCTAGGTAAACGCATCAAGGCTGGCTGTGCAATCGCAGTAGTCTAGACATTATTTGGGCAATAAAAAAGTCTTTTAGCACAAGATTAAAAAATCTGATGTGGCCAGCACAATACCTTCCGTCAATCCTGTGTATTATATACAAATTCCATACATAAATTTTCTTGCAAAAGATTCTAAATTTTTGGTATTTTATGATTCCCTTTCTCGGCAACGGATTTCCATACTCCTGATAACAAACAAATCACATGAAATAAGAAAATCATGAAATTTTGAATGAAAAATTATGACACTTGTCAGTTATGGACATAATTAATTGCTGTCATTTTGATACGGGTCCCCATATCTGCTTGCCAAAAGCAGCATGTCACTGCACGCGCCCTATACATAATTTTTTTGCAAAAGATCCTATATTTTCAGTAAAGTTATTTCATAAACAAACTATGCAAATTGCACTTGACACTGACATCTTCTTCTTCTTTAGTTTTCCCATTCGTTAGCGGGTCGCTATTTTTTATTTTCTTCTTCCACTAATTTTTGTTTTACGTGTCGTCCTCATTCAGTTCCTTTTCTCTCAAGTCTTCTGCAATACAGTCTTTTCATCTTATATTTGGTCTTCCTATGTTTCTTCCACCTTCTATTAATTTATTCATCTCTCCTCATGACATGTTCAAACCAATGTAATCGTCTTTATTATATCTAAAAACTTCTAACACTAGAATTACTTCCCTTATTTTTTCATTCAATTACTTGCTTTTTATTGATACTGACATCTGTCAATTTGAATTACCTGAATATATTAGCAGTTTCCATGGTTATGTTAGCATAGCTGGCTGAATTATGAAATTTATACGAATTTTTTATCTTTATTATTCTTTAACTCTATATCTGTTGAATATGAAACATAAAATGCAATCAAATCGTATAGAGAATAATATATTCTTTAAGTTATAATAACATTTAACTGAGTTTTTCAAGAAAAACTGTTAAAATCTTCAAATGAGGGTACTTCCGGTTGACCAATTATAACCAAAATCTAAACATGTCTGCATATGGTTGTAAGGAAGAGGAATACGCAAGAATTGTAATTTTTGGAATTCTAGTATTGGAGATATCGTGCACGAAAAAGCGGTCACATACACACACACACACACACACACACACACACACACACACACACACGCACATACGAACACACACACACACACACATATACAGACATCATCGTAAAAATAGTAAAATCGTATTGTAAAGACCCTAAAACGTGCTTATTCAATGAAAACTCACCACCGAATTTTTTGACCAGACAATACCTTCCTTACCTATAGGTGACGGAAGGTAAAAACAAAGATTTATATTCGCAGAGTAGAGCTATTGTTGAAAACCACCAACGAGGTTACATATATTTTAATTTTTTTATTATACTTACTGTACAAATGTACCCTTTATCCCTTTACATAATATTCTGTGGCTATCTCCTGCGCAACTAAAGTGTATATTTTGTTGACCATAGTGATGCACGCGAGACAAGACGACAAATAAAAAATATCGATCTCGTCTCGTTTTCAGATCCGTAATCTCGCTCTCGTTCTCGCACATTTCGTTTCGTTCACGAGCGAGAATCTCGCTGTAAAAATAAGTGCATGTGCACTGCGTATACGTCACAGTATAGCTGAGACAAAAAGATGCGAGAGTACTCTCGCCTCGTTGTGCATCACAAGTGCTGTAGTTTCAAAAAATACATATTTCGAACTGCACAGGACAATTAATAAATATCTTGAACAAAAAAGCCTTGGGATATATATAAAAAAATATTCAGTTAAGAAAATTACAAAGACAGAAATCAAATAAAATTTTCATTTCTGAAGAAAATTGTTTTATACATGTAAACCTGACTGGAAGAAGAAAGGCTGACTGAAGATTTTCTTAAAAAAAATAATCTGTTTTCATCGAAGCTTAGTAAATCTGCAGAAGAACAAGAAAATTTATTTCAAAATACAAATTTGCGAAGTCAGTCTAAAGCCTGAGTATCAGAAAGAAGAATTCACATTTCATCTTCTCATTTTGGCTCAATTTATAAATCAAGAACAATTAAAACACGTACACGTAGCTGCATTTATATAACCCATTTAGAAGTAATGCGACAGTACATTATGGAATTGAATAGGAATTAATTGCTAACCGGGACTTTACAAAAATAAGTGGTTTAAATACAGGGTGATTCATCGGTCTGTCCTCTCTTTATAACTCTTTTATTTTAAGTCAGATAGAAATACTCTTCAAATATAATTTATATAATATATTATTGTCTATCTACGTACTATATGCATTTGTATACAGGGTGCTCCGTTGAAGCGCAACAATATATAATTTTATATTTCTTAATGGAACACCCTATATATATTTATTTATTTTGATAGTAAATTAGATTCCCTTTAAAAAACTATTAAGTAATAAGAGGTCTAAAATTATAAATTAAGAAGTTATTTACGTTCATAAAAAATAGTAGTTCATAGTGGAAAAAACCATAATTTAATACAAAATTTTGATTATTTTTTATTAATACTTATTTTAAACATTACACTAATTACAAAGAGGCTATTAAAATTTAGTGACAGACTAAATAATGCAAAATTATAATAAATTCGAAACAATTGATCAAATTATCCATAGCTTACTTTGTTAATAATAACATGATACAAAAATATCATTCAACGAATAAAGGTAAATAAGTTCTTAATTTATAATTTTAGACCCCTTATTACTTAATACTTTTTTAAAGGAAATCTAATTTACTATCAAAATAAATAAATATATATAGGGTGTTCCATTAAGAAATATAAAGTTACATATTGTTGCGCTTCAACGGAGCACCCTGTATAAAAGTGCATATAGTAAGTAGATAGACAATAATATATAATATAAATTTTATCCGAAGAGTTTTTCTATCTGACTTAAAATAAAAGAGTTATAAAGAGAGGACAGACCGATGAATCACCCTGTATAAAAGAATTCGGTTTAATAACAGATAAAAAGTATTCTTTTTTGGCCCTTATGATGTTTAAGATGTTTAATTGAAATAAAATGTCCATTTTCGACAAAAAAATAATTCCTATGAAGCAGTTAAAAATAAAATTATAAATTACTATACAATTCTTTCCGATACCTAAAAATTGAGTCTGAAAAAGAGTCACAATTATTATTTTCAAATACAGGAACAGTTGCATCAAGTGAAAAAGATTGTTTTTTTTTTTGTAATATGGACGCATTTGGGAATGTTTATGGAAAAATAGACAAAGATGGTAACTTCTGGAATGAAAAATGGAGAATAAATTAATAGATTTTTATAATACATTTATGCTACCCAAACTAGTAGATCCGTATTATCCCAAAAGTCAGTATTTTTAGTACAATAATTTCTATTTTATTTGCTTCAATTTTTTGTGGAGATGTTTATAATTTGATTATTTTTGTTATTTTTCCTATTTTCTATTGATCGTTTATTATGAGTTATGCGTCACCATGTACGAGTTCTTTAAATTTCCCGAGTTCTTTTGGAATGAGAAAATGGAGAATATAGACTTTTATTAAAAATTTATGTTACACGAACTAGTATATCCTTATTATCCCAAAAGTCAAACTGAGAGGATTTTTAGTACAATAATTTGAATTTATATTTCCCATTTTTATTAAAATGTTTTTAATTTGGTTTTTATATTATTATTTGTTCATATATTATTAAATTATAATAATTAGAATATGATTTTACTTGAAAACTATTCATTTGATAAATGTGAAGATATATACCTATATGTATTATGTATGTTTATAATTTTTTTTAAATATATTATGTGATATGGTTAAATTAATTAGAATTATTCATACATTCATATATAATTTTATAAATATAGAACTCAGAAATTTATTGTAATAGTGTAGCAGGCAGATATAGCGTCCCGGACGTCTTTCCTCACTTGGCCCGTGTGATGGTAATCTGTAAATATTAACAAAAATCGTACTTTTCTGATAACTCTTCTATGCATAGAAATTTTACTCTGAAAAATCATGTGTATTTTTACATATAATCTCAACATCGAACTGTTCATATTTTTTTCGAAAGTGTTTCAAAATTTGAGTAAAAAAATAAAAACATAATTAAAATTTTAATTTTTTGAGAAAATTAAAATTTTAAAGACAGTTTGATGTTAGGAATGTTATTCTAAAAACTTTTTTCAAATAACATTTTTCTCTAAAGTGCCCCAAAATTAAGATATTAGAAAAGTGCGAAAGACACTTTTGCGCTAGGTAGACTAGCCCCTTAACACCACTAAATTCTGTCAACAAAAGGGTTGAATTTGATATGAAAATTATTATACGATAGTATATTTCCTGTAGTTGCTTGGCTGCAGAATTCCACATTATTTTTACTACTCCCGCTTTATATTTTTCACCATTTTTGCGTTTCATATTAAACCCGTCCTTTAATATGTCCGCCAATTTCTCTCTTGAAGTTGGTGCACCCAAGTAATTATTTTCTTGACAAAATGACAAAAACTGACTCCATACAGAAGATTCACTTCTTTTTGTATTTTGCAGTACTGTACCTTCTATTGCTTTACCTATATTTTCTAGCGATTAGGTGCCAAAACGTGACATTTTCGATTTTTATTATACAAAATTGTTTTTTATTGTCAATTGTATTTACTTGATACAAGTTGCCAAGGATATATTATTCTATTGTGACGTGCGCCCCTGAGAGAAGAGTATACGTGCACCGCCACTGAAAGTATGTACCAGAGCGATGATGCAATCCCCGACGACGGAATACCACATGCAGGTTGAAACATGTTAATTACGCCGTGACCTAATTCTTTTGTACGCTGTGGCGCCGGAGAATTCTCGAAGGATAATGGGCTGTATAAATACCGTCTGAATGACAGAGGAGGGACATTCGGTAATATAGAAGTAACGGGCAATGAACTTGGTGATATAAATAAACAGTCTACAAGTTGTTAATATAAATAAATATAGTTATATAAATAAGTGTAGTGATATAAATATTGGTTAGATAAATAATATTAGTGTTTAAGCATTTAATAATATTCTTAGTGTTTATAATTATTTAATCATAGTGTTAGTTACTTTTATCATCTTGTTAATATTTAATCTAATTATTTATCGTTTAATGAACGTATTATTTTAATTAATAATATCTCTCTTATGTTTTACACTTCACCCATATAAATAAAACGTTACACTATTATAACTTGATTATTTTAAGCAAAATAAAGACCTAAATGAATTTTACTCTTTGTATTGGTGTCGTTACGATTTTCTAACCGAATCTATCCTCGAGAATTAATTCATATCCGGGATTTTTTTATCGTGCATTCCAACAACGTAATCTGCACTCGTGCTGATTAATACGTTAACACTCGAAAAAAAAAATCCGGAAAGAATTAATGCTCTGGGGAGATTATAAAACTACATGCATGTATGGAATTTATATATAATACATAGGATTGACGGAAGGTATTGCGCTGGCCACATCAGATTTTTTAATTTTAAAATTATTTCTAAACTATCAATAATCGAGCAAAATGTTTCAAATAGAAAAGTTAGACAATTTCACTGTCTACCCAGTGGCGCACGAAAATAATGTCCTTATCGATAAATTTTCGAAATATAACGCAAACCCACATTTTTTTTAAATGGAACCCGTTTGTTTTTGAAAAATCTGTGAGAAAAGTAAAGGAAAGACTGTTCGTAGAGACTGTGTCAGCTGCCCAAGCTGACCAGCTTTTAAATGCAAAAAAAACTTGGCAAACATAATTTTGAAGTCACTGCACACAATACTATGAACAGATTCAAAGGAGTTATTTTCTGAAAAGACCTACTTAACGGTAGTGTAGAGTAGATTGTGGAAGGATTGCGTGACCGGGATGTTGCCGCCGTACGTCGTATAAAGAAGCGTGAAAAGTGTGAGTTGGTGGATACACCAAACCACAATCTCACTTTCAACAATCCCATTTTACCGTCACATATTAAGGTAGGTAGCCTTTTACTCCTTCAAGGTTAGGTTGTTTATACCTTCACCAAAGCAACTGCTTTAAGTGTTAACGTTTCGGCCATACTTCCGCTAAATGCATGAATACTCAAATATGTATCTGCGACAAGGAACCGCATGAGGAAACAGAATGTGATGGACCTTTACAATGCGTTATCTGTAAAGATGACCTTCAGCCCGATCTCGCAATTGTGCTGTATATAAGCAGAAAGCAGCCATTCAGGAGACTAGAATCAAAGAAAACTTAACCTACATTGAGGCGAGGGACAAGGTAGTTGTGCGTATGCCAACTCTTGGAGTCTCGTACCCTTCTGCAATATATACCCTAAAACCTACAATTGATTCAACTCAAGAACTATTACCACAATTGGTAGCAGTTCTTAAATCTGTCTTTATTTCCAAAGAAAATTCCAAGCAACCTGCGCCATTTTCATCACAGACCCCTTTGCGAGAAACTAAAAGTCCAACACCATTCCAGGTGTCCACTGAACATTATAGAGAAAACGAGGGCGATGGAAACATTTCTGGTGGAGACTCATCAGTTTACTGCGTTTCCCCCATATCTCTGAATCTTCTAAAACTATAAAGAAAAAAGTCTGGCCCGCTGGGAAGCCTAGGAAGCCTAAGAACGTTGGTTAGATTTTTTGACAATTTTTTATGAATTACTCATAATGGACTCTGGAGCTCTACTTTAGTTAGTAGTAATTATCTAGACAAGATCTTGTAAAAGTCAATTGGCTACGGTTACGCCACATTAGCCTCACTCATCGGTACAGATTCACAAGGGAAGATCAGCCTTCCTGTGAGAAATGTTATGTTCCTATGACTGGACCGCACATTCTAGTGGAGTGCCCCAGGTTACAGCCAATGAGACAAATTTACAACCTTGGTGAAAATATCCGGGAGATGTTGAGAGATCATGGTAAGGTTAACACAGTACTGAACTTCCTTAAAACATATGACCTGTATCAACTTTGAAATAATTATTCTGTGAAATATATTGTGACGTGCGCCCCTGAGTTAAGAGTATAAAAGTGCCGCTACTGAAAGAATGTTTCCGAGCGATGACGTAATCCCCTCGCCGGAATTCCCCAGATGACGCAATCCCCGGCGGCGGAACGGCTAGACGTGTTAATTACATCGTTGACCTAAATCTATCGTGCTCGGTAGCACTGTGGCGCTGGAGGATTCCAGAAGGACGCTGGGCTGTATAAATACCGTCCGAACGACAGGGGAGATATAGTCTATGATATAGAAGCAACGAGCAATGAACAAGGGGTGATATAAATAAACAGTCTACAAGTTGCGAACATAAATAAATGTAGTTATATAAATAAATATAGTGATATAAATATTGTTTAATTGAATAATTTTAGTATTTACGTATTTAATAATAATATTAGCGTTTATAATTATTTAATCATAGTGTTAGTTACTTTTATCATCTTTTTAATATTTATCTTAATTAGTTAACGTTTAATAAACGTATTATTTTGATTAATAATACTTCTTTGATTTTTACACTTCACCCAAATAAATAAAACGTTACAATATTTTATTAAAAATATTTGTTGTCAAGTCAACTGAATATTAATTTCAAATACAGTTAGATTGGAATGTATTTGACAGAAGTTTTGTTTTATAATTTTGATGTAAAAGTGCCATTGATATTTTGTATGTTATATATTTAAATAAATAAAATTGTGAATATTGTTATGATTATATAATTCTTAGATTCTGAATTCTTCTTCCACTTCTAAACATATTCTAAATTACCTATTCATTTATACTCTTTATTGGCCATTTTTCTTTACAAATTTATTTAACACATTTATTCATAATATTAAAGTTTACATATACCTACACTACTGGGAAAGTTATATAAAATTTGAATACTTATTTAGGCTAATGACCTTAGCTGCCGATGCCTTTGACTAGAAAAAAATAATATGAATTAGGAATTAATAGTTATGATTTCTAATTACTAATTAATAATAATAGCAAAAGTAATGTCAAATATGTCAGATATGTCAGAAACAATAAACAGAAATTATTGTTTTGTTTTTCATGGCACTCTGATAATTGCCTTAAATCGTGTATTCTGTTTTGTTTCTAACTCGTACGTGAGAAACAATTCAACAACAAACTTCGTGTTCAATCGATGCACTTTTTCATTCTGCACATTTTTCTACATTACACTTTTTTAAATTAATAGGTAAAGAGATATCACCAAATCAAAATTTTCATTACCGATATCTGTGTACAAAAGCAGATTGGCACACCCAGCAATGGATAACATGCCGTGATGATATAATATATATATATATATATATATATATATATATATATATATATATATATATATATATATATATATATATATATATATATACGTATATATATACAGGGTGTTAATACTAAGTCGTTACACCCGAAAATGGTAGATAGAACTTATTAAAACAAACAACTTTTCTTAGCTCAAATTTTTGATTTGGAGCCCCAGTTCATAGTTATTGGCGTTCTCTTGTTTTTCGAAAAATCGTCATAACTCCCTTATTTTAAGGAATATTTAAAAAAAACAAAAACTTTCAGCATTTGCTTTCGGTTCTCGAAAACACTTGTATTTACAATTATTTTCTATTTCATCAAATAACAAAATGGCGACCAATCAAAAATTTCAAAACAAGATATTATGAAAACCCACCCCATCGATTTTCGAAATTAAAACATTTATAAAATCCATAAACTTTCTACTGCAATATTTGTCTGAAACATTTTTTTCTATCTGGCCAAAAAAAGTTTTTATTCAAATTGAATTGCAAGATAAATTTTAACAAACTGCAACAATTATTTAAAACAAAGTAGGCTTGCTGCCATTAAACAAGAAAAACAAGAAACAAACAAGAAAAATAAAACAATAAACAATGAAACAACAAGGGTGGGACTAAATATGATTTTCAAAGTGGCCACCATTCGCAGCAACGCAAGCCCGGCAGCGTGTTTTGATGTTGGTGGAGACTTTCGCAAGGACTGCCTGCTTCTCTTTTATATCTTCTGCTGCAGCCACGATTCTAGCCACTAGTTCTAACTCTGTGTTCACCGGTGTCTCGTAAACAGAGGTCTTCATCTGACCCTAAAAAAAGAAATCTAGCGGAGTTAGGTCGGGGCTCCGGGCTGGCCACGCAACTGGACCTCTCCTCCCAATCCACTTATTCGGTTATTTTCTATTTAACAATGCGGTGACTTCTCGCGTTGTGTGAGCCGGTGCCCCATCATGCTGAAACCAAAGTCTCCGTCTTATGTTTAGGGGCAAGTGTTCAAGTAGTTCCGGCAGCACAGTATCCAAGAAAATAAAATAATTTTCACCATTCAATCGGTTTGGGAGAATGTAGGGTCCAATAACGTTCACCCCTATGATTCCAGCCCATACACTTACCGCAAAACGTTGTTGATGTGCGCGAATAAATGGTGCGTGGGGATTCTCGTCAGCCCACAAATGATTATTTTTAGAATTAAATACCCCGTCCCTTGTGAAGCAAGCTTCGTCGGTAAACAAAACAAATTTTTCAAAATGCCTTCTCAGATTACAACGTCGAAGGAGCCAACGACAGAATAACAGTCTTGGCTGGAAGTCGTCAGGTCCCAAAGCTTGAACTTTTTGCCTAGAGTACGGGTAAAGGCCCTGCTCATTCAGAACTTGCCAAACACTCACATGATTCACATTTAATCTGTTCCCTATTATTCTTGTGCTCGTCGATGGCTCATCTTCAATAATGTTAAGTACAGCCTCTTCAAATCTAGGGGTTCGACGTACCCTGTTGGTGTTTCCACCAGTTGTTGGGTAGAAACAACCAGGTTCTAACAAACGCCTACAAATTTTTCAGAAGAGTTGGCTACTTGGTTGTTGACGATTCGGGTATCTTTCCCGATAAATTCTTCGAGCTTCCTGTGCATTACGCCTTGCCTCCCCAAAAACCAGAAGCATGTCAAGAAGTTCAACGTTTTCATAATGATGCATGTTTACGTATAAATTATGCAAAATACGAACATACAAACGGACATACACGTGCGCTAAATTTGAAGTAACTTATTTTTGAGTACAAATCTAATCTCTTTTTTGTTTCATTGTTTTCAGAAGCTACTTCGTTTTAAATGCTTTTTTTTAGTTTGTTAATACCAAGTGAATAAAAACTTTTTTTTTGCCCAGATAGAAAAAAATGTTTCAGACAAATATTGTAGTAGAAAGTTTATGGATTTTGAAAATGTTTCATTTTCGAAAATCGATGGGGTGGTTTTCATAATATCTTGTTTTGAAATTTTTTATTAGTCGCCATTTTGTTATTTGATGAAATAGAAAATAATTGTAAATACAAGTGTTTTAGAGAACCGAAAACAAAAGAACGCCAATAACTATGAACTGGGGCTCCGAATCAAAAATTTGAGCTAGTTTTAATGAGTTCTATCTACCATTTTCGGGTGTAACGACTTAGTATTAACACCATATATATATATATATATATATATATATATATATATATATATATATATATATATATATATATATATATATATATATATATATATATATTATTAAATACAATGTCATGAAAAATAATCCTCTGCTACCATGATGGAGTACATACAGCATGTCATTAAGGTGAAATGATACCTTCAATTAATTTGTTTCTACGCCGAGGACAGATGTATAAATATGGCTGAATCGATGAAGTAGAAATATTTGTACATTAACAGTATCCATCTATTCGATAATAGTCATATTTTCAAATTTATTAACGAACATAAAGATATTTTATTTGTGTATAATATTAATAATTTATTGCAAGAATAACGTTTCTTGTGAAGAGTAATGAAGTGAATGAATATTAAGTAACAATTTTTTAAAAATAGTATGTAACATATATTACATATTGTAAAGCTGCGTACACACTTGAGCACGAATACGAATGAGGCAGGCCGCGGCCGCACGAGGCATACAGTGTGGACGTTGTCCCGAGGCATGACGAACTGTTCGCCGAACAGTTCGGAACGAGCCAACTGCTGTCGGTCTATCAAAGGGATTCGTGCTCAGTGTGGACGTGTTCAAAACATCTGAACACATGATTTTGAATACTTTGTAAAAATAGAGTGGACTCAAGAGTTATGTTTCGATCTTATAAATAAATATAGAAAGAAGGAAATATTATGGAACCCTCGGGATTCCAATTTTTACAATAAATTAAGAAAAGAAGATGCGTGGGCAGAAATAGCAGCATCTCTAGAAAAAAGTGTAGAAGAAATAAAGAAAAAAATGGATAGTTTAAAAGGTTCTGAATCTTGTATCATTTTTCTTTATTTTACTTTTAATACCATTTAAAATAAAATTTAAATCTTCTTTTGACTTCTGGTTAAATTTTTAAATTTGCCAAAATCTTCGTCAGCACGTAAGTCATTTAATAAAAAAAGTAATATTAACATTATTAATGCGGCTTCGTCTCAAATAAAGTTGTGAAGATCATCTTCGCCTCTGTTTTTTACGTTTTTTGATTTTAATTAACGTTAAAAGTAGTATAACACTGAAACAAGCCACGGGTAGTAAGTGTTCATTCGACATTTCGCCTATTCGCCGCACAACACTGGAGCACTGCCGCGGCATGCCTCATGCGCTGCTATGTGGGAAAACGTTTATCCCACACGAGGCATTCTGTTCAGCCTCGATCTGCCTCATTCGTATTCGTGCTCAAGTGTGTACGCAACTTAACATTTTATTTATATGGATGAAGTGTAAAAAGCAGAGAAATATTGTTAATTAAAAAATACGTTTATTAAACGATAAATAATTAGGATAAATATTAAAAATATAATGAAAATAGCTAACACTATGATTAAATAATTACAAACACTAATTTAAGACTATTATTAAATGCTTCAACACTAAGATTATTTATTTAAACAATATTTATATCAGTACATACTACATTTATTTATATAACTACATTTATTTATGTTCACAACTCATAGACTGTTTATTTATATCACCAACTTCATTGCTCGTATATATCAGACTATTTTCGCTGGCCTCTCTGACGTTCTTATATACGTGGCGTCATTTCTCCTCTCGAATCTTCTCCATCTTTTCATCGAGTACAAAGAATCACCCGACCGGATGTAATTAAAACAGTCTAGACGCGTATGGGTTATTCCGCCGTCGGGGATTACGTAATCGCTCGGGAATATTCTACCAGTAGCGGCGCTCGTATACTCTTAAGTCAGGGGCGCACGTCACAATATTATTCCATAATTACATAATATTTTGTATTTACCGTAGGAAACTTTTATTATGAGCACATTTATAGACTGTAAGAGTAAATGTTGCACACAATTATTAAAAAAATGATGACAATAGGTAGGTAGGTACATCACAATATAAATAATTTTCGTATGATATGAAATGTATTGTGTTCGTATATTTGGTTTGCAATGAATAGCTTGTTTAACGTAATATTTAATAAAATATTCTGAGATGACTGCTCAGCAATTCAGCGTCATCCAGCGTTATCGTCCATGATGCTTTAGTTTAGGATTGTAATATTTGCTCCTGAACCTGTTAAAAAAAATATAGAAAATATTTAGTTGGATTTTTTGTAAATATGTTACTATCTATATACCATTTTCTACTACCACTAATGTAAGAGGGTCATTACTGAACAGACTACTAACAATGTAAGTTCGTTCTTATGAATAGTGTTACGTTATGAAATTTCATTACGTAACACTGTTACGTAATGAACAGCAAATTTAAGTTGGCAGGACTGATTGTCAAACTGTAAGAAGTGATTAAAATTTGATAAATAAAATTTAAGATTTAAATATAATAGAATGAAATTTATCTGACATACATATAAATACATATTTTTTTGGGTTATTATATTAATATTATATTATGTCAACAATACATATTTCATTTCAATCAAATTTGCAGTAGAGAACTTTTTTTCATCGTATATTCCTACGCTTAGCAGTAACCATGGTAACATCGTTGCGCAGTTTTATGTTTGTAAATAAAACCCACCAAACGTTTTGACGTTTCTAACTGCTGCTTTTTTGTGTGATTATAAAAACATGAGGTAATAATTATTATTATAAACAAAATTAGTTGATAATATTATTTGTAATTTGTAAGTAATGCAATAAAAAATAATTAATTTATAACTATGTATCTGAATTTTGCTTCAATTTAGAAATATTAATGAGTGGTCGTAGAAAAAGTATAGTACATAATTCGAGATGTAAAGCTATTACTCACTCGTAAAATTACAAACTCGACGCTACGCGTCTCGTGTGTCAATCATTTTACTCGTACGTAATCTGCTTCTTACATCTCTCATTACGTAATATACTATTATGCATGAGCCAAATAGATTACAATAAGCCAGTTTCTCATTTTTCGAATAGTATTTTAAATAAAAGTTTATGCAATATATTTTTTAGTAATATTTTTTTTAATAATTTGTTGTTACACTCGTAAATAATAAAATAAAAAATTGGCGCTAAAAATAGTTATGATAATCAACCCTCCACTCCTATGACATCCTAGTACATACATTACGAGATTCAAAGCGAATAGTAAAACAACTTGTCCATCACCT
Source organism: Harpalus rufipes (assembly GCA_951394225.1). Lineage (NCBI taxonomy): Eukaryota > Metazoa > Arthropoda > Insecta > Coleoptera > Carabidae > Harpalus > Harpalus rufipes. The sequence goes on along the minus strand of OX596282.1, from coordinate 24,668,865 downwards.
ATGTTTTTATTTAAATAAAAGTAGGTGATAGTTTGTCACATGTGAAGCTCTATATACTTTGACATGACATTCTATTTCAGAACACGTGACTTTTTCAAAATATCCAAATTTCAAAAACTAATTGTAAAATATCTAATAAAAACAATAACAAGCGCGTGAACAGTTCAGGCCCGTAGCCAGGCTATGGTTCTAGGAAGGGCGAAATATTTTATTGAAAGGGCAAACATATCTTTTTGAAAGTTTGAGGTTTTAATTTATATAAATACGAGTAATGCCCGGTTGCACCGCCGACACTTAAATTTTAAGTGTTTCTTAAATTTAAAATGTATTGAAACGAAACGTCAAATGAGTAATTGAATATTGCTGTCAAAATTTCGATTTGCATTTATTTTTTTAAGTCTAGTTTTAAATTTAAAGGTCAGCGGTGCAACTGGGAATAATACAAATAATATGGACATTAAAATAGTTGCAACTTTCTATTACGCCTATTGTTGAATTTTGTTAAAAATAAATTAAAGTTGATGGCTTCCGCTCTTTTCTTTTCAAAAGCCAGAAACACTAAATCGGCCATCCGTTGGTGTTCCATAGAAATTCTTTGCGGACGGTTAACAGCAGTAAGTGTTGAAAATGTTGATTCACATGTTGCTGTACTACATCCGATAGTTGCAGTGGAGGCAAACAATTCATAACTTTTTTTAAAGACCTCTCGTTGTTTGTACAGCTCTTGAAATACGTTTGTTTTTAATTTGTCGGACAAAAAATCCTTTACAACTGCCAATTCCTCTCTCGAAGGAATGATAATACCTGCAAAAAAAGCAGTTTTGAATAAGTTTAGTAAAAAAAATTAACAACAAGTATTTACCTAACTCTTTCAAATACTGGATCTTTTCAAAATCAAATTCTTCAATGCTGCTAATGGAATTCAAAAGTTCATCGTTATCAGAAAATCTTTCTTCGAGTTGTATTGTTACTAAATCTATTACTTCGTAATAAATTCTCTTAAGATGTGAGGCACAATTATCTTCCTTATTGGTATATATTGGCAACTTTTCCAAAACTACATAGTCTTTCATATTGGCAGGAGTTTTTCCAATTCTCTTACTACAACTAGCTTTGTCTTCCATAATTTCTAAAATATTGATTGCCTCGTTTAAAATTTCGGAAAATACTTTATCTGTTTTTATTATAGAAATTTGGCGTTTGACAGATTTAATAATCGATATAGCATCTTTCAAGCTACTTGATCGTGCTTGCAAAACAAAATCAGCTGGCTCTAGAATTCCTAAAATTTTCTTCATAAGACATAAAGCAAAGCGAAATTTTAGTTCCAGCATTACAGATTTTAATCCTTTACTTTTTGCAACATCTTCCCCAGAAAAATTTTCATGTTTCATAATAATATCTAACGTTGTTATTATGTCTTTATAGTTTGAAAGTATAACATTTACAATCGCTAAATGACCTGACCATCGTTGTCCTAGAACTCGAACAATTGTTTTTCCTTCATATTGAGCTGCTACTTTTCCGTATTGGAAAAATGTATGTAACAAAATACACTGATCAAAAAAGTGCTTCACAACAATTATTTCCGAGACCATCTTAACAACAACTAGGTGAAGTCGATGATTGTAACAATGTACATAAGGGATGCGTCGATTTAACGCTTTTTGAATTAATGCAGAGACACCCCCTTTTTTCCCGCACATAACCGAAGCACCATCGTAACATTGGCTAAGAAGTCGAGATTCGTCAATATTATTGTCTTTTAGAATTTTAAGTGTCATTTCAGTAAAAGTTTTAGCGTCCATTTTTTTTGTTGTGTAAATTCCTAGTAAAGACTCAAAAATCTTACCGTCTTTAACATATCGAATTCCAATGGATACATTTTCTCGATTGTTTTTATCTCTCGTTCCATCTTCAAGCAATGTAAACCACGGTACATCTGCATTTTTTATATCGTTAACCACATTTTCACGAACTATTTCTGCTAAAATTTCAATTATTTCATTTTGAATTTCAGGTGAAGTGTAAAGAGCATTTTTAGGAATATGTTGTGCGCATTCAGCGAGTGTTGCATCTTTCTTTAAGGTATATCGAAATAAATTAACAAACAATCCTCTTTCAATATGTTCTTCCGCTTCGTAGGTTCCTCTAAGTGCCAACTCATTCACGGCAAGAAACTGAATAACCTCAGCTATCGATTTTATATAGTATCGATGTTTTTCAAGTACATTTTGGTTAACCAATGTTGTTACAGAAGTAGCATTAAATTGTCGGTATAATTTTTCATTCCACATAGTCATTGATATAATATGGGTATCACTATTTTCGTGCTTTGGAAATCCATTTTTGGGGTCCAAAGCATTTTTCCAATTTCTGTAACCAGTATCTGTATATGTGGCTTCTTTACTTGCAAGTGGCCGGAATTGTCTACAAGGGTAGCAGAAAGCAGCATCCATGTGCGGAGAATATTCCAGCCACTTAAACTTTTTATACCATTCCACATGAAACGATCGATTATTGTTTTGTTTCGGGTAGTTTTTTAATTGCATTTGTTTAATTGGTTCCCCGAGTTTTGCCAAATCATTTGCCGGTAATGATGTTGCTACATTAGCAACCAGTGATGTAGCTTTTACTTTTGCAGCAGTTCCATTTTCTTCGTGTTCGTCTGATTTTGGTTCCTTGTCTGTTTCAAGCCGTAGACGAGGTTTCTTGGTAAAAAACTTTCTTATGTCCATTTTCAAAACGAAGTGAATAGCAACAGACACGATAATAATAAATTACTAGGAACAAACACAACACAACAAAGCACAAATATATGGTTTAGGTTAAATTTAAGCTCACAGAAACAAATGAAGTGACGCCTCGCGGAGAAGCTATAACGCCAGTAGCGCCAAATCGTCCCCTATCAACATCTTTCGAACTACAACAGTATAATAGGCTGGCTATTCGAGTTTCATAGGCCTGCTGTATACGCATATTTATGGACAAAACGATTACTATAATTCGAAGTTCAAACGATGACGCGACAGTGTGACGCTCGATGGCGTTGTTGTCAAATGTCAGTATTATGTAACCACGGCTACTGTATCTAACATCGATATTGTTTTGCAAGAAAAAAAAACTATTTTCAATATTTTTATTTGTAAAATAAAATGATGAAAGTTGAAAGTATATAGACATCAGACCCAGGAAGGGCGAAAGGTTGTCATAGGAAGGGCCGCGCCCTTCCTGGCCCTCCCCTGGCTACGGCCCTGGAACAGTTGCGTAGCAATCGAAAATATATAAATATTAAAAAATCTTTGCATTTAATCAGTTGTCCTAATTTGACTATACAATTGGAAAATGATTCTTGTATTTCCAAGTGTACTTGACACCACTCTGAATTTGTAACCTCTTTTAATTCTTTGTTTAGTTCACTTTAATATATTTTAGTACGTAATATAACAAGTGAAATGATTATCATCGATGATAATCTCCAGTGAAACCGAGTGAAATATGCTACTTCGGTTTCACGAGCAATATCTTCGATTATTAATCATGTCACGAGCTTATATTTATAATGAGAGAATATAATGAAATTTTGTAACTCATTGTGTGTGCTGCTAACCTAACTTTTAATGTACATATTGATATTGTACTAAAACATGGTACTTACGACGTTTATTTAATATATCTGAGTTTGAATTATTGTTATCTCATTTTTATACTCATAATTAACTCGCAACATTGTAAATAAAGAAAACAAAGCCCTTAGTAACGATTATAAATAAGGTGATAATTTCTTTGTTTTTATCATCGCTGTGATAGAGATGTAAATACGGAAATTCTGAATGTTGAGTGGCGAAAAACATCTCATATGACTTATGAATTATATTCTCTCGTCTATAAATCCACATGACTAGTTTTCTTTTGGTAAGTTTAAAATTTCTTGCCCATATAACCATCGTCCATTGTTTCTTTGACAATTTAGACCATTTGGTGACCTCACATGCCACATTTTTTTCCGATGCTACCCGTCTCCATTTGCCGGATTTTATTGTCTCTTTTATTTCGTCAATTCGATGACCAACAAATTGTTTAAATCTCTTATCCGTACAGTGGCGACTCGCTAGGGAAACCAAAAAATCTGATGTAGATACTACACGACTGCCTTGTACGATTATTAAACTATACAGAATTTTTAAATAAATAAATTACAAAATATTATTTTTAACTTCAAAACAGTAAGATATATAGCGACCATAAGGGGACTTTTTAAAGAGAGTTTTGATTACAACAAATAAATATTTGATTACAACAATGAATATGACTAATTTCACAATAAAAATATAATATTTGTTATTGTAGGAATCATAAAATTGCACGTATTTAACGTTATTTGACATGAACATTTTATTTTTTTGTCCTAATCCATAGCAAGCTTTATTACAAAAACAAAAAAGTATATAATTTTTAAATTTACATATCTCGCTTATACAAAGGGCTAATTTAATAATACTTGATGTGCTAGACGCAGAAATTAATACTCTAAAACTTTTATTTGAAGCATTTATTTCTAAAATCAAAATAAAATCATTTTATTCAAGAAAAACTATTAACAACTTCAAGTAATGTACCATTTAACCGGAAAGCTTATTTTAACCAAAATCTATTGTTATTTCGATTGACATAAAAGTCTTATATACCAAATTTGAAAAGTTTTGGATTATATTTTAAAACAGTTTTTCATTAAAATCTATTATAGACTTCATGTAAAGAAGTGCCACTTCTGGAAATTGTGTAATAACCAGAAAGGGAGGTGTACAACTAGATGTTATAGCAGTCCTAAATACAAAATTTCAACTGTCTACGGCTTACCGTTTTTGAGTTATGCGAGATACGTACGTACGTACGTACAGACGTCACGACGAAATTAGTCAAAATGGATTCAGGGCTGATCAAAATGGATATTTCCGCTGAAATCTGAAAACCGAAATTTTTCGCGATTACAATACTTCCTTTACTTGCGTACAAGGAAGTAAAAAGGCAACGCCTACCTTACAAATTGTAATAATATCCAGATAAAAAATATGTTTTGTCTCTACTTTTTAATAATAATAAATATTAATTTTATTGAATATCATTATAGTAATATATCGATCCCTAACCTTTTAGAGGATGGAAAATACCTCATTCCTACCTGTAATCATAATCTCTTGGGTACAAAATAACAGATTTCACTTCCACCTCATGGGTTGGAAATTTTTATGTAGGGGTTGGCTAGCACCATTGTCATAGATCCCTATAATAACGCAGGCTAAACAAATTTTAATAGAGCTGTCAAAAAATATTAACAAAATTAAAGGTTAAACTCAATGATTTATTCTGAAATTTATTGATTTAGAAATAGGATGATTGTCAATAAAATAGTGTACATACCTCGGTGGGAGTTTCATTACAGCTTCGCGTTTAATTTTAATCAAACAATACAACCTCTACATTTATAGCCGCCCGTCTGAGTATAGAACTGGTAGCTCATACCGAGGTCACACGACACGAGATAACAAAAATGTATGCTTATCCCCTCCCTGCGTGATGTCACAATGAGAGGGTAACTTTGTGCCGAGATAAAATTCAAGTCGAATTATCGTGATCGTAAATGGGTTCGTTTGGCAGTATATTCTTGCAATTTTTGTTATAATTATTATTAAATAAATGTGTAATTCTATTATAGATACACAAACTCTTCTACCGTTAGATTTAGGGTTTGAGTATATTGTAACGTGCGCCCCTGACTTAAGAGTATACGGGCGCCGCTACTGGCAGAATATTCCCGAGCGATGACGTAATACCGGCGGAAAAACCCATACGGCTAGATCTGTTAATTACACCGGTGACCCGGATTTTTTGTATTCAATGTCATTGTGGCGTCAGAAAGTTCGAGAAGGACATCGCGCTATATAAACCCGTCGCCAAAGCCAGCGAAGATAATCTGTTATATAGAAGCAACGAGCAATGAACAGTGGGTGATATAAATAAACAGTCTACGAATGGTGAACATAAATAAATGTAGCTATATAAATAAATATAATAATATAAATATTGTTTAAATAAACAATCTTAGTGTTTAAGCATTTAATAATATTCTTAATCTTAAATTAGTGTTTATAATTATTTAATCATAGTGTTAGTTATTTTTATTATCTTTTTAATATTGTTCCTAATTATTTATCGTTTAATAAACGTATTATTTTAATTAATAATATTTCTTTGATTTTTACACTTGACCCATATAAAAAAAACCTTATAATTGGTGTCAGGAATGGGGTTGTTAATAAACTGTGAAGTGTAAATAAAAATAAATGAAATGGCGACTAAACAATTAAAATTAAGTGAATTAAAAGTGATATCAAGAGATAACTGGAAAAACGAGATTTATGGAACCTTTTTTGTGCTATAATTATTTGTTCATTTTTTGCTAATTTTTACTGTATATATAATTTTTTTTGCTGTTTGCCAAAAAAGGTTATAAACAAAAACAAAAATACCTGCTAACTTCACGTAGCAGACCTCTTGTGTAAAATGTAAAGTTTTTTATGCTATAATTTTTTGCTCATTTTTTGCTAATTTTTGCTGTATGTATCAAATTTTTTGCTGTTTGCCAAAAAAAGTTATAAACAAAAACAATAGGACCTGCTAACCACGTAGCAGACCCCTTGTGTAAAATGTAAACTTTTTTACGCTATAATCTTTTGCTCATTTATGGATAATTTTTGCTGTATATATAATTTTTTTTGCTGTTTACCCAAAAAAGTTATAGACAAAAACAATAGGACCTGGTAACTTCACGTAGCAGTCCCCTTGTGTAAAATGTAAAATTTTATTGCGCTATAATTTTTGCTTATTTTTTTGCTAATTTTTGCTGTATACATCACATTTTTTGCTGTTTACCAAAAAAAATATATAAAGAAAAACAATAGGACCAGCTAACTTCATGTAGCAATCGTCTTGTGTAAAAGTTTTATTGCGCTATAATTTTTGCTTATTTTTTGATACTTTTTGCTGTAAATATCACATTTTTAGATGTGCCAAAAAAAGTTATATACAAAAACAATTGTAGGTAGGTGCCTCCTAGCTTTATGTAGCAGACCCCTCGTGTAAAATGTAAAGTTTTATTGCGTTAAAATTTTTGTTTATTTTTTGCTAATTTTTGCTGTATATATCACATTTTTAGCTGTTTACCAAAAAGCACTGAAATATATTCAATTAACTTCATCTATTGCCCTGCAAGCTTGCAAAATTCATTAATGGATCAGGATATGAATTTAAGTCGGTCTTCCCAAATATTGGAAATTATAAAAAAATATTTGCTATATAATTATGTTGAGTAAAATTATTTTTTATAATATTCTTGAACTATTAATTTTTAGTGCCATTGGTCGCCACTAAATATTTAATAAATAGGATAACGAATTAATTTACTTTTTATGCAACGTCAATTATGTAGATAATTCATTATTTTTAATACAAATTTCATGTGGCGCACAAAAAATAAATACTCCAAGAATTTAATAAATAATAAGAAAAAAAAAATCCGATTATTGGAAAAAATGTTTGATTGAGAATCAGTTCATCGAAATGTATTATATGCAGTAAAAATTAGCAAAAAATGAGCAAAAAATTAAAGCGTAAAAAACTTTACTTTTTACACAAGGGGTCTACTACGTGAAGTTAGAAGGTATTTCTGTTTTTGTTTATAACTTTTTTTGGTGAACAGAAAAAAAATGATATATACAGAAAAAATTATAGCATAAAAAACTTTACATTTTACACAAGAGGTCTGCTAGAGATACGATAATTTTAACATGTACCTGCCAACATCACGGACCTTCACTTCGACCAGGGAAGAAATTTGTCGTTTTCCAAAATATCTGTAAGATATTAGGAATTAATAAAACGAAAACAACTGCATTACATCCGCAGTCCGATGGCATGGTTGAACGAATGAACAGAACGATCAACCGATACTTGCCGAAGGTATTCTCCAACCACCAAAGAGACTGGGACCGACATTTTCATCTGTTTCTGATGGCTTATCGTTCATTCGTGCATGAATCAACAGGGCAAACTCCTGCGAACATCTTATTCGGGCGTGAGTTGCGCCTACCATGTGACTTGGTGTTCGGCAGTAAACCTGGGGAAGATCTGGCCGGGGAAGATTACGTTACGGACTTACGGAGAAGAATAGACGACATTCATGAACAAGTCCGCACAAACACTCAAGCTGCCAGCGACCGAATGAAGGACCAGTATGACATCTAGGTAAAAAAGGTGGATACCAACCTGGGGATTTTGTGTGGCTTTACAATCCACAAAGGCGTCACGGTTTATCACCAAAGCTGCAAAGAAATTGGAAAGGTCCTTATGAGGTCGTTAAAAGGATAAATGACGTAATATAAGGAATCAGTAAAGCACCTATCGGGAAGCCGAGAGTAATACACTTTAATCGGCTAGCCCCTTTCGCCGGTGACAACAATGAAGAACATCGTGGAGCAACGATTCATCGGATCATAGCTCAGGAACCGACCTTTGCATACTTCATGGAAAAGTATTCCTTTGGTCACAAGGCAAGCTATGGCGTGATGACAGAGGAACATTGAGACTTGTTCACTGTATCTTCAGATTATTCCCTCGGCCACTGCGTATCAGAAAACTTAAAGATGTCACGCGGCATAGCTTCAGTCTTATAAGACGAGATTTGGACGACTACAAGAACTGGGTAACCAAGGTCCATCCGTCGAGAAAACGCTACGACTGAGGGATAGCAATACAGAACATCAGCATCTACTACCTGGTAACAAAATCACGCTCGTACCAGAAGCCGTCTTATCGCAGTCTATGGAACTCACTGTGCGCTTTGAAGGATCATCTGCTAGATAATGACATTTTGAAGCTAGCAGTACCGAAATTAGGCTGTGGACTAGCTGGTTTGGATTGGAGGATTGTTAGGAACATGTTAGAGATTCTCTTCCGCTAAACCGGCATTGACATTCTCTTTTGAAGCTTTAACCTTAACGGACAGAAAGAAGAACTCCAGCGGACCATCGACTGTCACTTCTTCAAGACTTCTAAATGTACCAAGGGTAATACATGTAGATTTCGTCATCAAGAACTGTTCCGAGACGAAACAGTCTTAAGGAGGGGACAGTGTAACGTGCGCCCCTGACGTAAGAGTATACGGGCGCCGCTACTGGCAGAATATTCCCGAGCGATGACGTAATGCCGGCGGAAAAATGCATACGGCTAGACGTGTTAATTACACCGGTGACCCGGATTCTTTGTATTCCATGTCATTTTGGCGTCAGAAAGTTCAAGAAGGACATCGCGCTATATAAATCCGTCGCCAAAGCCAGCGAAGATAGTCTGTTATATAGAAGCAACGAGCAATGGACAGTGGGTGATATAAATAGTCTACGAGTGGTGAACATAAATAAATATAGTTATATAAATAAATATAATGATATAAATATTGTTTAAATAAATAATCTTACTGTTTAAGCATTTAATAATATTCTTAATCTTAAATTAGTGTTTATAATTATTTAATCATAGTTTTAGTTATTTTTATTATCTTTTTAATGTTTTTCTTAATTATTTATCGTTTAATAAACGTATTATTTTAATTAAAAATATTTCTTTGGTTTTTACACTTCACCCATATAAAAAACATAAAGCACAACAGGTATTTGTGTTGTTTGTGTCCTACTTTTTACATATATTTTTGTTTTTGTCCGTGGTTCTTCAAGTGTTTTCTACGCTTTCGTACCAGATTTATCTTGGTTTTTGTTGATTGTTATTAATTTATTTCGGAATTGAAGAAAATTATAAAAATGGTTTTATAATGCTGTGTGCCAATGTGAAGGGGCACACACAAATTTGCTAATGTTTTCAAATTTCCACGCGACAGTGAAGCGCGAAAAAAATAGACAAATGTAATCCATCGATCAAATTTTAAGATTACAATATCCTCGGCAGTTTGCATTTGACGAAAAAAATATTATTCGTGAACATGAGTCCATTTGGTCAGATGATACACGTTCAGTTTAAAAATAATTTAATTGACGGATGACTCAATTCTCAATGTATTTTTTTTTATTGAAAGATTTGAGGGATTTTCAACATCAAGGTTATTAAACCCCGGTACTATATGTCATGTTATATTACATGTTTTTTAAATATTTGATTAGTTTTTGGACAGTTTGTGGATTATGAGACAGCGTTTCTTGGATGGTATCTGCGATTTGGTGTTTGTTTCTCTCATTATAGTACTGTGTGTTGCTCTTGTGTGACCTATTCATAGTCTTGTTGGGACTGAAGTTATTGTGTATGTTTATATTACAATATATTAAATACGACAGCAGTGTTTTGAAGTATAACTAATTATTTTATTTATTTATTTTCGAGTTCCTTTTTTACAATCAATATTTTATTAGTAACAAAACCAAAAACATATATAATTTTTATAGTGGGCTAGTGCACCCACAGTACCCCCCATCCAGTTAGAAGGTTTCATGCAGAAATAGTCAGGATTGGCTCCGCAAAGCGAACTTTTCTGCAGAATTTGCTGGTGAACTGGTTTGTAGATAGGGACGTAGCATCTATGTCGACCATTGCGTCTTCATTAAGCATGTATGCTGGCTTCAACCTGTCGACAGAGACTTTAATATCACGACCGTTCACACAAACCGTATAAGTCTTGTCTCCACGGGAAATCACGGGATACGGTCCATCGTAGGGATGTTGTAGATTAGTTTTCACGCCGTCGTGGCGAATGAAAACTTGTTTGGCCGTAAAAAGATCTTTGAAAATACAAGTCTTCTTTTCATCGTGACGACCGGGACTTCTAGGACGGAGTTGTTGAAAATGACGTCGCAGATCCCTTATAAAGTCAGTAAAGTTGGCGTCGTCTTCATTGGAAGATCTCTTTATAAGAGATTCACCAGGAAGTCTTAGTGGCTCGCCGTAAACCAATTCTGCTGCTGAGGCTTCAATATCTTCTTTGAAAGCTGCCCGTATTACCAACAAAACGGTTGGAATAATCTCTGCCCATCGGTCGTTCTGATAACACCTGATTGCAGCCTTCAGTTGACGATAGAATCGTTCTACCAAGCCATTAGCATCCGGATTATAGGCTGTTGTTCGAAGATGAGTCGTACCTGTCAAGCGATTCAAGTGCTTGAAAAGGTATGACACGAACTGCCTGCCTTAATCTGTCGTAACTCGTAGTGGAGTCCCGAAACGAGAAGTCCAGTTGCTGTAGAAGGCTCGTGCAATGGTCTCAGCTTCTTGGTTTGGCAAAGGAATTGCGTCTGGCGATCGTGTGTACCTGTCGACACACGTGAGGCAATATTTATAATTTTGTGACGGTGGCATGACAACAATGTCTAGGTGCACATGCTCAAATCTTGATGTAGGAGGCACGAAGGTTACAGCGGGGGTAGTGACGTGACGAGTAACTTTCGCGCGCTGAGAGTTCATACAAGATCGTGCCCAACGTCTGCAGTCGGCTTGCATCGATGGCCAGACATAGCGTTGATCTATCGCCTTGGCCGTGGCTTTTACACCAGGATGCGACAGATGATGGACAGTGTCGAATGCAGCCCTTCTGAATCCAATAGGCACAAATGGTCTTACTGCAAACCTTGAAATATCGCAGTAAATCGATTTCTGCGAACCTGGTATCTGTAACTTCTTCTTCTCGAAGATATTTCTCTAGCTCGGGGTCTGTATCTTGACCGGCAGCTAATGCTTCAAAATCGAGCTGAGTCTCAAGAGATTCTATTCGCTACAGCGCATCGGCGACAACATTGTCTTTTCCTGCTAGATGGCGAATATTTGTAGGAAACTGACCAATGAAATCTAAGTATCGAAACTGACGTGGAGAACATTGATCAGATTTTTTAGAAAAAGCATAAGTAATTGGTTTATGGTCTGTATAAATGGTAAATGTTCTTCCTTCAATCATATGTCTGAAATACTTCACCGCTTGATAGACAGCTAGCTTACTAGCTAGTACGTATGATAGAGAACTACTGTTCTCTATCATACGTACCAAACTTTCGTTCAGATGTACTTAACTTTTTTGAGAAGAATGCCAGGGGTTCCCAGATGTTGCCGATGCGCTGCTGAAGAACTGCTCCTATTGTGCCGTCCGATGCGTCGGAGACAATAGCAAGATGCGCATTTAGCTCTGGATGTGTCAGTAAAGTTGCTTGTGCAAGTCTTCTCGAAGACATCGATAGCTTCCGGAGTCCTATATATAGGGATTTTGCCTTTGCTGTTGCCCTGCAGAAATTCGTTCAAGGGCGCCTGAAGATCCGCAGCCCTAGGTATAAAACGTCGGTAAAAGTTTATCATACCTAGAAACTGCCGAAGTTGTTTAATTGTCGCCGGTCTCGCATATGATTGAATCGCTTGAATTTTCTCTGGCAGCGGATGGGTTTCTTCGCTGGTTACTTTGTAGCCCAGAAACTTAACTTCTGATTGGCCAAAGATACACTTTGATGTATTGACGTGGGGGTCAATACATCAAAGTGTATCATATTCTTTCAGTCGCTGAAAAACAATATTTAAATGTGTTAAATGTTCTTCCCTTGATGATGATGCCACTAAAATGTCGTTAATATATGCATAGCAAAAATCTGGGCCTGTGAGCACTTCATCTATAAAACGCTGGAACGTTTGCGCAGCATTTCGCAAGCCAAAGGTCATAAATGGGAATTCGAAGAGGCCGAATGGTGTTATGGCAGTTTTGGAGATATCTTCTTCAGCGACTGGAATCTGATTGAAAGCACGTACCAGATCGATTGTGGAAAAGATAATTTTTCCACGAAGACTGTGGGCGAAGTCATGAATATGGCGCCATGAATATGGCGCACTGGATAACGATCGGGGCATGTTCGGGCGTTTGGACTACGATAGTCGCCGCAAGGTCTCCATTGGTCTCCACTCTTGGGGACAATATCGCTCCATTTATAGAAGAAGGTCACAACTCAAAAATGAAGAATTTTCAGTACAGAGGTTTAAAGATTTTACGTTGTTTGACGTGTTTATATTTATTAAGCACTGTATGCAGGTTAAATGCTTATTGAATTTTTTAGTGTAATAAGGTGTTGCAAGTAGCTCGCAATGTGAAATTTCTCTATAGGATAATAAATTTTTGAAATTTGAACACTTGTGTCTTTCTTCTATATAAAAAAAAACTCAAAATTCACTGATTTTGTACATACTATTTGTCACATATTGAAGTTGTGACATTCTGTGATATAAGATTAAGCAATAATTTTAAAAATGATACAATAATATGAAGCGAGGATAAACAAAAAAATAACAGAAATGATTGTATTTCTTTATTAAATATAAACAAAAGTACTTTCTTAGTAAATACAAACAATGGCACTTAAAGATTATTATAAAAATATGAATAATGCGAGGGTATAGCCGACTTTCGCAGTAGTTCTTGTAGATCTAACCGCTTATTCTCACTAATTTTTATTTTAGATTTGTATGCTGGTTCGAGAGTTAATGCCATTTTATTCTTTCCGCGAACCTTTTTTATAGACATTTCCGAAAACTCATCCTGAGAGTAAGATGTCTTATAGAAAATTGTATAAGGGTCATTTTTATCAATTTTTATAATCTTCATGTCAGTGAGTCTTTCATCAGCACACAAATTTCCTATCTTTCCGTTTAACCTTTTTAGATCATAAAAATCATTTTAAGAAAGCCCTTTTACTTGAAATGGTTTACCAGTTTTCTTGGCAGTACGAATTAAAGTTGAATACTGGTCAGGTACGTATATTGGACTTGATTTTAAATAACGTTTCACTTGCCGTTCTATAACGGAATGGGCAGAATCACCCTCGTTCTGGGTATGCCCTATTATGAGGAATTTGTGGCATATAGATTTAATATTGTCATATTTCAGCAGTGCATAAATGTACATAGAAATTATATACTTGTTCTTTTGCTGACCCGCGCAATTATCTGAGTAAAATACAAATTCGAGATCATTGCATTCCGATGTATTTGATTTCATGTCTATATAGTTCAACAAACAAGATCCTATTTCATTTGCTCCTCTGTGACCGTGTGTCTCATCCCAGACATAACAAAAACATTCATCTTTGTTTGCTTTCCCCTTCATTTCATACACTGTGAAATTCAGAACATTCAATTTAGACTTGTAGTAAAAAAGAGAAATATCTCCCTTTGGGCATTGAAGAACTGCTTGCAAGTCAAATACGGCTACTACATAGTTATTGATAATTTTGTATTTATCGTTGTTCTTTTCAATACGTGACAAATCTTTCTCCATGATATGATTCTCATATTCAGATCGTAGTTCTTCTTTTTGAGCGCCTGAAGCATTATCATACGAAACACAAAGAGAACACTGGTCCTTTTTAGGACTAAAAAACGAAATATTAAAATTTGTGTGAAATACTTGATGGTAAATAAGATACTTTCCATAAAGAATATTTTTTTGCTTACATTCCCCAACATAATCACGATACAAATCAGCCAGTGATTTCCCACCTTCTATGTATTCGCGACTAGATCGGGCCCTTGTATAATGACTTTCTATACGAGGGATGCTGTTTATATGCCGTTTCATTTCTTCTCTAATGCTCTCATGAAGTTTTCGGTGATTGTTGTGTTTCCCTCTACGATCATTTTGTACTATCCCAACATCAGTGCGGTTATCCATAACCGTCCGAATTGGTCTGTCTGTAATATCCAATATAGATTTAAAATATGTTTTGCAGACTTGAATCCGAGAATTATCAATTAAGAAATAAAATCCGTTATTATCTCGACGTTTATTTTTATGGACATGATACTGATATTTAGGTGTTATACTAGCAATACAAGAAGATAAAAAGTCGCGCTGTTTATTAGCATCACCAAGAGACCAGTAATCTTCGAAAATCCGTTTTCTTATTTCATTTGTAATTTTTGAATTACATTTTAGTCTGCATGTATCTTTGCAAGGTGGCTTCATAATTCTTTCTCTCATCGGTTTGTTAGTTGTGATTTATCTGACTTGCGCTTTCTGGATTTTTTACCTTCATTGATTTCTTCATCTTGAACTAATCTACTAATTTCAGATTCTGACGAAGTTGATGACTCTTCGTCTAATTCTGGGCTAAAGTCAGAATCTCCTGTTGTGACATCTTCTGAAATATCAGAAGTTGATCCGGAAGTATTTGATGAAGATTCACTGCCTGAATCATTGTTTTCATTTGATGCTAATGTGTTTGTTACACATGACATACATTTTTCTTGTTCTATTTCTCCATCTTCAATGGAAGATGAAAAAATACTCTTAATCTCTAAAGGCGCGCTTATGTTGTTATCCGATTCGTTATCCTTAATAGACGATGCATGTGGACAAACTGCAAGAATATAATATTAAATTAACTAATTTAATTTCGTTAAGCAAGTTTGTAAAGCATTGTGTAACTGACACTCAAGGTAATTAATAAACTTAAAGAATGTCGCTATGAAATCAGTTATGTGGATACTTACTTTCTCGGTCGCTCTCTTTATTATTAAAACTGCTTGTTGATTCGGTAGCTTCGATATTTGATTCCATATTTTGATGGGACAATGAATGTTGATAGTTCAAATTAGTTGCTATTGACTCAATACATTCTTCCTTAAAATCAACGCTTCCCGACGCATTGGTTCGTTCCTTATTTTTTTCTAAACCCAACTTTAGTAATAATTTACCACGTTCTCCCATATTTGTGGAATCTGAGTCAGTAAAAAATAGTTTTTAATTAAAAACCGGCTAAAATTGTAATACCCTAAGTAAAAAAGCACAAATTTGAACTACATTATAACACACAGTGATAATAAAGCTTGCAATAATATTATTGTTACTTAAACTATTCCACAGAACAATGACACAATTTAATTTACAACAAAAATTAGTATAGTTTTATAGACAAAAACGTCATATTTTACACTATTTTGTAGAAAATAGACACAATTAGTTCTTACCTCAAATGACAGTAAAGAAAATATCGCATTTAACAATTTTATAACGACACAATTGTTGATATGACGTTCTTCCATAGAATCACTTCCACGCTTCTATTGTACTTATAGACACTATTGGTGTTCTGACGTTCTTCTACGAAAATAATACAAAAGCAACAACCCCGTTCGCAAATCAACTGAAAACTGACGTTCTTCCGCATACAATATTTTTCGGTATAGTCAGTTACCAAAACGACACTAACGCCATCTCTCAATAATATAGTGAGATATCACTTGTGACGATGTTTCACATAAAAATTGAATGTATTATTATTAGTTAGCACATGTTATCTCAAAAATACAATTTTTTGAGTTGTGACCTTCTTTCATAAATGGAGCGATATGTAGTGGAGAAGACCAGCAACTTTCTGATGGACGTGTAATACCCATTTTCTGCATAGTCTCGAATTCTTGCTTTGCTGCTCGCAGACGATCTGGCGCTAGTCGTCGTGGCTTCTCTGCTACTGGAGGGCCTAGTGTAGTGCGGATATGATGTTGCGTTTGGTGTTTCACTATTCTTTGACCACCTCCCGGTCGAGTGATCTCTGGAAACCTTTGAAGTAGGGCATGAAATTCTGAAACACCAGAAATTGTCTTTACAGAGTTTATTTGACACTTGACACTTTGTCCTTTTGTCGTGAGTGTTGTTTTCAAGTCTATTAGTCTTTTATTTCTTACATCTACAAGAAGTTCATAAAAAGCTAAGAAGTCCACACCGATGATTGGCTTTGCTACGTCAGCAATCACAAATGTCCACGTAAATTCTCGACGTAATCCTAAATCTAACACTAAATTAATTGTTCCGAATGTCGCGATAGACGTACCGTTTGCCGCGGTTTCACTCGCGGATGTCGTGTACGAATGTGAGGATAAACACATAAGTCGGCACCAGTGTCAACAAGAAACTCGACTCGCGTTTTCTTATCTGTCACAAAAAGTCGGCGTGACATCGGATTTACGTCGCTGGCCGCCATCAACGACTGCCTTGTTCGTTTCCCGCCGATGCTGTTCGCTGGTAGGTGCATGGGGACCTACATCTTCTCGCTCTCGCGCCAAACTGCTGGTGGAACCAACAGTTTCCGGATTCTTCATTTCTTCCGCGAGATTTACTTCTTGCACGGGAACGAGACCGTTGTCTAAACCGCTGTCTATTTTGTTGAAGAGAGACACGCTCTAATTTTTCTGACAGTCCAGCTATTTCTTTTCTTAGGAGTTCTATCTCCTTCGCAGAAGAAAATGATGACATTGACGTCTCTGAAATGATGGGCGCCGGAGTGATGGATTCCACTATGACGTCTGCAAGCTCTGCCACGTCATCTAAAGCAGCTTTCTTTTGAATAGCTAAAATTGCCTGTATGTTCTGCGGAAGACGGCCTAACCACAGAATTCTGAGAAGTTCATCTGAAACTGTTGAGCCGGCAAGGCTTCTTAGACGTCGTAGAAATTGGGATGGACGGCTGTCACCCATCTCTTCACGTTAGAGCAATCTTCGTGTCTTCTGCTCCTGCGATGCACTCAGACGTGTCTTCAAGGCTGCTGCCAACGCGGTGTATGGGTTCTCTGGAGGATTCATAATAATATCGCGCACTTCACTTACCGCACGAATATCGAGAGTTGTTACAATATAGTCATATTTAGTTTCTTCACTTGAAATGTTCGCAAGACGAAAACTGCGCTCTGCAATTTTAAGCCACATCTCTGGATCTTCGGAGTTAAATGGCGGTAATTTTACAGCGATGCGGTTTACTCACAGTTATATGGTTTTTATCACGTTGGTGTCACCAATTTTGTGTATATTTATATTACAATAAATTAAATACGACAGCAGAGTTTTGAAGAATAACTAATGATTTTATTTATTTATTTTCGACTTCCTTTTTACAATCAATATTTTCTTACTAACAAAACTAAAAACATATAATTTTTATAGTGGGCTAGTGCACCCACAGGACTATTTGGTCCCTTTTTGCACCTGTTGTGGGCCATGGTTTTGTATCAGCTTTAATTGTTTTTAATTTATTATTATTTGTGTTGTTCCACTTCTCTTGCCAATTTGTTCTCATTTGGTTTTTAAATGGGTTTTAAAGTCGTCGCTTGTGATGGGTGATTCTGTGATTGTCTCGGTGGTGGTGGCCTCTTTAGCTGCAGCGTCGGCATTTTCGTTTCCGGCTATCCCGATGTTTGGAAGGGATCCAGAGGAAGGCTATTTTATTGATATATTGGGTGTCTAATATATGGAGATTTTGGAGTATGGTTAGGTTAATTGGGTTATTGGTTTGTTTATTTTGGGTGGTGTGAATGGAGCTTAGAGAGTATGTGCATATAACTGTTGGTGTTTGTGGGGAATTTGATACAAAGTATTCAAGTGCTTTCTTAACCCTTTCGCTGCACATAGCGGTTTACAGATTGCTTGCTATATGCGCGCAAAAACGCCGCTTGCGAGAATATTCGCTTGGAGCAGTTTTGCGCTTACGAATATATTCGCTTAGAGCAGCATAACGTAATTTTATGTTTTTGTATGATGAAAGCTAGTATACTCTGAAAGATTGTACCTAAAATAATATATTAAAATATAAATAAACAAACAACTCTTTCAAAAATTTATTTAGAAAAGCTACAAAAACAATTTTTTGCTTAGTAGGTTTAATAAACTGAAATAAAATTCTGAGAAAATATAACACAATAAGTAGTTATTTTTTTAGTAGTATATTGTTTCGGGATTTTCAACCCTTACAGGTTATATCCCTAGAATGGTCTCACACACAACATCTATTTTAATTTAATTTTTACAATTGCCACGAAGTTTCTTACGTAGATGTCATGTGTGTTGCCCACCCGAGCAAGCCCTTGTTACAACCACCAGCCGGTGCTAGATAGCTTAGTGATTGCCAAGTTAATTGTATTCCAACTTGGAAAGGTAACGGGAGTAGATACCGATCAAGATCAGTCGAGAAAAATTCGACCTGACCCGGATTCGAACCTACGACCTCTGAATCCAGAGGCTAGCACTCTACCATTGTGCTATCCCGCCGTCATACAATAAGTAGTTATAAAAGACAGTTATTCAAAAAAAACATACTCGTATATGCATAACTCTAAAACGCAAAATTCTTTTTTGTGTGATACACTTCAAAACAGGGTACTACACAAAGTGCAACAAAGCACGGGGCACACATATATCTAGATTCTGCCTGCTTCTTTTTACGCAATATTGAAAAACGGTAAATAACTTGAAGAATAGTACTGCGATTCAGTTGCATCACATGCATGAAAAACATAAGGGGCGAATATATTCGTCTTGAGCAGTTAAAACATGATAAAATTCAATGTCTAGGAGTGGGGTGATAGACAGGCATCGACTTGTCATAGACTACGTGACGCTACACCGCAAGCGAGAATATCTGTTTCGAGCAGCTAAGAATTAAACGACCCATCCGAATATACTCGTTTTGAGCAGTGCACCGCAATGCGAGTATATACGTCTAGAGCAGTGAAAGGGTTAATGGCCAATAATTCTGCGGAGTAGATACTGGTGAGCTGAGGTAGTTGGTATTTTTCAACTGTTTCTGTTGTTGTGAAGGCTGCTCCAATCTTAATGCGGATTTTCGATGCATCCGAGTAGATTACTTGGTAATCCTTGTATTTTTCCATGGTTTTTGTTTATAAATAGTTGCGGAGGTGTTTTCTTTTGTATACTGGCTTAGTTCTGTATTGTATTCATATGATTTTATTTTCCAAGGTATTAAGGAGTAGATTTCAGAAGGTTTTATTGTAGGTAATTCGAGGTTTAGGTCTGTTGAAATATTGTTTATGTATTTTTGGAAATTTGAAGTTGACTTGCATTTGATTTGAGGATATGTAGGATCGAATATATGCTGGTATGTAGGATGAGTGTTATTGTCGGCTATTGATACTGTGTAGATCATTGTCAGTTGTTTTGGTTGATATTCAAGCCTTAATTCACCGGCTTCTATGAGTATGCTTTATATTGGGCTTGTACGAAAAGCACCAGTTATTGTTCTTAACGCTGTATTTTGTATAACGTTTAGTGATTTTAAATAAGTTTTTTTCGCCATCCCATATGCAATACAGCCATCGTCCAACTTTGATTGGATCATTGTTTTGTATATGTTTAATAAAGTTTTTCTGTCTGCTCCCCAGTCTTGATTATTGAGTACTTTTATTATGTTTAGTCTCTTGTTGCAGTCTGCCTTAATTTCGGTGATATGTTTTCGTCATGTCATTTTGTTGTCTATATGCATTCCTAGGAATTTTATTGTTGTTAGTGTAATATTTACATTTTCTAATACCAACTTTGGATGTTCTTCATATTTCCTCAGTTTTGTAAAATGCAAAGCTTTTGTTTTCTCTGGTGAGAACTTAAATCCTGTGTTGCTTGCCCATTTTTCAATTTGGTTAATGCATTTATGCATTTCTGTTTCGAATTTTTTTAAGTTTTTTCCTTTGCAGAGAAGTATTAGGTCGTCGGCAAATAGTAGATCTTTGATTGGGAAGTTGACGTATTTTTGTGGGCTCCTTGAAATAAACCGTTTTATTGTTGTTTGGTCTCATATTTATAACCATCCATCACCACTTGGAATTTTCTGTTAGCTACAAAGTTTTTAATGAAGTAGTACATGTTGCCTCCTATGTTATATTCAATTAGGTGTTTCAAGATATTATGTCTCCAAACTCTGTCATATGCCTTCTGGATGTGAAAAAAATACGGCTAATAAGTGTTGTTTATTTTTAAAGGTTGAATGTGCTTCGGCTGTAAGATGTATTATATGATCTAGAGTAGATCGTTTGTTTCTAAAACCACATTGATTGTTTATTATTATATTAATGCTCTCCAGGTGCCATGTTAGCCTTTTGTTTATCATTTTCTCTAGTATTTTACACAGGCAGTTTGAGAGGGCGATAGGACGATAATTATAAGGATTAGTTTTATCTTTTTTTGGTTTTGGGATGGGTAGTATTAGTACATTTTTTCACTGATTGGGGGAATATTTTATTGGTCCAGATTTTGTTATATATGTTAAGGATGTGTTTGAGAATTTTGACAGGAAGATGGGTTTTTAATTCCGCTGGGATATTGTCTGGTCCGGCACTTTTGTTCTTCTTTTGTTGTTTGATTACTGCAATTAATTCTACTTCAGTTAAGGGTTCATTTATAGGGTTCGTTTCTTGCTGTTGTAGGTTTAGTTCTTCTTCTTATTGTGTTTGTTTGTATTTAAAAATCAGACATATTTCTTATCAAAACAACTAAAGGCGTTTTTTATTCAGAGCGGTTACCTCCGGTTACATGGTAACCGCATTTTATTGAGCATCCCGGTTATAGTATGAATAGCGAATGAAAGTTGACGTTTAAATTATTTTATAGATGTAGTTCCTTATCAAAACTTTTCCCTATCATTTGAATTTGAAAGGAAAATGACCTTTATGTATTCCGTTATAGAATATTTGAATTGTACGAAACATTGAAGTGTGAAATTTTTTGCAAGTACTCATTCAAATACTGGACTTAGGATGTCCCAGTAATACATGAACATGTCTTGCTCAAAATAAATGGATGCCAAAATGAAGAAATATTTTAAATGCACCATTGTCTTGTTATTCTACTATGTACATGTACCGTCACATTGACATTCATGCCAAAACTAGCTGAGTGGAAGTAAACATACACTAGTATGTGATTGACATGTGACATGTTTTAAGCTGCGTACACACTTGAGCACGAATGCGAATGAGGCAGATCGAGGCTGAACAGAATTCCCCGTGTGGGATAAACGTTTTCCCACATAGGAGCGCATGAGGCATGCTGCGGCAGTGCTCCAGTGTTGTGCGGCGAATAAGGGAAATGTCGAATGAACACTTACTACCCGTGGCTTGTATCAGTGTTATACTACTTTTAAAGTTAATAAAAATCAAAAAACGTAAAAAACAGAGGCGAAGATGATCTTCACAACTTTATTTGAGACGAAGCCGCATTAATAATGTTAATTGTACTTTTTTTATTAAATGACTTACGTGTTGACGAAGATTTTGGCAAATTTAAAAATTTCACCAGAATGTCAAAAGAAGATTTTAATTTTCTTTTAAATGGTATTAAAAGTAAAATAAATAAAAAACGATACAAGATTCAGAACTTTTTAAACTATCCATTTTTTTCTTTATTTCTTCTACACTTTTTTCAAGAGCTGCTGCTATTTCTGCCCACGCATCTTATTTTCTTAATTTATTAAAAAATTGGAATCCCGAGGGTTCCATAATATTTCCGTCTTTCTATATTTATTTATAAGATCGAAACATAACTCTTGAGTCCACTCCATTTTTACAATGTATTCAAAATCATGTGTTCAAATGTTTTGAACACGTCCACACTGAGCACGAATCCCTTTGATAGACCGACAGCAGTTGGCTCGTTCCGAACTGTTCGGCGAACAGTTCGTCGTGCCTCCGGACAACGTCCACACTGCATGCCTCGTGTGGCCGCGGCCTGCCTCATTCGTATTCGTGCGCAAGTGTGTACGCAGCTTTAGATTTGTTGATATTTCAAGTAATTTATTCTATGTATTATATTGAGGTCATTATATATATATATATATATATATATATATATATATATATATATATATATATATATATATATATATATATATATATATATATATATATAGATCCTGCAGATCCATCTTGATGCTAAAAATTGCTTCCACTCAGCTGATTTTGACATGGGTGTCAACATAACGTGCTTCATTACAAGTAAAAAGGGAATGTTACATTATTTTGTCGACATATTTTGTATTATATCAATATGTCTTAAATTAAATACATCACAGTATGAACAAGATAAATATTTGACAAATGTAAAATTGTTAATTTCATAAAAACGTTGTAGTAACCGAGCATATTTTATTCGCACTTAATTGATTGTTAAACCATATGTAACGCAGTTATACGATTAAAAAATGCCTTAAGAGAAAAAATTCCTAGATATTCGCCGTGACAATGAAATATTAAATTAAAATTTAAAAAATAAAAGTGATAAAATTACTAATCAAATGCATTTGTTTTATTAACTTCAGATATGTATTATATGATTACGTACAGTATTTTTTTAAATGTCGGACCAAGGTCATCTGTATCATGAACGAATTAACAAATTGGCATATATTTATCTTTCTCATTTGCAAAGATTACAAGCGTGTGGGAAAAGGATGGATATAACACGCTTGTCTTTCGAAAATTCATATTGTTTCGATTAAGTTAGGACCTTCCATTTTAAAACGATGCCCGTTGACAATACTTTCGCTGTAATAAAAGTTTATTTATTAATTCAGATATATTACCTTGATTCATAGCCGTACGAATAACGTTATTTGCTCTCAATGTTACTGAACCTCACACTGTGTCAGTATCTTATGTTTTACATATTTGGATTAAATGCTTTCACTGTCACATATATTTTTACAATAATAAAATAACTGTAGTATCTTATGTACCCTTATAAATATTAAATAAACGACACTACTGAATTTCACAGAATGGGCGGAGCTAAATTTTTAATTTGTACAATTCGAAGATGACCTTGATCGGACATCTTTAATTTTTTATTGTAACACAGACAATATATAAAATAGAAAAACGTTTTATTTTGAAATATTATCTACACTGGGTATTTAAAAAACGGTTAAAAATTTGATGTTATACATTTCGATATACCTACTGATTCTCAATGCAAAAGAATTTTTCCAAAATTCGGAGAATTATTTATTTTATTCTTCGTATTCAATTGTAGTGCTGTTTTCCGACTCAAATTTTTTGACAGACATTGAATAAGAAATAAATAAATTCCTAATTATTTTTATTAAAAATTTCATGTCGGCAGTTTCACTAAAAGTGTACAATAAAATAATAAAAAATAATTTTCCGAATTTTGGAAAAATTCTTGATTGAGAATAAACATACCAAAATGTATACGTTTGTCATAAAAAATACCCTTTTTTAACATCTTTGTACATATGCACCAATTAATAAGTTAAAGTAATATAACTTAAATGGTATAATATTTCTTATTCAATTTTTTATCTTCCGTCACCTTTAGGTAAGGAAGGTATTGTCTTTGGTCAAAAAATTCAATGATGAGTTTTTACTGAATAAGCACGTTTTAGGGTCCATATAATACGATTTTACCATTTTTACGATGATGTCTGTATGTATGTGTGTCTGTGTGTCTGTGTGTCCGTGTGTCTGTGTGTGTGTGTGACAAAACTTCCGGATTCCATAACTTCAATACCACGATTCCAAAAATTCTTCAAGTTTACATCCAGAAGAACAACTGATAAGATTTTAGTTATAATTGATCAACCGGAAGTAGTCTCATTTGAAGCTTTAACAGTTAAATTTGATTTATTGACATTTAACGATATTATAACTTAAAGAATATATTATTCTCTATACGATTTGATTACAATTTATACTTCATATTCAATAGATACAGAGTTAAAGAATTTTAAAGAAATTAAATTTTATAATTCAGCCAGCTATGCCAAACTTGGGAACTAGTAATATATTCATATAAATCAAATTGACAGATGTCAGTATCAATAAAAAGTAAATTAATGTGGCAGATATGAGGATGTTGAAGTAGATATTGGGGAATACACGGAAAGATACGGTAAGAAAATAACTCTAGTGTTACAAGTTTTTAGAAAGATACAAGAAAAACGATTACATTGGTTTGAACATGTCATGAGGAGAAATGAAGAATTATATTGGAACAAGTATGAATAGTTTAGTAATAGGATGTTAAAGAAACAGAGGAAGACCAAAGATAAGATGGAAGGACTGTATTGCGGAAGATTTGATAGAAAAGGAACTGAATGAGAACGATATGCAAAAATAACGACCCCTAACGAATGGGAAAAGCTAAAGAGGAAGAAGATGTCAGTGTCAAGTGCAATTTGAATAGTTTGTTGTTGTACTGGAAATTTAGAATCTTTTGTAAGAAAAATTATGGAATTTATACATTATACACGAGAATGACGGAAGGTATTGTGCTGGCCGCAACAGATTTTTTTACTTTGAGTATTGTTTCGATTAGACATAAAAGTAAAATATTTTAGATTTATTCTATAACTAATATTTTTTGTATTATCTAAACAACAATAAATAATTTAAAGTAAAATATAAGTTGTTTGGTTCATATTTTTAAAGTTTCATTAGTATAACGTTGAACTTAATTTTAGAAAAATAGCATATAAAATTTCTACTTTATTTATTTATTTACAATCTAAAAAAGAAAATATACTTTTGAAACCCCCAAAAGCATGCATTTGGAATCGAAAAGCTGAGGCAAAGGCGATGAGAAACTTCATATATAAAGCCGCCCGCCTGCTCACCCCTGCTCTAGTTACACACCAGTGTATAGGACTGGTAACTTTATCGCTGCTCGAGCCGTACTTATGAACGAATGTTGTATCGCCTACAGCCTGCAGTTCTGCAGTCGGCTCATATAATTTGAACTCAAAATTTGATAAAATTATACAATATTTTAATGAAAATTATTATTTTTAGAACCTTTTAAACATTTTGCAACAATACCAATGACCAGTGTTGCTGTGGAACGTCATATATCATGTTTAAAACGCTTAAAAATTACCTCAGAAATTCAATGCTGTAAGAGATTCTCAGCTCTTTCATTGTTATCAATAAAGAAAGAATTACTTTTTGAAATTTCTAAAAAGTTAATTTTACTAATCAAATAATTCAATTGGTTTTAAGTTAAAAGATCGGCGTATAAATTTAATATACAATATTAAATTAAACATATGTATTTGTTGTACACATTTTTTCCTTCTATTTTTTTATTGCTTATTTTATCGCCTAGTCTATTGTCCGATCCACGAGCCGCCACTGTAAATATTGTTATATTTAGAAAACTACTTTGCTATGCAGTATAATGAGTATGTATAATAGAGTACCAGAGAATAATAATTTTCACTTTTGTGGGAGATTCGGTGTTACAAGATGAAATTTTGACACATGAAAGTTAATGACCTAACAAACCAAAATTTCGAATTTGTTAAACTTTAAGCCTGGCAAAAGGGCACTACAATCAAAATTTGAGTTAGAGACAAAACGATAAAGAGAACATACTAATATATATTAATTAAAAAATGTCAACTTTCGTGGACGTTCTATTTTTAATTATTTAATACGAGATACATTGAAGCTTTGCTTACGGACTTAAGAAATTTGAAATCGAATTTACTCCAAAAGAATGATGGAAAAAACCAACCAATTTTTATGTTTACACCAGATTATCTCAAAAACTATAGCGTAAATAAAAAAAATAGTATTCTTTATAAAAGCTTTATTGATCTTCTAAGGACATAGTGGTGTAGTTTTTTTTATAATATTTGAAGGTATGATAATCGAATGATGTTATGATATATAAAATAACACGTTTTCTTATAATTTTAAATTAGTTGAGCGTCAAGCGTCCCTACTACACCGTAATATATTCTATCTCTACAGTCTCCATGGCTTCGTCTCCCTCTATCTCACAATCTCGTGCAGTACGAAACATTTCCGAAGTAAAATTTAATAATAACAAGTACATACTTTATAAAATATAGATTTATCATTCTGGCGAAACTTTTGTAATTGTAATCATAAATAATAGTTATTTACTTTTATGAAGATTAACCTTATGCTACAAATTTTTGTTCAACATTACACATTTATTATATAATATAACGTATCCGAAAAACTACTAATATACCAATAAGAATAATAAAGGAAAATATAAAATATTATTTTTTTAACACAGTGGATATTGTTTTAACGGTACTCGCCATCATACTACCCAAATATACAAACTCATTCTTCTCCTATAGATTCATTACATCCACCAACACCATCACTCAATCGCCAATTCACTTTTTTCAAATACTAACATCTTAAATTTATCAAAATTCAAAATCAGATACATATTTCTTCCAACTATTCTCTTTATCATTCTCTAATCGGCATGTAAATATTTTTATTTACTCCGCTTTTAAGAATTAGAACCTCGTTTGCTGCTCTTTTTGCGACAAAATAACTTTGGCTGCTCGCTTGCCATTTTCACAAAACAAAAACACGTGAGCACAAATAGACAATAGAATACACTGTTACACTACGAACGCAATATAAAATGAATACTGCGAAAAATTTGTAAGACAGTGCATAAATTCGGCGGGAACCAAAAATATTTTTCAGTTTCCATGGAGCTACCGATTTCATTATAGTTTATCTATCCACCGCCAGGTCTACTCATAGCTCCACTTCCTTATATATCATGATAATACTTACCGAATTTGTTTTAATTACGAATATCTTCTATATTAAACGATAAATATTTAAAATACTTACCTGAGAAATATAGAAATATATAGTACCTAAATGTATGAAAAAAGTAGGTTTTTGTATTTTTAAAATTGTTCTCGAAGTTTTTTTTTTAATTTTCACATATATTATTCCTATCCTGTTATAAAAATTTCATGCAAATTTAATCAAAAATGTACGTTTAGAACGGAAGATATTTTAAAAATAATGTGTTAAAAATTACTCGAAAGTTCAGTCAAACGGAATTATTCTTACTACCAACGTTTCGGTGAACTCTTGTACCTTCTTCAGGGTCGTAAGATCTTACAAATTGTTACAATTCATGTAAACAAAATACATTCGTACAAAACATTCATATAATTTATTAAAAATAGTACCAAAAAATTCAAAGAGCATACATACATCTATTTGCTCTTTGAATTTTTTGGTAAGATTTTTAATAAATTAAATGAATGTTTTGTACGAATGTATTTTGTGTACATGAATTGTAACCGAAATGTTAGTAGTAAGAATAAATGTTGTTTGACTGAACTTTCGAGTAATTTTAACACCTAATCCACATCACAGCCGAGAAATATGCCCACAATTTAAAAATAATATTAAAAATTATTGTTTTGGGTGAATAAATATATACAAATATTATTGTCATGACATATTGTTTACTTTTTATTATTATATAGAAAGAAATCATAATATATTATACAATTTTAAATAAAAAATGAAAAGCCTTTTCACTAATTTTCAATTTCACGCGCTGGGTATCATTTCACATTTTTTACATTTGTATGAAGATGAACACATTAAAATATAGACACATTAAAATAATAACAAAAACCATGACAATACACGTAGGACGTTAACAGTTAAAAAACTAAATAAATATAATAAAATACTCATTTATTTACTTTACTCCGATCCGTTTGACCTACATAAATGGCGTCATAGTATAAGCATTTTATTTCATATATTCCGCTTTTTTCAAGAATATTTTTATGAATCATTTTATTGTTTACTAAAGTGTTTTTTTTTTTTAATTCAAACGAGTCGTAGCTTTAATCTTAGATTCATAGAACATATTAGTTCAATTTCGAAAACTAAATGTACATCAAATGTAGCCAAACACTGTATATTGGAAAATCATAATGTTAACGTAAAAAAATATTTGTTAAACATCTGTGTTCTAAAGGATTAAAGATGGACTATTTAGAATCAATGGAAATCCAAAAGGCTTTGAAAGACGGTACAGTTCTTAGGAACGAACAAATAGACCTTTATAAATCTCCATTGATTTGTCTACTTTGATCCCTATTATTGTAATTATACCTGCTATTTAAATTGTATTATGTTTTCGTCTCATTTAGTTCTTTCCTGATGATGGCCGAACAAGCCGAAATACGTATTGAAATAAAATTTCACTTATTGAAACTAACCGAGTATTTAATTTTTTGTATTATCATTTTTTATACTATATCATTTAATATTTGAGAATACTGCGTTAGGACATGTTAATGTACTTCTAAAATTTATACAAAAAAAAATGTATATTTTTCCTGCAAAATAGCTATTTTCTGTGTAGTTGAACAAATTGAAAATCTAGCCAGCATCTGACCAAGACGGACGTTGGACGAAAGTTGTAAAAGTTAGCGGTCGGCTTATTCGCTTTGTGCCTTCCAGGTAGACAACGAAAAATACTGTTATGTTAGTACGGATCAGAACCGTAATTCGCCATCTATTAGGGATATTTGTATATATACAGAGAAGTAGTTGTACGTTAAAGCGCTACTACATCATGGCGCTGTTTAGAAAACGCACCCTTAACAGCCAATAAGGAAAAGTTCGTCCATCACATGCACTATTTATATATTCGTAAATAAAAGTAGGCGATAGTTTGTTATATGTTAAACCGTATGTACTCGGACCACATTCTATTTCAGATCACGTGAATTTTTCAAAATATTACACAAATTTCAATAATTAGTTGTAAAATATTTCATGAATATTTCATGATATTTTCTTATAAATTTTATTTCTTATGTCCGGAAAATAAAATATTAATTTATCTCCTGTGTACTGTTTCTTGATTAAAATATTATTCCACCCATTCCCGCGTTACATTGTTTTACAATATTTATTAAACTTGGCTATCATATTAAAACAAATACTGACTCTTGGAGCCACATATTTTTATTGTTGCTTTGTTTTGGAAATTGATATACGTTCATGAAAATGTGAGTTCGTTTCAATGCATAACTAGAATCAATTTTCAAATAAAAGTCTGGAATAACTTGTGTAATTTGTCCGAGGCCACGCCGAAAGTATCTACATTTACATTACATGGTAAATAAAATATGAACCGTATCCAACTGAGAGAACGTAAAAGTTGGAGTTTTATACCTTTTACCAAACACCGGATGAAATATAACATAGCTCGCATGACGTTCAACGTGTTAAAATATTTCATTTATGTAATTCATTTAATATTTGTTTTATACTGTATTACTTATTTTACAGCTACTTGTTAATTATTTGATTGTTTACTGAAATTTTCATAGAAACTCAATTGTAAAACTATTATTATAAGTTTTTTGTTCATGAAAATTCTTAACTACTAATTTATAAACCAAAATTAACAATTATTTTCATACCTACAATGTTCAAAATAAAAGTTCGGATATTTCATGGAAGATTATTATTTATTGAAATCAGAAAATAATTTACACGGATATTATAAATAAAATAAAGTTACATGAGGGGCTATTGATAAGATTTCAGCCTAATAGAAACAATTTTATTTTTCGGTCAAATTCAATTTTATTTTTTCAATATACACTCCTATTAAGTCAAAATACATTTTTCATCCATACTCCAACATCCCTAACCCATCCAAAAGGAGTTGGTGTCGTCTTGTTTTGCAAAATAAACTTCGGAGCAGGTTCACAATTAGCAATTTAATATTTTGTTTGTTCCTTCGTCCCAGAAGTATAGAAGTGAATTCAAGTATCATCAAAACCCTCTGATTTCGCTCCAATTTTGATTCGACGGTCATCCAGTATCATAAGGTGAACTTTTGCGATGCTATCGATGGTGGTCGCAGTTGTTGGCTGTTCTTAATGCCCATCATTAACCACGTTAAAATACAGCTGCCCATCTTTTCACGATGGCAAATGATGGAGCAGAGTTCTCGTAAACTACGTTTAACTCGACTTGATTTGCGCACACGTATCGCATTTTAAATGCAAGAATTTAATCACTTTCTATTTTTATAAAAACTGATTTCAATTGATAAATATAATTATCAAAGAACAACTAATGTCCAAAATGGCTGAAATTTTCAGAGATATATTTCAAAGCATAAAAAATTATAGTATCAGAATAATTTTGAAGATTACCGACGTCTACATTCAACCTTATTCTCTTGACCATTATTAACTTTTTAACAATTTTTAATTAAGCAATATTATTAACAATATTTGTCGAAAATGGTATTCTTGTGCCTAACAATGATTGTTAACGTAACAATAAATTGGCATTCTCGTTTGTTCATCTATTGGTGCAAACATGTGGCCAATTTACATTTAATAATTGTTAATTTTGAAATTTGAAAAGGGCGAACGCAAACTTTTTACTGTTAAAAATATATAATATAAGACGAAGAAGTGTATACTAGAAAATTATTTCAAAAACCGATATATGAATAAAATGTAGGTAATAATAATTTTATTTAATATATGAAACAAATTAATAATGCTTCGAAGAGAATTAAGGAATGCTAGTCATCCTCTGGGCATATCTTACCTGTAGAAATGTTTAAAAGATTTTTTTGTTTAGTGTGAATTAGCACATGACTTAATTTTGGAAGTTTCACGCTACTAGGAAACACACGAAATATTATAATAAATACGTAAAGTAAGACAGTAATACGTAATATAAAATATAGTTTATCCATGTAAAATTTACATTTATTTTCGATCGTAGACCGTAGTTTCCAGTTCACACATGCAAGCTAAAAGCTAAAATAATATTTGTGTTGAAAGAAAGCGGTGACTGGTGAAATTTAATATAAACTACACGCTTTGGCTAGATATACTAAATACAAATTATTTTAATATGTAACAGATATACGTTGTTTTATATTTTATTACAGTTTCTATAAGCATTATTGTAAATAGATTTATATTAAATTATAACTTTTTATACCGCGTAGTTATTTTTATTCAATATGTCTTTGCAATAACATATTTTCTTTAATTTTAGAAAAATATGATAATTTTATTTGTGATTAAAAGGGAAAATAAATAAATACTGATTAAATTTTGCCGGTATGTATTAAGATATAGACCAAAATTCTTCCAGTTCTACGAGTAAATTTATGTTTTAAAAATAATAAATAATAAGCCAAGTAATGTGGTGAAAATTTTGTCCAATTATAAATGGTCACAAAAGTAAAATTAACTGAATCCAAATGTTGATTACAACAAATGTTTATTTCAATGAATTTATACCATAAATTTAGTTATTTTTAAACAATTATTATAAATATTTATATGTAATTTATCACGATCCCATTTTCATAGTATGCATGTATCCTTGTAATATTTTGTATTATTTTAGCGCAATGCTGTAAATAAAGAATTATTATTATTATTATTAAAGTACATAACTGAAGAATCACTTATAATATATTAGATTGTAACCAACATGGTGTTGTTCACGTGCTTACTTCGACAGCTCGTACTAATTTAAAATAGTTTTACACAAATGTTTTACAAAATTGTCTAGTTTAGTGTTACGTAATTACTGAACATTACTGTGATAACCACATTTTATCATTTCACTGTACCATGTGCGTGTGCACGTTTTAACAAAACATGTTTGCAAATGTAATTTTTTTTCAAATAATCTCAACTAATCGTCCTGAAGATGATTAAAATTATAACCGAAAGCTTGACAAATTAAATAGAGTGTACTCCACTTAAGCCTACAATTTTCTGACTGTCAAACCCACTATCCAGTTTCCTTAACTAATTACAGTCGCAATTACCTTTTATATATAATATAATATAAAATTTGCACTCTTTGAAACAGACAAAATATAATTTATTTAATTATTAATCGAAATCAACAGGATATTGAGTACAGGGCGATTTTTACAAATATAATTCATAATAAATTGTCACAAGAAAGACGTAAGAGATTCCATTTTTAGCTTAAAACATATGAATATTTTTTTTTATAAATTGTATATGAAAACAATAAATTTGATTAATTTTAAAATTGTTAATGAAACATATACTTAAAAATAATAACCACTATACAGGGTGATCGGTGTAAGTTCGACACTTAGAATATTTCATTCATTTTGAAAGATAATAATAATAAAATTTATTTATTGTCAGTCTTACATGTTACATGAATATTTACAGTTATTATGGTATATGTACACCTGATTAGTATTAATCATTTTACATACATTTTAGGTTTAGAATGCTATATGGATCTATCTAGTCGCTTTTGGTGTTTCGCTAGAAAGGGGTTCATAAGATGATCGTAGTAAGAATTTTGTATAACTTCTGGTTTTAACGAAAGTGGGTACAACTTTAAATCTAGCATAGAGAATTAGTATTTTCATATTATTTTTCAGAATGTACATAAAATTAAGTTTCTTAACGATACCAAAATATCATAGTTTTACTTCACCCATTTCAAAATGACGACCATAATGAGAATTAATTAAATTCCATACAAAATAAAACAGCAAGCTATGAAAACGATTTTATTATTTTAAAACGAAAGTAAAACGAAAAGAGAAGAACTTAATATTAAATATAGAAAAATGTATTGGTTGTTGGGCAGACAGTCTGAATTATCAACCCATAATAAACTGCTTTTATACAAGCAAGTTCTAAAGCCGATTTGGACATATGGTATTCAACTGTGGGGTTGTACCAAACAGAGCAATATCAACATAATACAAACCTTCCAAAATATAGTATTAAGAAATATAATCAACGCTCCATGGTACATTAGGAACTATGATATCCACATAGACCTCGGAGTAAAATCTGTTGCAGAGGAAATTAGAAATTTTGCGCAACAACATGAAAGAAGACTACTTAACCACGTCAACGAAGAAGCTATTCAACTTCTCGACAATAGTCAATCAACAAGAAGACTCAAGAGAACCAAGCCATTCGAATTAGTTTAGTGAAATAGTGTGTGTGAGGAGCAGAGCACAGTGATTAAATAATAATTTGAATTCACCACTGGGTGAAATTTAGAAAATATATAGCAACGTAGGTAGATTAGGTTAAAATTAAATTGCTAGTTAGTCTGATTGTAGACTAGATGTAATATGTTATGTAAATAAAATAAAAAAAATTTAAAACGAAAGTGAGGATACTTGCTCTTTCAATAAAGTTACAAGAATCTAAATATTGAATTTCTTTGACGTTTTCCGAATATTAAAACTACATCAATCATGTCTTCATTTGTGTAACGCACTTGGGCCATAATTATTATAACAAAAAATCTGATGTGGCCAGCACAATACCTTCCGTCAATCCTGTGTATTATGTACAAATTCCACACATAAATTTTCTTGCAAAAGATTCAAATTTCCAGTAATATTATTTCATGCAAATGGCACTTGACACTGACATCTTCTTCTTCTTTAGCTTTTCCCATTCGTTAGGGGTCGCTATTTTTTATTTTCTTCTTCATTCTTCATTTCTGTTTTGCGGATCATCCTCATGTCAAAATTTTTCATTCAAAATTTCATTTTTTGGTATTTTATGATTCCTTTTCTCGACAACTGAATTCCATACCGCTGATAATAAATAAACCACATGAAATAAAAAAGATCATAAAATCTTAAATAAAAAGTTATGGACGTAATTAATAGCTGTCATTTTGACACGGGTCCACATATCAGCTTGCCAAATCATCAAAGTCACGTCACTGCACGCGCCCTACACATAAAGTTTCTTGCAAAAAATCCTATATTTCCAGTCAAATTATTTCATAAACAAACTATGCGAATTTCACTTGACACTAACATCTTCTTCTTTTTTAGTTTTTCCCATGCGTTAGGGAGTCGCTATTTTTTATTTTCTTTGTCCAATAATTTTAGTTTTGCGTGTCGTCCTCATTCAGTTCATTTACTCTCCTTTCATCTTATATTTGGTCTTCCTATGTTTCTTCCACCTTCTGTTATAAGCTATTCATTCTTCCAATATACTCATCTCTCCTCATGACATGTTCAAACCAATGTAATTGTCTCTCTTATATCTTCCTAGAAACGCACAACACTAGAGTTATTTCCCTTATTCTTTCATTCATTTACTTTTTATTGATACCGACATCTGTCAATATGAATTACCTGAATATATTAGCAGTTTCCATGGTTAAGTTAGCATAGCTGACTGATTTATGAAATTTATTATCTTTATAATTCTTTAACTCTATATCTGTTGAATATGAAATATAAAATGTACTCAAATCGTATAGAGAATAATATATTCTTTAAGTTATAATAGAATTTAACTGAGTTTTTCAAGAAAAACTGTTAAAATCTTCAAATGAGGATACTTTCGGTTGACCATTTACAACCAAAATCTAAGCAAGTCTGCATATGGTTGTAAGGAAGAGGAATACGCAAGAATTGTAATTTTTTGAATTCTAGTATTGGAGATATCGTGGCCGAAACCGCGGTCACATACACACACACACACATGCACACACATACATACACACATACGCACACACACACACACACACACACACACACACACATATATATATATATATATATATATATATATATATATATATATATATTGTGACGTGCGCCCCTGGGAGAAGAGTATACAACGACGCCACTGACAGAACGTTCCAGAGCGATGACGCAATCCCCGGCGCCGCAGCGGCTAGAGGCTAATTACGCCGTGACCACATTCCTTTGTATACAGGTCATTGTCGCTTCCGAATCTTCTACAATGTTATAAGCGGTATAAATACCGGCCGAAAGAAAGCGGAGGAACAGTCTCATATATACAAGCAACCAGAAATGAACTCAGTGATATAAATAAACAGTTTACAAGTTAACATAAATAAACGTAGTTATATAAATAAGTGTAGTGATATAAATGTTAGTTAGATAAATAATCGTAGTGTTTAAGCATTTAATAATATTCTTAGTGTTTATAATTATTTAATCATAGTGTTAGTTGTTTTTATTATCTTTTAATATTTAATCCTTAATTATATATCGTTTAATATACGTATTCTTTATATATATATATATATATATATATATATATATATATATATATATATATATATATATATATATATATACAGTGTTTGAAAAAGTGATTACACCCATTTATCTGGCTTATTATTGCAGATACGCTTATTGCTTATAGGACATAATTTATTGAATACAATATCTGCGATTATTTTATATGAAAAGTGTAATTCCGGGACTTCCGGTATAACCGGAAGTGATTTCAACTTTGTTAATTTAAATACAACCTATACAAGTTTTTTATAAATTTAGATTGTATTTTTTATTCTCTTTACGACCATACCAAATTTGTTAGTATTTACCATATTCATTTGTTAAAAATAAATACTTATCATTATGGATGTAATTTAATATGCGAGAAGGCTACAACAGCAATTGTTTTATGATAATCTGTAATAAATAATATGAAATTCCAAATTTACAAGTAATAAAATCTTTATTCAATATGTTCCCCATTTAAATTAATACATTTTAAAATACGGTTTCTTAATTCTCGCATAACACTATTAAGCTCTCTTCTGTCAATTTTTTGCACCGCTTCACGAATTCTGTTTTTTAATTCTTCGAGGTTGTTCGGTCTATTGAAGTAAACCAAATTTTTAATACGTCCCCAGAAATAAAAGTCGAGAGGGGTCAGATCTGGTGATCTAGCTGGCCAATGTATTGGCCCGTGACGACCAATCCATTTTTGCCCGCATCTGTTGTTTAACCAGTTAGTTATTGGTCGAGTAGTATGAGCTGGTGCTCCGTCTAATTGAAAATAAAGTTGTCTTCTTATATCTAATGGCAAATCATCTAAATAATTATTAACTTCATTATTCAAAAAAATTAAAAATTCAATAGTATTCAAACTGTTTAAAAATACGGGTCCAAATATTCTATTTCCCAGTATCCCACACCATACGTTTACTCGATATGAATACTGACTTTTACATTGTATTATCCAATTCGGATTTCTATGAGACCAGTGACGTATATTTTGTGATGAAACTACACCATTTGTGGTAAACGTTGCTTCGTCAGTAAAGAAAATATTATAATGAAAATTTGGAATGGTTAATATTTTGCTGTTCAACCAATGACAATACTGTAACCTTTGTGGTGGATCATTATTTATTTGTAAGGTATGTAAAAATTTTGGTTTAAATGGCCTGATCTTATTTTTTTTGAGAATTTTGTACACTTGGTACCTTGTAAGTCCTGAATTTTGCGCAATGCTTTGTAAACTTGATCTTGGATGAAGGTGAA
This sequence comes from Harpalus rufipes, assembly GCA_951394225.1. Taxonomy (NCBI): domain Eukaryota; kingdom Metazoa; phylum Arthropoda; class Insecta; order Coleoptera; family Carabidae; genus Harpalus; species Harpalus rufipes. The sequence continues at coordinate 24,631,829 of OX596282.1, read as the reverse complement.
CATAGGCTAAAATATCAATTTCATTATTCTGGTTACACATCAAATTTTTGTTATTTTCTTTGCAAACTGATCCAGTATTCTTAAAACGCCGAAGATTTTTTCCTACCATAGCATAAGATAAATTTCGCCCAGGATGTCTTTTATTAAATTCTTCTGCCACTTCTCTGTAACTTCTGTTACTATCTCCTACTAATAATACGATCTCCACTTTATCTTCCATTGTCAGCACCATTGTAATTAAAATTATTATTTATTAATAACAAACGACAAAAGTATGACAGTTCTAATTAGTATATCATGAAAACAATTGAAAAAACAATTGCTGTCGTAGCCTTCTCGCATATTAAATTACATCCATTAATGATAAGTATTTATTTTTAACAAATGAATATGGTAAATACTAACAAATTTGGTATGGTCGTAAAGAGAATAAAAAATACAATCTAAATTTATAAAAAACTTGTATAGGTTGTATTTAAATTAACAAAGTTGATATCACTTCCGGTTATACCGAAAGTCCCAGAATTACACTTTTCATATAAAATAATCGCAGATATTGTATTGAATAAATTATGTCCTATAAGCAATAAGCGTATCTGCAATAATAAGCCAGATAAATGGGTGTAACCACTTTTTCAAACACACTGCATATAGACATCATCGTAAAAATAGTAAAATCGTATTGTAAAGACCCTAAAACGTGCTTATTCAATGAAAACTCTACCGGATTTTTTTTACCAAAGACAATACCTTCCTTACATAGAGGTGACGGAAGGTAAAAAGATTGTTATTGTCCCATAGTCATATTAAATAACAAAACTAATGTAAGTAAATATATTTTTTTTATTTTAAGGTAATAAAATTAATTTCATAGCTTGCTGTTTTATTTTGCATGGAACTTTATTAATAAAATAAATGGTCGCCATTTTGAAATGGTGGAAGTAAAACCATGATATTTTGGTATCGTTAAGAAGGTAATTTTATATAGATTCAAATCGTCAGTCACTACAAAACTATCTTTTCAATAATTCTTTAATTCTATATTCGTTTAATTTATATGATTGTTGTGTAAAAATTCAAGTATCGTAGAAATGAACCAACATTTATATGGATAAAGTAAATTGAACTTTTAATGTCACGATCATGAATTAAAACGATTGTTTATTTCTGTTATACATTAATTAAATTGTTTGTTTAATTCTACGATAAATGATTCATAATTTTGAAACAGTCATTTTAATTAGCGCCGTTGTGACCACGTTGTGACAATTACAAAAACATTTTTGCAATTCGGTCATTCTTTCGAAGATGGCTCCATAGATCACCTTCGTAAGTTTTTACAGATAGCTGTAATTTATTAGTGATACTAGATCACGAGGATGACTATTGCAAATAATTCTTGAAATACTTAGTCACACCGGCGCTAATAAAACTGTTTTAAAATTATCAACAATCATGTTAAATCATGAATCGTAGAATTAAACAAAAATTTAATACAAGTATTAGAGAAATCAACAATCGTTTTAATTCATGAATTGTAAAAATAAAGGGTCAATTTAATTGATCCATATAAATGTTAGTTATATCATGTCTATGATATTTGAATTTTTGCGATTTTTTTGAAAATATCAACAATCATATAAATTAAACAAACATAAAGTTAAACAAATAATAAAAATAAAGTTTTGTGTTGACTGTTGATTTAGAATGTTTGTTTGAAAAATTTGTAATTATATTATCAACAATATTGCTGCTATTGAAATGGAGTTGTCAAAGCAACTGCTAAAAGTTTTCAAACCTTTAGAATATATTACTAGAGAAGTGTCTGGAGAGTATTATGTAACAGTATCAAAAATAATACCACTTATTAATTGTTTGAAGCGGTTTGAAGGTACAGCTACAAAATTTGGATGTCGATAAAAATTTGGATGTCGATACCGCATTGTTTCAGTAAAAGAAGCACTTCAAGGTGAAATAAAAAAAGATTTTGACAAATTGAGTTAAGCCAACAGTAGCAGCCGTAGCAATTTTGGATCCACGTTTCAAAGACATTAATTTTCAAGATGCTATTGCCTGTGCAAAATCAATAACTTATATTCGAAAAGCAGTACCAGCTCAGACAACTTCAACTGCAAACAGTAGCAGTTTAGACAGTGATTCTGCTTCGACATCGTCAGATTTTGATTTTTGGAAATATCACAAAGAACTTGCACATGGGCTACATGGAAAAAAAAATCTGGGTAAAATTCAAGTGCAACCGATGAACTGTATATTTAAATAATCCAGTTGTAGCACTAAATTCCGATCTCCTTGTACACTGGGAAGATATGAAAAGTATCTCTCCTAATTTGCATAAGCTTGCACGTATACATTTATCGATTCCTGCAATTTCTGTCCCTACACAACAACTCTTCAGTAAAGCAGGAGTCACTGTTTCTCAGACTTGAAACAGGTTGTTAGGAAAGAAAATTTCACAATTAAATTTTTAAGGGACTGTACAGAGGAAGAATTTGGGTTATAAGTAAATCTGATAGTAGTGTATTATTTACGCTTGTCAAATAGATACATGATGATTACTCATAATTCCGTACTTATTATACATTGTAATTTTTTACTGTCAGAGTATGATTATATAAGTAAATAAAGTATACATTTCTTTAATTAGTAATGTGTTACATGTGTGGCGGATCTAGTAAACCGTCACGTTACCACGCCAACAAAATATTTTATTTACAGAAAATTCAATTATTATATTTTCCAAAAATGAACACGTCAAAATTCCTGTCTTAAATAATTTATATATTTTACATTTTTTATATTTAATTTAAAGTAATATACCATGTACTTTTAGATTTTATTCCTTAATTAATTTTTTTGTCTTTCGGAATCGATATTTGATTAGTTATCGATATACTTCTTTCCAATACTGGATATTAGTAAAAGTATCGATAGTTTCTTTCGATAACGTATTCCTAAATACAGAGCATGTAATTTTATGTGGGTTTAAAGAAAACTCCAAAGGATTCGAAAATAGTGGGTTATTGTTCACAAATCAGCAATCTGAATGGCCCACCTCATAAAATTCCAATAAACTGCCTCTTTGCTGTTTTCGTACTGGGCATAAAACCTTTTTTAAAAAATGTTTTCTTTGTGTATTCATTTTCTGTAACGACAATTGTAATTAATATTCAACTAACAACTACAAATACAATATACATGTGTAGCGACATCAAGCTATCATGCAACGACATCAAGCTATCATAACTAGCATAGCCCATTGTTACAATTGTTTTCCGAGGTTTCTTGGAAACAAAAAGAAAATAAATATTTATTCTTGTTATATCTTTCAAACTGTCAACAACAAAATCTTTCTCGTCCCAAATAAATTTATTAATTCTATATATTATACACTTTAATTTACCCATTCTATTTTTACAATTTGTAGTGGCAAATAATACAGACACATGGATAAACATTTGTTGGTAGAAAATATTCGGCACAAAACATCATTCATTTAGAAATGGGTTTACTAATTCTCAACAGTACTTTCCACTTATTTTTAAAATTATTGTCATTTGGAAACGTTTCTAATGTAATAGTATCAGTTCTATACTTATTACATGAGGTACACATCAATAATACTTATTTTTACTAGTCATGTTGGGTAGTACGAAGTTCCTCGGAAAAATGGTACGACTAAGAGGCCTGTTCTGTAAAATATTCACTTAACGAATCGTTATCTTAACGAAATCGTTAGTATGAAAATCGTTATTTCTACTTAACAATAATCGTTATCTTCGTGTCCGTATTCTGTAACACATTTTGCCTTGAGATCAAGTTAAGAACTTTATTTCCTAAAATCAATTTATAATTTTAAATGAAATATCTAAAATAATTCAATATAACTCACAAAACTTCTAGGTTAGATTAGTTCTGGTGGGAGTTAGCTGCCAACCTGTCAGCTGTCGGAGATAATGATATGCAAGTATGTAGGTGCATGCGATTGATTCATATTAATTATATATTATTTGCACGATCGGGTTTATTTAATGTTTACCAATAGGGTTTCCAAGGCAGTGATTTTATTTTTAATTTTGTGCTTCGATCGTGTAAAAAACGTAATAATCTATGTGGTCAGTAAGTGCTCTTCTATCAGTGGAATGCAATATATCGTCATCCTCGATACGCCATAAGTGCATATGCATTAACAATTTTCACTCCTTCAACCATGTTACAAATGAAAGTAATCGCGTTTAATGCTTAAAAAATATGTGATAAATAGATAGGAGTTATCCATAATAATAATATGAAATAATTTGAAATAATTGTTTATAGAGCACTCGCCCACAAACGAATTCTTGATGCATTGTAACCATATAGATATAAAGTGAGGTTACTGCATGGTTACTGCTTTGCTTAGCTGCGACAGCGCGCCAAAGAACATTTGAATCGGAAATACCTAATTTGTGCAAATTTTATTTTGTCATATTTTATGAATTTAAAATTTTGTAATTTGTTATTCTTTAAGTTATAATAACGTTAAATGTCAATAAATCAAATTTAACTGTTAAATCTTCAAATAAGGCTACTTCCGGTTCACCAATTATAACCAAAATCTAATCAGTTGTTCTTCTAGATGTAAACTTGAGGAATACGAAAAAATTATAATTTTTGGAATCGTGGTATTGAAGTTATGGGATCAGGAACACACACAGACAGACAGATTTAATATTTTATAATACAAATATATAAATATCTTAAGGCAAATTCTGTAATTAAATAATATAAACAATGTAATTTAGATATATTTATAAGCATGTAATGTATTTATATGGAGCAAGCTTGAATAAAATATAAAAAAGACACACACATGCACACAGACACACACACACACACACACACACACACACACACACACACACACATACATACAGACATCATCGTAAAAATGGTAAAATCGTATTATAGGGACCTTAAAACATGCTTATTCACTAAAAACTCATCATTGAAATTTTTGACCAAAGACAATACCTTCTTTACCTAAAGGTGACGGAAGGTAAAAATCATAGGTAACGAATTCTGTTTTTTTGTTCAAATGGCTATCGCTATTAATAAGGAAATGAATAAATTTAATAATTTATTTATGGGACTCAAATAATACGTAATTTATATGTATTTGGTGTCATGTGATGCAGAAATTTTATATTTTTCTGATGGCACCAGAACCATAGTTGTCAGTTGAAACTGGGAGCAACAGTCTACGAAAAACGATTGCCCGTGTCAACGGGCTATGTTCGCTTTTCTTCACCCGATAAGTTTTTGTTGAATTGTAATCTGTATACGTAAATAGTGTATTACATCCAAGGTGGAATATGTTTCATTACTTTCAAGGGCATACGTATTATGTATTTTAGCGCGAGGCTGTGATAAAACTCCCACCGAGGTATGTAGCTATATTCACAATCATCCTCTTTGTAAATCAATAATTATCAAAATAAGTCACTGAGTAATAACCATTATATTTTATATTAATATTTTTTGAGAACTCTATCAAAATGTGTTTAGTCTATTTTAATGAAGCGATATAAAACAGGGTCTCTGGCAACCCTACATCATAAACATTTCCGACCGTACGGTGGAAACATTTTCTGTCATTTCCCACACGTGAGATTGTTCTTGCAGTTAGGAATAACGTATTTCCCAATCTCTAAAAGGTTAGAAATTGAGTTATTACTATAACGATTATGAATAAAAAATCTGATGTGGTCAGTACAATACGTTCCGTCAATCCTGTGTATTATGTATATATTCCATACATAAATTTTCTTTCAAAAGATTTTAAATTTCCAGTAAAATTATTTCATAAACAAACTATTCAAATTGTATCTGACACTGACATCTCCTTCTTCTCTAGCTTTTCCCAATCGTTATTTTCTTCTTCCACTCATTTCTGTTTTGCGTGTCGCTCTCATTCAGTTCCTTTTCTCTGAAGTCTTCCGCAATACAGTCCTTCCATCTTATCTTTGGTCTTCCTTTGTTTCTTCAACCATCTATTACTAAGCTATTCATTCTTCATCCAATATATTCTTCATCTCTCCTCATAACATGTTCAAACCAATGTAATTGTCTCTTTGTATCTTTCTAGAAACTTGTAACACTAGAGTTATTTCCTTACCGTATCTTTCCGTGTCTACCTCAACATCTACTTCAGCATCCTTATCTCTGCTACATTCATTTACTTTTCATTGATACTGACATCTGTCAATTTGAATTATCTGAAGTTTCCATGGTTAGCATAGCTGGCTGTTTTTACGAAATTTAATATCTTTATAATTCTTTAATTCTATATCTATTGAAAATGAAGTATGAAATACAATCAAATCGTATAGAGAATAATATATTCTTTAAGTTGTAATAACGTTTAATGTTAATAAATCATATTTAACTGTTAAAATCTTCAAATGAGGCTTTTTCCGGTTGACCAATTATAACCAAAATCGAATCAGTTGTTCTTCTGGATGTAAACTTGAGGAATACGAAAAAATTATAATTTTTGGAATCGTGGTAAGTATGAACACACACACACACACACACACACACACACACACGCACGCACGCACGCACGCACGCACGCACGCACGCACGCACGCACGCACGCACGCACGCACGCACGCACGCACGCACGCACGCACGCACACACACACACACACACACACACACACACACACACACACACACACACACACACACACACACACACACACACACACACACACACACACACACACACACACACACACACACACACACACACACACACACACACACACACACACACACACACACACACACACACACACACACACACACACACACACACACACACACACACACACACACACACACACACACACACACACACACACACACACACACACACACACACACACACACACACACACACACACACACACACACACACACACACACACACACACACACACACACACACACACACACACACACACACACACACACACACACACACACACACACACACACACACACACACACACACACACACACACACACACACACACACACAGACGTCATCGTAAAAATGGTAAAATCGTATTATAGGGACCCTAAAACATGCTTATTCAATAAAAACTCATCATTGAATTTTTTGACCAGAGACAATACTATGAGGCGCCGTTTGTTCCATTTATAAAAGTAAATAAATAAATTTATTTTACACTGATAAATAAAATTTCTTTCAATAAATATATATATTTTTATTTGATAAATAAAATAATTATTGAGAAATAAAAATCTTTATGATAAATAAAAATTTCCGTGTGAAAAATAAATTTTTTTATGATAAATAAAAGTTTTTGTGCGAAAAATAAAAATCTTTATGATAAATAATTTTTTTGCGATAAATAAAAGTCGTATCTTTCAATTTACGACGATAGATGGCGCTGACACCTAAAGGTAGGTCCTTACTATCTATTAGGAAACCTTCCGTCAACTGACCGAAAAAGTAATTGCATTTATCATTATTTAACCATAAAACACATACTTACTAATGAATTTCATACATTTTTATTTAATTGTGGAAAAAAAGGTTATATATATATATATATATATATATATATATATATATATATATATATATATATATATATATATATTTAAAACTAAAGAGTACATGTAATCCTTTCATTAAGAAATCTGTTTGGTATGTGTAATGCAGGCCCTTAACAATTATTTGTTTTAACGGAGATCAATAAATTCTAATTTTAATACAATGTATCAATCAAAATAAAGAACAACCTTTTTTTCCACAATTAAATAAAAATGTATGAAATTCATTAGTAAGTACATATGTGTTTTATGGTTAAATAATGATAAATGCAATTACTTTTTCGGTCAGTTGACGGAAGGTTTCCTAATAGATAGTAAGGACCTACCTTTAGGTGTCAGCGCCATCTATCGTCATAAATTGAAAGATACAACTTTTATTTATCAGAGACACATTTATATCTCAGAAAAACTTTTATTTTGCGCGAAAAGATTTATTTATCGTAAAAATATTTATTTATAACAAAAAGTTTTATTTATCGTAGACACTTTTATTTATCGCAAAAAAATTATTTATCATAAAGATTTTTATTTTTCGCACAAAAACTTTTATTTATCATAAAAAAATTTATTTTTCACACGGAAATTTTTATTTATCATAAAGATTTTTATTTCCCAATAATTATTTTATTTATCAAATAAAAAAATATATATTTATTGAAAGAAATTTTATTTATCAGTGTAAAATAAATTTATTTATTTACTTTTATAAATGGAACAAACGGCGCCTCATACAATACCTCCCTTACCTAAAGGTGACGGAAAGTAAAAATAAATCAGTCTCTGAATTTTTGTACTTGAGTTAGTTGATAAGACAAATATTTTGGAGAAAGCAATGAATTCATTGATGAATAAGAGTGAGTTACTTTTGTTATGTCGCTACAGAAAAGAATGGAAAAGGAAGAACAGGAGAAAACAAGAAAAACAGGAGTCCCGAGTCGTTTTAATTTATTTTTTTATTAAATTTTTACAAACAAGACAATTTTAATGGAACAAAGTTTAAAATATAATTTGCAAGTATACGTAACAAAAAGATGTGTTCAATAATATCTTTTCTAGGTATAGTGCAACCTCGGTATACGTCCGTTTAAAAACAATTTAATTTGATATACGTCCTGTTTGAATGTGAAAAATTTGTTTGATATAAGATATTTTTTTGGAATACGACGAGTTTAATGAGTCACTACCCCTTGTTTATCTCTTTTGAGACAATGCTACGACTGTCCGTGAGTGTCAGATCGTCTATTGCTTCTAATCAGTAAACAGTCCTGAATGTGTACGTGATTTTGTCTTATTGGTATACGTTTAGTTTGGTACAAGTCCAAGGATCTGGAACAGATTAATGACGTATGCTGAAGTTCCATTGTATTTTATATGATAAGAATGTACCCTTTAAATTCCGCAAATATTTATTAAAAACGTAATGAAGACCATACAGCATTTCTGGGTTTCTAACCAAATAAGATATTCAATTGATGTGCTAAAAGATATTTCATTATAGAATAATATGAATGTACTTATTGCCCGACAGAGGTCGAAATAGAGTAAAATAAAACAAGCTAATTAAAATAGAAAACGTATATAATACTCTCAAGTCTTCCGCAATACAGTCTTTCCATCTTATCTTTGATCTTCCTGTTTCTTCTACCTTCTATTATTAAGCTATTCATTCTTCCAATATATTCTTCATCACTCCTCATGATATGTTCAAACCAATGTAATCGTCTCTCTTGTATCTATCTAGAAACTTGTAACACTCGAGTTCTTTCCCTTGTTCTTTCATTTCATACCGTATTTTTTCGTGTCTTCCCCAACATCTATCTCAACATCCTCTTCTCTGCCACATTCATTAACTTTTTATTGATATTGACTTTGAATTATCTAAATATATTAGCAGTTTCTATGGTTAGCATAGCTGGCTGATGTATGAAATTTAATATCTTTATAATACTTTACTCTATATCTATTGAATATGAAGTATAAAATGCAATCATATCGTACAGAGAATATCAATAAATGATATTTAACTGCGTTTTTTTAAGAAAAACTGTTATTAGTTGCAAATGAGGGTATTTCCGGTGGACCAATTAAAACCAAAATCTAGAACTGCATATATGCATCTGAACTCAAGGAATACGAAAAAAATATAATTTTTGCAATCGTAGTATTGAGTTATGCGAACCGAAACGATCTTCACATACACACACAGAGACGCACACAAACACATATACATACAGACATCATCGTAAAAATAGTAAATTCGTATTCTAGGGACTTCAAAACGTGCTTATTCATTAGAAATTTACTATACAATTTTTTGATCAAAGACAACCTTCCTTACCGAAAGGTGGCGGAAAAAGTTTCTCCCCATATACAAATAATTTATATTATTATGAGATGCTGTCAAAACATCAGTGTTATACGTTGGTTGGCAGAAGGTCCTTGAATGCCCGGACGCCAATTTTGGAACATGGAACGACACCCGGAATATAATAAACATCCATCTTCATGTTTCTGCACTGAAATGAATATCTCTCGCCTGGCAGTTAGAGACAGCATATGGAAAGCCCTCAAGAATGGAGTTTTGGTTTCTATCTGAATAAACTTTATATATTTTAAAAGAAATAAATTTTTAAAACATATGATTATACTGTTTACGGTTAATGATAAGCATAAAACCATGGAAATTAAGTATACGTATTCAAGTTTGCTCAAAATATATGCAATTTTCATGACTTGGGGAGAGTGATGTAGTTCAGTATGTTGGATATTCTCATTATGAAGCCCAATGTTTACTACCAAGAGTGCAAACTTTACTGTTTTGTTCAGTTAAACTAAAAAGTAAAAGTGACTCCTAATTCTTGAATCATGTTTTTGCGTGTTATAGTTGTAGTACCTATTCACAATGTAAGAGTAAAAGTACAGGACCTTTATTCTTGAGCGTTCGTTTTCATGTTCGTAGTGATAGTAGTCTGTGTTTCAAAAATAATATTGTATATGTCAGTGTTACTGTCAATTGTATTGTCACATTTATTCAGATTACTTACAAGTTAAAAGTTTATTTTTATCAAATATTTATTAACTATTAATAAATAATATTTTTTAACTTATAAATGATGTGCATAAATATTGGAATACAGTTGACACCGACAACGACATATACAATATCGTTTTTGAAACACAGACCACTATCACTACTAACATGAAAATGACGAACACTGAAGAATACAGGCCCAAGTGTAATCCGAATATATTCGAGACTATGTAGTACTTACGAATATTGACAAGCAGATTATTATTTTGATTTCTGTTACATAACCGATCAATATTTTTGTGTAAAACCGGACAATCATCAATATTAGATGTATCAGTGAAGTTTTTTATTATTACCATTATAGTTATGAGAGGACAGAACAAGGGAATTATGGTTTATTCATTTACATACCTACTATTTATTTCAGTTATCACTTATCAGTCAACATTCATTGATTCATTTCTACGTGCCGTTTTTAAATACTATTGCCATAGCTGACCAAATCTATTACCTATATGGTCTGATATCCCTTCAAAACAATACTTACTTTTACCTATGTGTTGCATGTTAACAGAAACTCCCTAATAATAGACTTGTCCCGCACATACTGATATGTGATATGGCGGATAATTAAATTGAATATTTAGATACTTTGAAGCAGAAATGTATTCCAATTATATCAGAAATTCAAACTATTTCACTGTGCACTGCTCCAAGCAATGTAACCAGTAATATCAATTTAATCCTAGTTATTAATAATCAACCTGATTTGTAATATAAATTTGTACAGCCAAACGAAGTAGCTTTTAAACACAAAAAATATTTTAATTTTTAATATCTTAAAAACGAAACCATAAATTTTTATTTCTTTTTCTTAGCAAGAAATTTCAATTTTCTTTACTTTTATTACTTGAATTAATAACTATTATCATGTTTGATAAAATGGTTATTTCAAATTTTATGCCACGTCATATGTTTGAACCATTTTTCAAACATATGACAACGTTAAGTGTTTATTTATACCGCAGGCTCCGTGGAATGAAGTATAAGCGTTGCTTTCTAAATGCGTTGAATCACCAACGTTTACACACATTATTTGGTGTATCACGCATCATCTGTCTTTGTCCTGTGTTGAAGTGGAAACGTTAGCAAATGTAATTTTGTTATATCCTTATATATATACAGGTGATTCATCGGCTTTTTTTTCTTTTTTAATAACTCGAAATATTATAGAAATGGAAAAAAAATCAAGCAAAGTTTATTTTATATTAAAATGTATATAAATCTGCAGTACAGGTTTTCCTAGAAGTTTCTACATATTTATTTAAATTCGGAAATTTGCTATAAAAAACATTCATATGCTCTATTATTAAAAAATATAATTGCGAATGATTAAAATATGTATTACATTTTTATTAAATACAGAAGACTTTGCAATACTATTTGTTAAATTAAACATCTGAATATTAAATAAAAGGTAGAATTATGAAATATCGATGAAATATTTAATTAATTTTCTTTAAATTTGAAAAGTATAATATATATATATATATATATATATATATATATATATATATATATATATATATATATATATATCAGTCTAACAACCGAACGTCCGTACATTGCCAGATCGCCAACAATTTGACGTCCTTCGTAAAGTGACGTCCGATTTTGGACGCCAAATTATAAATCAGTTTTTCTCACATTTTTAGCATCTACGTGATGTGGGGAGTCTACCTGCAAATTTTAATTTTGGACGTCAGATGACTTTTCTTGTTAACAGCCGTATATTTAGTTCATCGAAATTCCGTGTGTGGCGCTTTCGTCGCATCATAATATACGCCGCCGTATATTGAAAACCGAAAATCACCGCCAAATTGACGTCCATACACTTGGCAACATGGCATGTTTAACTCGTGCGTTCAGTTTTCAGGATTTATTCACTTCAAAAATGAATCTCATTTGCTTATGATAGCATAATCAAATATTATATTGAGAAATTATTATTTTTAAATAATTTAATCAGCATTGTGTAAAATTATAAAGATGTCTATTATTTTCTATAATTTGCAGAAATAATGTACTTTAATAAAATAATTATTCTTTGAGAACTCGAAGGATAAGAACGTCTTTTCTCAATTAAAAAAAAAAAAAAAACTGCATAGAAACGACCAAAGTTTATTCATTAAATTTATTATTTATATTTACTTATTGCTCCGATGTTTTGTTACCATGTGACATAGGAATCCAATAACCTCTTTGATAAAAATATTTTATAACAATGACAAATTTTAAATTAATTATTTTTTCTACCTTCCGTCGCCTTTAGATAAGGAAGATATTGTCTTTGGTCAAAAAAATCAATAGTCCGTTTTTAGCGAATAAGCACATTTTAGGGTCCTTAGAATACAATTTTACTATTTTTACGATAATGTCTGTATATGTGTGTGTGACAATCCTTATTCGATAACTCCAAACTCCAAAAATTACATTTTTTTGTTTCTCATTTGTATACCCATATGAAGAGCTGAGTAAATTTTGGTTATAATTGGTCAACCCGACCGAAAGTACCCAAATTTTGAGTATAAACATCAAAGAATATTATATTATATGATTACATTTTTTTATTATATTTGCTATAGTTGGAAGAGAAAAATAATTATGAAGAAATTAAATTTCATAAATCTTGCAGTCTATGCAGCATCACAATGGAAACAATTTGGATATCAAATTACACTAATTGACAGATATCAGGGTCAAAATATGTTCTTGAAATAATTTTACTGGAAATATAATCTAATTTAAAAAATATATATAGAATTGACGGCAGGTTGTGTTGGCCACATTAGATTTTCTTCATTCAGTACACGAAACGCGAAATAGGAAATTATTTTTGTATCTCTTCAAAAATGCTAAAAAAATTATACAATTTTTAAGTAACTTTCATTATGCCAAGGAAAGTAATCGAGATTTTCGAGTTTTTCAGTTTAACAGATGTAAAATAATTATTAGAGTGACTAAATTATTGTTCGGATTCGCAAATCACGTATAAATATGCATGTATAAGAAAATACCGTATAATATAAATGTATAAGTGCTCACAAAGCATTAGTGTCGTAGAAAACATAACGCTTCGCTTCGTACTTTTAAGAGCATTGTGTACATCTGCCGTGAACGTTGAAAACATGGTGTACGCGAACCCATTTTACACAAAAACTATAATAAATAAAATAATAAACCAAAGTGCAATTAAAAGATAAAGGTTGGCTCTATGTTAGTTCAATAATATAATTTTGAATTATTAAATTTTTGCAATATTATAATCAATTCAATTTGTGCATATTTAATGTGCATTTCTGCACAATTTGTAAACTTTTTTAGAAAAATAACATAACATCAACATAAAATGAACCTTCGTCAACATGTACATGTATTTGAAAAATTGATTAATGCTTTCAGTTTCAAAAATTTAATGGTACAACGAATGTCCTACATGACGTAAATTGGAAAGATTTTTGTCTCGTGCACTACTGCCCCTAGCGGAGTGTTTGAGAAACATTGAGCTGTCCTTGAGATTTACAGTGGATCAAATAAATTGATGTGTATCAAATATGCATGTTTTGTGCGACAGTGTTAGCTTCTCGCAGTCGCAACAATGGGTAAACGTTTCGGAACTAAAAAGCGTATGCAATTAAGTGCAAAACGCAAAAAATCTAAAAATTTAGAAAATACATACATAAAATCACACATGTCCCACTTAGCAAAAACCCGAAAATACTAACATCTACATCATACAACAAATCTTCACTCTCAACATATTAAAGTGACCGATTTTCGGTAATTTGCATGTGTCTAGGTATTTATTAAAGTTAATTTTATAATGTATAATCTTTTTTTTCTCTTAGATGTAGAAAACTGAATTTAGCACATATGGTTAAAAAAGCTCTTGGAATATTTTATCTTCAAATATTCCTCAAGAAATTTCGTTTCAAGATACGAATATAGGGTAAATTGATATATGAGTATAAATAAACTTTATATAAGTAATGCATTCATTTAAAAACTAGCCAAATTTAATTTCGGGCGGAAAATTTTTATAGTTACATTTTTTTTGTTTCTCTATATTTTTTGACACCAAAAGCTAAAATATTCCTTTTACTCGAAATGAAACAGTTGTGGGTATGGTTGAGGAAAGTACAGCAGAATGCAATATTTTGAATATTCGAAATTACAATGAAGGCGAAGGCATGGTTTAGGGAAGTACTGCAGAATGCAATATTTTGAGTAGGTATTCAAAATTACATTGAAGGCGAAGGCATGGTTGAGGAAAGTATTGCAGAATGCAATACTTTTGAGTATTCGAAATTACAATGAAGGCGAAGACTGCAAAACATATGTAGATAATGAACTAGTTTTTTGTTTTTATTAATTTCTTCCGCCATATATTCGGCAGTATATACATACATACTTAATTTTGCAGGAAAATGTAGCCGAAATGAATATACAAACATCAAATAGTGATTTTAAATTTGAGATGAGCGGTAGAAAAATTGTAAATTTAAGCTACATATATGTTACAAAAACTTTATAAAATATCAAATCATGCTCCACAATTTGGTTGTTCGCTAACAAACATAGAAACGAAGATGATTTCTGGAATGAAATAGTTTCAAAACTAGGTTTTTTTATATGAATTGTTTACTTCCCGAATTAGTTTACCCAAGACATACAAGATCATTGTCTGTACGTGAACCAAAATACATATTAGATACCATCGAGAAAAAAAATCCAAAAATTGCGCAAGAAAATTGTTTTATGTAACTGTTTCCTTATTGTTTTTAAAAGTGACGGGTATTTGAAATATGCCTTAAGATAGGCTGAAATAGGAGGCTTTGCAATAACAAAATAGTAAAATCCCATACAAATAATTAAAAAATACTTGTTTTATTTTTATATTAAACTTTCCTCAGAATGACTTTCCTTAAATTAGAAATGACAGTTTTAACTTTTATTAAAATTGTAATAACAGCATAATAACAGTAGCTTAACTATTATTTTTTTTTTACATGATCTACTATTTTAGCGTTCTTCGAACCATTATGTCAAATGCCTGCCATTTTTTTATTATTTAAATATGGATTGTTTTTTGTTTAGTAGCATCATTGGAATGTAAATTTTGCTTATTTTTCAAATTTATGAAAAAATAGTAAGTTACATTTTTTGAAATTACAAAGTTGCTATTAATTGCTCTACAACCGACATTGATATCATAAAATAGTAACCACTATTATTTAATATCTGTTTTTGTATAAATCAAGTTATGTAAATAAATGGATAAATAAGCGAGAAATTAATTGGTTCTTTTAAGATAGGACACCTGCATATTTTTTATAAGTTCTTCTTTATTTGTCTTTATGAACTCTAAAAAATCTTACATCACTGGATACACAATAAAAATGTTTAACTTTTCCACCGAAAAGAAAAGGGTGATGAATATTGCATTTTTACTGTACTTTTCATTTCTTGATTAAATATTTTTCTTCATATTTCGATGTAGCAGAAATTTTTCAATCTATTATGTTACTTTCTAGTCTTTCGTGTTATTTTCCCAACCTCGAGAGGATATTTCGACGACTTCCGAGCGCTTCACTCTGTTTCTAAACGGGCACTTTTGGTCTGTGAACGGAACGCTCAACGCACTGAACCATATGGAATATTTGACTGTGCTGTTTGTTTGATTTCCATAAAAGGCCACGCCTATTATGTCCACGCGGTCTACCCCTCTCGTGCCTCACCGATGAGCGCAGTACTAGAGCAAAGTGTACACAATGCTCTTAAGCTCCTCACACGTACTTTAAATACTTACTTAACTGTTTTTTGTTTTACGACAAACGTCAAAATAATATATATAATATACATTTCGCCTTGCGGGGATAATTGTTTAGGATTTAGATGATGTACGTCTGTCCCACGAAAAAAAAAAATTATTTCATTTCAATCATGATGTTTGTGTCATAGAAACCGATTTTCTGTCTCGGTCATGTAAAAACATATTTTTGACCACCACTTCAGAAAATAATAAATACTGTCGCAGTAGTGTAACAGGTTGGAAATAATCCTACTGACTGTGCCAATGTAACAGGGCGTAAATAATCTTACCGACTGCCGCCTAATGTAACAGGCGGACAGTAATACTACCGTCTATTGCCTAAATGTAACAGTTTACAAATTAGGCTGGACTTCTCAAAGTAGCCTAGGGGAAGGGGAGGATTATTATAACCTGTTCCGGTGGTTAGCGAAAGGTTGAGGAACCACCTATTGCGTTTGCGGACAGGTTGGACCGAAAATGGCAGCAGGCGAAATGTGGAGTAAGGGTACTTACCCCGTACCAGACGTACGTCACAGAACTGCTGGGCTATTCGGCTGGAACCTTGTAGATTCCACTTCACAACACTTCACAGGGTGTTTAGGATTTAATTTAATATACTAACGCCGGTTAGTTTAAATTAAATAATATATTGAAGTAAATAAGAAAAGAGTAAATACAAAACATGAATAAAAACAATAATATGTGCGTAGAATAAACGCGGGGCGAATATGACAAAGGTTAAAGCGAAGTGATTTGGATTACTGCTGCTTACTCACTGTAAGCGTAGTTTGCCGTCGAACTATTGTTCGCAAACTCTAAACGTGCGAATTCTTATTCGCGTAAGGGTGACAATGTGCGTGTCATACCGTTGAGACAGATTTCATCTGACTGACTCATCCTACCATCGGTACAGAACTTCTAGCTATGCATTTTTGCTTACTTGACAAAATTTAGCCGTCTGCCCCCTCTGATCTATATTCGAATATATTACGCCATAGAATTACGCATTATGCAATGTCACAGTAGCCTACTTAAGAAGGTTCATAACATCGTACACTAGCATATGAATATCGTACTAGCACGATATATATATATATATATATATATATATATATATATATATATATATATATATATATATATAAATTAAGTAATACGACTACTCTTAGAAATGCTGACTAAGAGTAAAGTTATAAACTTTCCACAAAATAAAGTAAAAGATAGATAGACATAGGATAGTCAGTCTTAAGGCAGCTCTCCAGCTGAAACCAAGCTTTGTATAACTCTGTATTCGCAACAAATAAACTTTTTTAAAAACAATATAAATTGTTTAATAATATAATTTATATATATATATATATATATATATATATATATATATATATATATATATATATCGCATTGAGGAGAGTAATGAGATCAAATCAACATAGCCAGGCAGCTTTGCTTTCTTTGTTGCTATGGTAGATTAATTGAAAAAAAGAAAACTGTACGTATTGTCAATTGAAACAAAATTCTAGAAAATACTTTATTTTTGTAATCGTCTAAAAAATATCTCGCTCGGAAGTAATATCGTATTGCTCGCTTATTCCCACTCGTACGATATTTCTTACTTTCGATACCCTTTATTATACTGTTATAAGTATTTGGAAATGTGTTACATGTAAAATTTAAAATTATCTTTTATTATACAATTATGTATTAAAATACACTTACACCTACCACTACAATGATTTTATAAACATCTCGATAAACATTTATAAAAAATAATCATAAACATTTATTACTGATAAAGAAAAACCTCGCCCAAATTATTTTTGTATATTAATATGAGCCGGAGTGAAGAAAATTATTCGGAATGCAATCATTCAAACATTTATTGATATTACACCAAAGTTTCTGTCATTACAATGACCATCTTCAAGATTAATCAATTGCTCATTAGGATGTCATTACATAGAAAACACAATATATTAAATTATAGATAAAACATTTCTCAGAATTGAATAGAAGAATAAATGAGATAAAATAAATAATATGATATAAATACAATTGGGTTAAAATAAATTTAAAATAGACAAGAATGTAAAACAAGGGTTAATAACTTTAGAACACTAACGAAAAAAAGTGAAAATTATTTAAATATTTATAGTTCCTGGGATATTATTCGAAACGCGGTGACCCGGTGGACTTATTTTTGAAAAATGTTATAAGATCTCAGTTAAATAAAACTTTTGGAGGTAAATTCAATATTGCTTCTAGATGAAGCCAAGGTAGATCATTAGTTTTATAATATGTAGAGATGCGAATAGCACTTCGCAACATTATTCCAGCTTAAATTTTATTGGTATATATAATTTGTATAAAAAATAAAATTGAAAATTTATTTCTTTCTTTTGAACTGCGATCATATAAATTAAGGTGTAGTAAAAACATCGCTAAATATTACATGAGATACACATACACATTTCATTAAAAAATACTGTTACTATGTATGTATATTATGGAATAGACAAACTAAATTTAACAAAACAAATATTTAATATGATCACAATGCTTGAAATATGGATGGTAGTTTTCTTACTTGCAAATGACGTGATATATGTATCTATTTGATTAATATTTTTGAGATATGAAACCAAAAAATAATAATTTTATACCTTATTCGCTGAGGTACATATAAACAAACAAGAATATGAAAGATGTGAGAAAACTAGTAGGTAATTATTAAATAAAAATAATGATTGTTATTCCAATCATCCTATTTTCAAAACGATTACTTACGCGACTATCCTAATATAATATACAAGTACTTCAGTCTTCTTAGTTGGGTGCTCAGAATACCAGTCAATATTTTTAATTTATTAGAAAATCAATTTCATATAATATTTATTTAATAATTCATGTACCTTCGTTTAAATTTCGTTTCAAAAGGAACCTTGTTATTTAGGAACCCCTAAACTAAAAATTCAATTTGTGGCTGTAAAACAATAAAAAAAAAATGCTAAATCTTCTAAACTCCAGTGCAAGTATGTCTACCTATTCTAAAAGCATTTTGTTACTTTAATTCAAATTTTCAATATGTTGGAAGCAGACATCAATTTATAAAAAATCTGATGTGGACGACACATGACCTTCCGTCAATTCTATGTGTTTTATATAAATTACTCACAGTAGGGATATATGGTTCGTTCTAAAGCACCCTACCACCCTTTAAATATTTCCCTACTACGCTTAGCAGTATGATAGGGTGGGATGATAGCTTAAGATAGAAGCAGAGGTATAGAGAGAGAAAGAGAGAGAAAGAGAGAAAGAGAGGGAGAGAGAAATAAATTGGGATATATTAAATTGATGTCTGTATATATGTATGTGTACGTGTATGTGTGTGTGCCTGTGTGTGTGTGTGTCTGTATGCGTGTCTGTGTGTATTATAAATATTAAAGATATGTTTTTCTCTGTACAATTTCATTATATTTTTTTTCTTTATATTCAATGTATTTGGAGATAAAAAATTATAAAGAAATTAAATTTCATATATCATGCAACCTATATTCCTGCAAGCTCACCAGGGAAACCACAATAGAAACAGTAAATTTTATTAATTGACAGTGTCAAATAGAATTTGCATAGTTAGTGAAATATTTTCACTGGAAATATATAATCTTTTGCATGGCACTACCTTATCTGTGAGTAGTAGGGATATATGGTTCGTTCTAAAGCACCCTACCACCCTTTAAATATTTCCCTACTACGCTTAGCAGCATGATAGGGTGGGATGATAGCTTAAGATAGAAGCAGAGGTATAGAGAGAGAAAGAGAGAGAGAGAGGGAGAGAGAGAGAGAAATAAATTGGGATATATTAAATTGCAAGTTCAAACTTGTTCGCATGAACACGTGCAAGTCTGTGATGGGTCAATACCCGCATTATAACAACTGTCACCTAATCCACCCCCTCCAAGTAAATGTTCATATAATTTTATAGGTACTTAAGTTTGCCCGCATTAATTTTTGTCAGTCTGCTGCTAGTGCTTGTACTGTGCGGATCAGAAATGATTTCATGTAAAAATTGCGATAAAGTGTTTTCAAGTAAAGATCATTTAAAACGTCACGTAAATATTTGTAATTAAATCGGTAAACAATACGAATGTACAATATGTAGTTCAAAATTTACTCGCAGCGATAATCTTACGGACCACGTTAGAAAATGTCATTCCAACGTTCAGTTATGTGAAACTTGCGGATTACAATTTACGAACGGTGCACAATATATAAAGCATAAACTTAATACGGGTAATGAAGCACCACTGTCAAAAAAAAATAAAACTATCGAAAAATGAAGATTTATGTAAAAAGAAGCACTTCCGTGGGTTATTAAGGTGTAAAAAATGTAATATATTCTTTCCAACTCGTAATAAGTATATCGGACACTTAAGATCTCAAAAACATATTAATACAATGATTAAACCTTTTAAAAATTACATATTTGAAATTTGTTCTGGTTTTAAGAAGCGGGTAGCCAGTTACCGTATAAATGGTTCAGGAATTGATTTTAACAAATTCTTAAATGATGCTAAAGATACAGTTTATAATTTAATTAAAATAATTTTGCAGTCTTATAATTCCGGAATTAAATTTAATATTGAATTTTTTGCGTATTTCATGAATGATAAGAACATCGGTGAATTAAAATCGTTTAATAATAAGTTTGAAGTTTTAACCCAACAGAAAGTTACTTTTCAGATATTTATGATGAGATGTGTGCTATAATTGTACATAAATTTGAAGAATTTCAGGAACGCGATTCAGGTTGGGCATTAAAAGAAATTTCGCATTTAGAAGTTAATATTAATCAATACAAGCCTATACGAGGCTCTTCATATGTCGATCTTCCAAAACAAATTAAAAATAAACGTGCTTGTGTTAACATTGAAAATAATGACGATTACTGTTTTTTATGGGCTATAGTTTCCGCACTGTATCCTGTAGTAAGAGAAACAGATCGAGTATCATCATATCCACATTTTTCGAAAATTTTAAATTATGAAGGATTAGACTTTCCAATGAAAGTAACTCACATACCAAAGTTTAAAAATTTGAATAATATATCTATAAATTTGTATGGGTTGGAATATAAACATGAATCTAAAAAGTATGTTATAGTTGGTCCAATTTATCATACAAAAAAGGTTCAAGAAACGCATATTAACTTATTATACTTTGAGGGTGCTAATACAAGTCATTACGTATGGATCAAAGATTTATCTAGATTAGTACGCAGTCAAATATCAACTCATCACAATAAAAAATATATTTGTAATGGTTGCTTAATATTTTTTTCAACAGAATCGGCACTAAAACAACATAACCTAAATGATTGTAATAAAATTTGTACCGTTATGCCAACGAATGAATTAGTTTTAGATAAAAATGGTAATATGACTCCGGGTAATATCCTAAAATTTCAAAATTATGAGCGAAAAATGCGTGTTCCATTCACAGTATACGCGGACTTTGAATCTTTACAAAAACCTTTTAATACATGCTCATCTAACCCTGATGCTAGTTATACAAATAAAACTCACATTCATACCCTATATAGTTTTGCTTATAATATAAAATGTTCATATGATGATTCTTTAAGCAAATTTTATACGTATACAGGAAATGATTGCTCAAAAGTATTTGTGGAACAGCTTACTGCTGATGTTGTTAGGATTTATAATGATTATTTAAGAAATGTACAACCAATGTCAAAACTAACCGAACATGAGCGGATCATATTTAATACAGCTACTTTATGTCATATTTGCGAAAAACCTTTAAATGAAACAGATAAAGTTGCAGACCACGATCATTTAACATCAAAATTTATAGGTACCGCTCATTCAGTATGTAATTTAAATTATAAAATACCAAAAATGATTCCAGTTTTCTTTCATAATTTATCAAACTATGATTCACATCTTTTTATAAAAGAGTTGGGTTGTAATGAAGAAAAAATTGATATTATACCTGAAAATAAAGAAAAGTATATAGCTTTCACAAAAAATATATGTGTAGGTGAATATGAAAATACGAAAGGTATTCAAAATAAAATTTACATGAAATTAAGATTTGTGGATTCATTTAGATATATGACTAGTTCTTTAGAAAAACTTGCCAACAAGTTACAAGACGAGCAATGTATTGAAGTTAGAAACAAATTTCCTATTGAGAATCAATTTAAGTTATTACGAAGAAAAGGTGTATTTCCATATAAATATATGGATTCATTCGATAGGTTAAAGGAGGCTTCACTTCCACATAAAGAACAATTCAATGAGACATTAAATAATAATTTTATAACTCAAGAAGAATATAGGCACGCGAAAAATGTATGGAATACGTTTCACTGTCAAAATTTAAAAGAATACTCTGATTTATACTTAAAAACAGACGTTCTACTCCTTACTGACATTTTTGAACAATTTCGCAATGTTTGTATAACAGCCTATCAACTTGATCCTGCCCATTATTTTACGATAGCAGGTCTTAGCTGGGACGCCATGTTGCGAATTACGGGAATCGAATTAGAACTATTTACTGATATAGATATGTACCACTTTATGCAGAAAGGTATTCGAGGCGGTATTTGTCAAGCTGCACATAGATATGCGAAAGCTAACAATAAATATATTTCAGACTACAATAAAAATTTACCAAGTACTTACATAACATATTGGGATGCAAATAATTTATATGGTTGGGCTCTTTCACAATTAATGCCATACGGAGGGTTTAAATGGCTAAGTAGTCATGAAATTTCAAAATTAGATTTTTCAAAAATTGATGATAATTCACCCATTGGTTACTTTATAGAGGTTGATATTGAATATCCAAAATTGTTACACAACTTACATAATGACTTACCTTTTTTACCTGAAAATATAGTGCCAATAAAGTCCAAATTTAAGATTAAGAAACTTATTGCAAACTTATATGATAAAACTAAGTATATTATTCACTATCGCAACTTAAAACAAACATTAAATCATGGTTTAAAAATTAAACAAATTCATAGAGTTATACAATTTGAACAATCGACCTGGTTGAAAAAGTACATAGATTTAAATACTTCTAATCGTCAAGTAGCTAAAAATGATTTTGAAAAGGACTTTTACAAATTGATGAATAATGCGGTTTTCGGTAAAACAATGGAAAATGTTGATAAAAGGGTTGATGTAAAATTAGTTAATCATTGGGATGACATTGGTCGCAGATTAGGAGCTCAAAGTCTGCTCGCTAAACCAAATATGAAGAGTGTATCAGTATTTTCAGAGAATTTAGTTGCCATACAATTTGAGAAATTAAAAGTTGTATACAATAAACCTATTTATATAGGATTTTCTGTTTTAGAAGTTTCAAAATTATTAATGTATGAGTTCTTTTATGATTTTCTGAAGCCAAAATATGGTGACCGTGTTTCGTTATGTTACTGTGACACTGATAGTTTTATATTACTATTCAAAACAGATGACATTTACCAAGATATAAAAGAGAATATAGAAAAATTTGATACAAACAACTTTAGTGCTGACAACCAATTTAAAATTCCTTTGAAAAATAAAGCAGTTTTGGGTCTTATGAAAGATGAGCTAGGAGGGAAATTAATGTATGAATTTATAGCTTTACGACCGAAAATGTACGCCTATTGTACAGCAGAAAATCATGAAGATTGGAAGAAGAAGGCCAAGGGCGTCAAAAAATGTGTTGTTAACCATAATTTAACCGGTGTACATTATATACAATGTTTGTTTCACAATGACATTATTTATCAAAAACAATATACATTTCGAAATTACAAACATATTATATATACAGTAGAACAAAGTAAGAGAGCACTCACCTGCAATGACGATAAAAGATTTATATGTTCTGATGGTATTAGCATATTAGCTTGGGGCCATTATTTAATAGATGACTGAGGGTATAAGTATTAGGAAACTGTGTGGTATTAATTAGTAAATAATAAACTGAATATGATTGTACTCTAATAATGGATATTATAATCAATATCAATCAAATGTAGCAAATCTGATAAGCATCCCGAGCTTTTAACATCCTCATTTATCCATGTTTATCAATTTTAGGGTATTAAATTATTTTCATTTATAAATTTGATATGGGTTGCATCATCAGAACAGATTAATTTTAAGTTGTATCCTGTTTATAAAGCTATTTTATTTGGTAAGAAACGATGATAATAAAATAAAGTTCAACGCCATAGCATGTATGTGTGATGCTTCTCCTAGTATTCATATGGCTCGTCACCCGCAGGTGTTCACCCATAATGCTCGGACCTAAGAAATGCACATGTAATATGCGGGTTTGCACGTGTTCTCCTTAGCACATATTGGAGTATTATTATTATTATATTAGAGTCACCCACCACATCACTGACCTAAAGAACGCACCTGGCATAGACGCGTCCAGCACATCCCCTAGGTGTTTGTATGACTCATTCCCAGATGTTTACCCACTAGATTTAGAGAACGCAAATACCTTTACTGATAAATATATAAAAATAAAAATGCATAAATAGAAACGTATGTTCAAAATATGGACTTAATCAATACTGCAAACTAACATGAACTGGACCAACAAAATAGATTGATTTTAAGTTGTATCTGTTTATAAATCTGTAGGATCAGATGGGGTTAATTAATTAAAGTTCTGTTGTATGTACTTATATATAGTTTATTTTTTTAATTTTTACGTAATACATTTTTTCTACATTATAATCCTATTCTACAATATTATTTTTTTCTAAGCTTATTAATTATGATTGGAATTTGTTTGGAGTCAGGAGATGTCTCAAGAAGTATTCTTAAACGATCAATTGCTTGATTAGGATCGTAATCGTTGTCCTTCTTATGTGTTATAATATGACGTTTGAAATTATCTTTTCTTGAGAATATTTTCGAACATCTTCCACATCGAAGTTTTTGATTTCCGTGGATAGAAGCACGATGCCTGCTGAGACCACTTTTCCAGCTAAATACTGTGAAGCAATCAAAACATGTGAACATATTGACAGTTTATTATTTACTAATTAATACCACACAGTTTCCTAATACTTATACCCTCAGTCATCTATTAAATAATGGCCCCAAGCTAATGTGCTAATACCATCAGAACATATAAATCTTTTATCGTCATTGCAGGTGAGTGCTCTCTTACTTTGTTCTACTGTATATATAATATGTTTGTAATTTCGAAATGTATATTGTTTTTGATAAATAATGTCATTGTGAAACAAACATTGTATATAATGTACACCGATTAAATTATGGTTAACAACACATTTTTTGACGCCCTTGGCCTTCTTCTTCCAATCTTCATGATCTTCTGCTGTACAATAGGCGTACATTTTCGGTCGTAAAGCTATAAATTCATACATTAATTTCCCTCCTAGCTCATCTTTCATAAGACCCAAAACTGCTTTATTTTTCAAAGGAATTTTGAATTGGTTGTCAGCACTAAAGTTGTTTGTATCAAATTTTTCTATATTCTCTTTTATATCTTGGTAAATGTCATCTGTTTTGAATAGTAATATAAAACTATCAGTGTCACAGTAACATAACGAAACACGGTCACCATATTTTGGCTTCAGAAAATCATAAAAGAACTCATACATTAATAATTTTGAAACTTCTAAAACAGAAAATCCTATATAAATAGGTTTATTGTATACAACTTTTAATTTCTCAAATTGTATGGAAACTAAATTCTCTGAAAATACTGATACACTCTTCATATTTGGTTTAGCGAGCAGACTTTGAGCTCCTAATCTGCGACCAATGTCATCCCAATGATTAACTAATTTTACATCAACCCTTTTATCAACATTTTCCATTGTTTTACCGAAAACCGCATTATTCATCAATTTGTAAAAGTCCTTTTCAAAATCATTTTTAGCTACTTGACGATTAGAAGTATTTAAATCTATGTACTTTTTCAACCAGGTCGATTGTTCAAATTGTATAACTCTATGAATTTGTTTAATTTTTAAACCATGATTTAATGTTTGTTTTAAGTTGCGATAGTGAATAATATACTTAGTTTTATCATATAAGTTTGCAATAAGTTTCTTAATCTTAAATTTGGACTTTATTGGCACTATATTTTCAGGTAAAAAAGGTAAGTCATTATGTAAGTTGTGTAACAATTTTGGATATTCAATATCAACCTCTATAAAGTAACCAATGGGTGAATTATCATCAATTTTTGAAAAATCTAATTTTGAAATTTCATGACTACTTAGCCATTTAAACCCTCCGTATGGCATTAATTGTGAAAGAGCCCAACCATATAAATTATTTGCATCCCAATATGTTATGTAAGTACTTGGTAAATTTTTATTGTAGTCTGAAATATATTTATTGTTAGCTTTCGCATATCTATGTGCAGCTTGACAAATACCGCCTCGAATACCTTTCTGCATAAAGTGGTACATATCTATATCAGTAAATAGTTCTAATTCGATTCCCGTAATTCGCAACATGGCGTCCCAGCTAAGACCTGCTATCGTAAAATAATGGGCAGGATCAAGTTGATAGGCTGTTATACAAACATTGCGAAATTGTTCAAAAATGTCAGTAAGGAGTAGAACGGTATTTTTATTACACTTAAACGTTTACAATTATATTTCGAAAACATGTCCACGTAAACAATTTAGGTAAGAGTATGAATAATTTCCAAAACGCGTATGTGGGTACAAAGCTAAATCGTTATCTAACAATAGCGCTTGCGTTGAAGAATGTAAATTGCTTCTCATGGCTGAACACGACTGGAATTCTCCCGCAAGTAAGCTTACTGTTGATCCTCAAATCCATTGTGCGTTTGCGGTCTACCGTATAACTAATTCAAATTATCTCACTTGTAGAAACGGCAGAAATATTTTTCATGACGACAGTGCAAATGTAAAGAACATTAATTAATTACAAAAAGAATGATGTAGTGAAACTACAAAATTTTCAAAATTTACCAAAATATAATAGGGTATTTGACAAATTTTGGGAAAGTGTTTTAAATTGTACATATGCACTTAATTATATATGCAAAATTATTATTTTCATTTTTTTTAATCGTTAATACTCTTAAAATCGGGTTTAATAATTTTTGTTTTAAATTTCCCGCTAAAACGCTTTTGTTGCTCATGATGCTCCTGTGACGTCACGGTCTAGTACAGTGTAGTAAATACGTCGTAAATATAAGCAGTTCATCGGTTTTTATCTGTTTTTTTCATTCAAAAATGAATTCTAAAACTTATAAGTGGTGTATAGTACCTCAATGTACTAATACTTCTGTCAAAACAGTTGACAAGTTATTTATTCATGTGCCTAAAAGAATTAAAGATCGAAAGAAGTGGCTTCAACTCGCCCGAAGAGATCCAGCGATCTTGTCTACCACAACTTCACTATATTTTTGCGAAGATCACTTTGATGTAAGTTCAAATAGTTTATATTTATTTTACTAGCAGTAGAAATGTTATAAATCTTTTGTGTCTACAATTTATAAAGATGAAAGTAACATTTTGAGGTTATGTTGATAAAATTGAAAATATATATATATATATATTTACGGTGTTTCCTATGGAATAAAATTAATTTTTATTTTATTTTAGTTGCCAAATGATATGGAAAATTATATGGAGTACCATATAATGGGTTCAGTAAACCAGATTAGAATGAAACCAGGAGTTTTACCTACTAAATTTGAATGTCAACCTGACCGAAGAAAGCGAATGTTTATTGAAACCACAAGATCTCTTGCTATCAAAAGACAAAGAATGACGCTAATTGAGGATTCTAAAAGAGAATTAGCCGAAAGAGAAGCTATTGCTGTGCAGAAAGCACAAAGTACAACAATATTGATGAATGATTGTCCAAGCACAAGTTCAGGTATGAGGTATAAGCACGAGCACGATTTAAAACATGCAGGTTATGCCACTTGACATGGTTATCATTGTTTTTGAGCTGTTTTTAAGGTTCTGAGTAATAGGCATTTTCTTGAAAAATTCCTATTTTAGCCTGTCATAATGAAAACTTCAAATTTAAAAAATATTGTTATTTGAGATTAGAGTATAAGAAAATGAAAATAAAACGTCATAATATATGTTGCAAACATATTTGGTGAGGTTTTATAAATATTCTTGTCATAATAACGAGCGACAGGATCGTTATCACGTTGCGCCTCTAGCGGAAAAAGCAACGAAACACATATCAATTTGGACTCGTGTTTAAAGAAGGAGTGTGTCACAACCAGTATATTTTAAAACGTGGGTATGACACGTGGCCCTTAGCCACTATCATTTATGCAGAATGAGGATTAATGCTCCAAATCTGAACAAATCTGTGTCTACAGATCCGTAAATCTGTAAAAAATAAACAAAATCGCAACGAAAGCTGCCACTCTTATATATGATTTTATATTTATCAACAAAAATAGCTGCGTTTTTGTCAGTTTTTTTACATATGTAAGACTTACAGATTTGTTCAGAATTGCAGCCGACCTTAGCCAATCTAGATTTCTTCCAGTAACATTCTTTTGATGTACATGAAGGTTCCTCGCTCCTGCGATGAACCCACATAAGAAATGCAATTGAATGTTTGCAACCACCTTGTGATGCAGCACAGTCATGACACTGTATACTTAATATAATACCATCTTCTTCATCAATAACTAAGGTAACTTTGTAAGATTTAGCATGAACTTTATGTTCTGGGCAGATCTTGCATTTAACTGTGCATAATTTTCTTTCGCGTTTCAACTGCACATAACCTATGGCGTCATCGCCATATGACTGTCTTGAGGATCTATATAAATACAAAGATAAAGCAATTAAGACTATAAAACATAAGTGTTTTTTCATATGATCGAAATCTTTTAAAATAACCTCTAAACTAAATCGTAAGGAAACTTCCCTGGAAAACTTGATGCACACATGTTGTAAACATATTTAAGTAGATATTTTATACTATTTTTTTATTATTAAAATACCTTATCAATACTCACATGGCAGTTTTAACATTCCTAAATTCTGCGGAACAGAAATCATTGTTAGTTGCAAAAAAGTTTGCAACCGTAAATGAATCTATCCTTAGTAAGTTAGAACTATCCGCTTTTATGTATCCAGCTTCCATTTCTAAGGTTCTACTTTCACAACAACTAGTAAAGACAATTTTTTAAAAAAAATCTCAATAAAATAGCCAACTAACGTGCAACGTGCAACTAACACAGTAACAGAAGCAGTCCGACTCGCACTAACTATATCGTGACGTCACTCGCAGCTTATTGGTGTTCCGAGTGTTTTTGATCACGTGATTAAATGTCTAAATTCAGTGAATTTATTTTATTAATATTACTACTATTTTCACACAAATAATTTAAAAAGTGTGTTTTTCAGTATTAGTGCAACTAAAACTAATAATTAAAAATCGATATATGTATATTTTTTACTAGTGTCAAATACCCTATTGTACTGTCAAATATTAAAACGAAGTTCAAAGTAAAGCAAATTACAACTATACGAGTCTAAGCGATAACAAAATGAATACTTCCTCAGTACCACAACCAGTCACATTTAGTAATCTTTATTCCGAATTTAAAATAATCGTTCAAATTGAAAATAAAATCTATCAAAACGAGATAATAGGTACGCATTTTATGTATTTTTACCTCCCGCAACCTTCATGTAAGGAAGGTATTGTCTTTGGTTAAAAAATTCGATAGTGAGTTTCTAATGAATAAGCACGTTTTGGGGTCCCTAGAATACGAATTTTACGATTATGTCTGTATGTATGAGTGTGTGCGTGCGTGTGTGTGAATGTGTGTATGTGACGATCGTTTCGGATCGCATAACTCCAATACCTCGATTCCAAAAATAATATTTTTTTCGTATTCTCGAGGTTAGATCCATATGCAGACGTGATTAGATTTTGGTTATAATTGGTCCACCGGAAGTACCCTCAATTGCAATTTTTAACAGTTTACCTTGAAAAAACGCACCCAATTGACCCACCGTTAGTTTAACTGTAAAAATCTGTTTTGATGTATTAGTACATGTACCATTACCGATATCTGTGTACAAAACAGATTGGCACACCCAGCAATGGGTAATATGCCGTGATGAAATATTTATTTATTTTTTATTTATGTATTAGTTTAGTATTGTTGAAACCTTTTCATCATTTTTTTTTCGTGTTTTAGTTAACTATTTTACAAAATACATATGGGTGCGGTTAAGTTCTTTTTCGCACCCGATTTGCCCACAGTTTGTTTAATTTTTAAAATCTGTTTTAGAGTATTATTTTAGTTATGTTAAACAATTTTATTGATTGTTTCAATGTTTTCTATAATAGATAATTAAAGTTATAATAAAATTAATAAAAGATGAATTTTCTTCTATTGGGCCATGATCTTACTATTTTTCTAACCATTTAAAAACTAAGTATCTCTTAGTTCTTATGATCCCAAGATTTCATGACAATTATTTCAATCGTTTTTGAGAAAGTCGTGGACATAAAAGGGTAGAAAAGAGATGTACAGGATGAAACATATTTATCTTTAACAATTTACAAATGTACCTGTTCTCCTACCTAGAAACTAAAACTGTTGATTTAATATATCTATTATCCTATAGATTTATTTTTGGTACATTTGAATTCTACCGCACATAATAACGAACTGCGATCTTTTGGTCGTTTTATGGAATATTTCTTATTGCCATACTGTTGTCATCTTGTGATGATATATACAAAAAAGTCTAAATCCTGAGCCCCAGAATCATAATATTCATAGCCTACTGTAGCCGTGTTCCCATATTTTTGAAAACAAAGAAAATATGTTACATAAAAGATTTGTTTTAAGTAAACATACTTCATATAATACCAAGAACATTTTTTTTAAATTATATATGATCCATTTTTAATGTTCTGACTATAATACTTGACAGTAGATTATTTATAAAATAAAATAAATTAGTTTGCATTCGTCTGCATATGATATTTGACGGTACATGGTATATTATTCAAGTTGTTTTCTTGACATAATTTTTAAATCATGATTCAAAAGGACCGTGACAGACATGGAAAACAGTTTTTCCTAAGTATTTTGGCATTCTATTTAATATTATACTAGTAAAAATGAAAAAAAAAATATATAAGCAGATAAAAAGAACGATAAAAAACGTTCATAGCTTTACCATATGAGACGCCTCTGCTTGAGATAAAGAAACAAAAGAAAGTCTAAACATGCATTTAAATAAATAGTATCCTCATACCATGTTTTATTGCAACTAATACCAGAGTTATTACCAAATGTGTCTCAAGAGATGCACCTTCAAAGGGCTGCAAGTCTGTATCTCTGTAACGAACTGTATCCGGACGTACCGTCATATAACATTTTTTACTCAAAATGACTCCCACAATATATGAACCATGTTCCTTCGGACTGTGATTCGTAATCTAAATGATCAAAGTGATCATGATTATGAAGTATGTTTTTCTGTTTCCTATTCGTTATCCCCACTTTCCCATTCAGTGATCACTATACAAACTTTCCCTTCTGAATCATCCTTTTTGAGTGATCACGCGGGTTCATTTCGGAGTAAATTTAAATGGCTGATGGCAAAAGCTTTTCGAGCGTAGAAATTTATCAATGTGGAGTTTGTTGCATGAAAGAAAATATGATTTTTCTACAAAAGAATGTAATAACTCGCCATACTTTTGATGTCACATAAAAGATTTGTTTTAAGTAAACACACTTCATATAATACCAAGAACATTTTTTGTTACCTCTTTATGATCCATTTTTAATGTTCTGACTATAATACTTGACAGTAGATTATTTATAAAATAAAATAAATTAGTTTGCATTCGTCTGCATGTGATATTTGACGGTACATGGTGTTTATATTATTCAAGTTGTTTTCTTGATATAATTTTTAAATCATGATTCAAAAGGACCATGATTAAACTAATCAAGATTCGCAAAATCACAACCACAGCCCGAAGGAACACAGCTTGTATCATGGGTTTTTAAACAATTTTTAAAAAAAGTTAATCGCATTTTTCTCAAACACATCTTATAAGTGATACGTTTTGAAAAAATATAACTTTCTGCGGTAACTTGAGAACTAATTATTAAAAAAAAAATGTACATACACAGATGTTCCTTTTAGTCTCGGGTTGTTTTTCTCTATCGTTCATAATATAGAAAATAATCGAAGTGTTCGATTTAGAATTGTTATGTATGATTATTTATAATCAAATATTTTTACATCAAAAATCATCTGCGTAAATATGTTCCTTCTAGGGCTAGGACTTAGAACTGGGTATTTAGTTAAAAGGAAAAAAACCCACGCTGTCGAACCAACTGGATGACGGGTCGAAGTCGATTCTTCAGCCATAAGACCCCTAAGAACCATAAAAACCGTGTAACACGTAAGATCCATAAGACTTGATGTTATGTGTTATATTTTAATACATTCCATTACAGTTTATGTTTATTTCTATGTTCCATAAACTTCCAAAGTACAATAGGCTATGAATATTCTGATTCTGGGGCTCAGGATTCCGACTTCTTTGTATATTTCATCACAAGATGATAACAGTATGGCAATAAGAAATATTGCATAAAACGACCAAAAGATCGCAGTACGTTATTTTGTGCGGTAGAATTAAAATGTACCAAAAATAAATCTATAGGATACATAGGTATATTAAATCAACAGATTTAGATTCTAGGTAGAAGAACAGGTACATTTGTAAATTGTTAAAAATAAATATGTTTCATTCTGTACATCTCTTTTCTACACTTTTATGTCCACGACTTTCTCAAAAACGATTGAAATAATTGTCATGAAATCTTGGGATCATAAGAACTAAGAGATACGTCTTTGTTAAATGGTCAAGAAAAATAGTAAATATTACTTAATCGAGATTTTGGCCCAATGACACAAAAATCATATTATAATTAATTTTATTTAAAAAAATCTTAACTATTCTAGAAAACATTCAAACAATAAACTTATTTTAACATATCTAAACTAATATTCTAAAACAGATTTTTACAGTTAAACTAAGGGTGGATCAATTGGGTGCAGAAAATGAGAATTTAGCCGCACCATAATTTAAAGATAAAAAAGGAAGTATAAAGTGCACTTTTATGATAGTTTCAACCCTAATTTTGACTCGAGTTTTACCTTCCAAGCGCCAATAACTGCCATTGATGAAGCTAAAGGAGGAAAGTTTCCAGGAACTGGTGAGATAAATAATTATTTTTACAAAAATCTTCCGATCAATTGGCTTCACTATTTGCTAAATATGTTTAACAAAATAATGGAACTGCGGATATACCTGGTCCCAAATTCAATTTTTCATGTTATATAAAAATGGGAACCCCGCAGATCCTTTTAATTATAGTGGCATCGCTTTAGTCAATTCCATATGTAAACTTTTCACAAAAATGATAGCTACTCGTATTCAAAAACACCTGGAAATCAATGACATACTCAGTGATAACCAAATGGGAA
The DNA here is from genome assembly GCA_951394225.1 of Harpalus rufipes. Classification (NCBI taxonomy): domain Eukaryota; kingdom Metazoa; phylum Arthropoda; class Insecta; order Coleoptera; family Carabidae; genus Harpalus; species Harpalus rufipes. Next base: position 24,597,704 of record OX596282.1, on the reverse strand, counting down.
TTCGAAAAGAACGAAGCACAGTAGATAGCATATTTACTTTAACATCAATAATTCGCGTCCACTTAAGACAAAAATACTGTATATGCTATTTTTTGATTTCGTGGATCACACAATACTTTGGAATAAATTAAACAGGGTCGGAATTAGTTCAAAAACCATAAAAATACTTCAAAATTTATACATAAATTGAACAATAAGCTTAAAAAACTCAGATGTAAGTTATAATAAGGGCGTAAATATAAACCAGGGCGTACTGTAAGGGGAAATCTTATCACCCATCCTTTTTTCAATTTACATAAACGACTTAGAGGAATACCTTCGCGATGCAGGCGTTTTTGGGCTCAATTCAATTCAATTAAAAATTCAATATAAATGGCAACATAATAATTAACAGTGGTATACAATATTTACATGAGCATGCCGTTTTAGGACATGTCCTCTTCGGCAGATGGTATAATACAAAATATATTTCACAAAAAAACAATAACGATTTAATATTAACATAAAATTTAAAAAATATATGTGTTTAATATATCATAGTATGGGGGTGGGTTTCACCTCATGGCTGAGGGTGTATTGTATAAAATTGCGCTTAACGCAGGGGGGCAGGTAGATCGTAGCGTTCTGGAGAAGAACTGCTGGAGGGGTGGCGGTATTTGAAGCGAGGGCGTAGACGAAGTCTGAGTAGAGGGGTCTGTAGTATCTCCAGACCGCATCTCTGGTCTCTCACAGTCCTCTCCACGTACTTAGCTTGAAGGTCATGGATTCGAGTGGTGATGGGACTGGCGTTGGTATCCTCGTAGAGCGTGGCAGATGTGTAGAACCATGACAAGTCGTGGGCGCGGCGCAGGAACCGGCGTTCCAAGTGGATTAGCGGTTGGAGTTGGTGGGCTCGTACAGCGGAGTAAGCGACCGTTTTGAAGTCTACTACTGGCCGCACGAATGTTTTGTATGTGTGCATGAGCACACGAGTGGAGCAGCCTTGTATTTTTTGCCTCAAACATGCCATGAGTGATGTTCGTTGCCTCATGGTTGTGGTACATTTCTTGATATTCTCCTACCAATTTAAGAATTGGTTGAGGACGATGCCGAGGTATGTGGCGTTTGCTGGGGGTAAATGCGTTCGTCGCTGAGTGATAGGTGAATGTCTGTTCTGGAACGCAGGTTGCGGTGTCGGAAATAGACCATCTGGCTTTTATTGGGATTGATTCGTATCATCCACTTGTTCAACCATTCTTCTACTGTGTGAAGATGTTGTTGCAGCAACTGAACAGCGTCCCATGGGTCGGCCGCAGTTGCCCAGTACACGGTGTCGTCAGCAAACTGTTGGTGTTTGTCCGTGTTGTTGGTTGGATTCGGGATGTCGCTGTTGAACAAAAGAAAGAGCACAGGAGAGAGAACGCTTCCTTGTGGTAGCCGTGCTCGCAGTGGGAAGTCGTTTGATAGCACGCCCTGAACCCTTGTTCGTACGCAGCTATGGCACGTATAATTTGGTCCGGAATTTTCAAGTATCTTGGAGGAGTTTTTGGGGGAGTCCCGTGTGCCACACCTTATCAAAATCTCTTTCAAGGTCCAAGAAGAGCGCGGCGGTCAACGTCTTGTTGTTCACGTTGTTCGTTATGTGAGTGGTGAGCCGTAGTTGTGCATCCTGGACTGAGTGTCTTTTTCTGAACCCGAATTGAGTTCGGGGTAGAAGTTGATGCTCGTCGATGTCGGTTTGGATACAAGTAGCTAGCAGCGTTTCATATACCTTCCCGAGGGTATTGAGGAGAGAGATAGGACGGTATGAGCATGGGTTTGAGGGATTATTATAGGGCTTAGGGATCATTATGATATTGGCTATTTTCCAATTGGAAGGATGAAAACCTAGGAAAAAAAACAGAAGTTAATGACTAGAGTAAGGAGTGTTATGGCTTTGGCGGGGAGGTTTTTGAGGGTTTGGAATGAAATGCCGTCGCATTCAGGTGCAGATCGGCCTTTCTTCTTGGCGATGGCAGCGCTGACCTCTTCTTCAGTGAACTTCGGTTGGGGATCGTGCTCCGCGGGAGATGTCAAGAATTGCGCTATTTCTCTGTTCGTTTCCTCTCTGAAATCCTCCGAGAAATCAGGGTGTGCGGGCTCCTGGTGAACTTCTTCTATTGGCAGTCTTCAGCGGATGATTTCTGTTCACTGGTTGTCCGGTCAGCCTTTTAAAGGTTGACCAAAACAGAGTTCCGTGTCTGGGGTCGAGCCAGAGAAAATTTTGCTCCAAGTTCGCTGGCGGTGGATGAATACGGCTCGGCGTACCATGGCAATCATTCTGTTCCACTGCGTTTTGGTCGCGGGATCATGTGTCCTGACAAACTCGCGGTAGATTTTCCGTTTGTCCCAGATGAGCTGGACGATGTGGGATAGTAGGTCAGGTTTGTCGCACCTTACAGTTTTCAGCGGCGTTGTGTCATCTTTTGCGGTCTGATAGCTATGGTGAGTACAGCCACGGCTTCTTTTATTTCAGCCGGCGTTTAGAGGACTTCCGGTGCAACTGGGAGCGTGTTTTCTATTTGTATTTGGAAGGAATCCCAGTCCGTGTTCTTGTGGTCCTTCACAAGGCGGAAGCGCGGAGCAGGCTGGGCCGTCTGGATGAATGGTCCTTCTACAAGCACCGGGAGATGGTCTGAGGCTATGCTGTAACCGATTGTGGTGGCGTGTACAAGATTGAGTAGCATGTTGTCTGCGGCCACGATATGGTCTATAATGGAGGACCCGAGATTGTACTGAATAAATGTTGGGGAGTCTCTAAATATTCTTTGAATAGGCAACGCATCAGTGCGTCGATGAGGCGTCGCCCGTTGTCGTGGCTCTATCTCCAAAACTGATGTGGCGAGCATTGAAGTCGCCGATGATAAAGGCTTGGCCCAGGTTGTTAGCGAATGCAAGGAAATTCTTCGAGAGTGTTGTACGAGGACGGCAATAGTAACAAAGTACATGAACTTGACCAATAGTTGCATGGAATGTGCAGCCCACGACGTTAAGATCTTTAAAGGTCACCGGGATGTCCAGTGGTTCGCTTCTTAATGTGTTGCGTACTGCTAGTGCGGCGCCACCCCAGCCGTCGGGGTCGCAGTCCCGCGGATATTTTGTGCAGCTTGGCATGGAGAATCTGCTGGTAGTTTTGGTGCGAGTTTCGGTGACGCCTGATCAAATTTTTTTTGAATGTGAGAGTTTTCACATTCACTGTGCCAATTCTTTGTGTGTTGAATTTTAAAATTTACGGGCTCAATATTGACGGGTTTAAAATGTATTAGTACTATATTATTGTAGTTTTACCAGACAGTTAATAAGTCATACACTCAGTATTCAATAAATGTATTTTTGACAGAATATTATATTTTACAAAACATTATTTTTACATTCGAATATCAATTATATCGTAACCATGATTACACGTACAACCTACTTAATTTTTACTTTTGCTACGTAAATAATACTTATTTACTTCAATATTAGGTCATTTTCCGTTAGACACTAAAAAAAGCTAGACTTATTAAAAAAGTACTGCGAGTAGTGATGCCGCGAGACGAGAAACGGCGAGAAACAGTTCACTCTCGTCTCGTCTCGAAAATTCGAGACGAGATTTGTTTTCGTCTCGTCTCGTCATATTTTTCATCCTCTATTCTCGATCTCGACTCGAGAGTCTCGAATTTCTCGAATTTATAATTAGCTGTATGGGTGTTCCATAAGTTGGCAGGTCAGAACGTGTTTATATGGTTGAAGGTAGCAAGCAGTGACGCTGTAATTATATATTATTTGTATATAAATAAATACATATAAAATAAATTCATAAAATACTACCTTTACATGTTATAAATTTTCTATATTTTCATCTATCAGGAAAATAAATTAGCATCAATTTGGACGTAATAAAGGAGTAAGTAGATACTACTGATTAAAACTTTATTTTTACTAATCTGGCATTTAACAGGTAAGTAAAAAAATACTACTATTACTCGCAGCAAGGGCATTTAATACTAGCGTGGAGAGTACACCACAGGGAACACTTTTGTTCGTATTCTCTGCACTAAAACCCTATAAATTTAAAATGAATAAATAAATAATAAACAGGCAATGAAAATATTTGTACTGATAATTATTTTTCTTATTGTATAACTTTAATTGTATACATATTAAAAAAAAATCGTGCAATCGAGATCTCGAATACCTACTCTCGTCTCGAGCAAATCTCGAGGGCATTACTCTCGTCTCGTCTCGATTTTTCGAGACGAGACTTATGATAGTCTCGTCTCGAAATTTCTCGATTTTCGAGACGAGATCTCGAAAACGCGAGATCCCACGGCATCACTAACTGCGAGACAAATAGAGTTAAAGTTAATACGAAAAAATCTGATGTGTCCAGCACAATACCTTCCGTCAATCCTGTGTATTATGTACAAATTCTATACATAAATTTTCTTGCAAAAGATTCTAAATTTCAAGTAAAATTATTTCAGAAACAAACGATGCAAATGACACTTGACACTGACATTTTCTTCTTCTTTAGCTTTTCCCTTTCGTTAGGGGTCGCTATTTTTTATTTTTTCTTCCATTCATTTCTGCTTTGCGGGTCATCCTCATTCGGCTGCTTTTCTCTCAAGTCTTCCGCAATACAGTCCTTCCATCTTATCTTTCGTCTTCCTCTGTTTCTTCCACTTTCTATTACGACCCAGATCATCATCTCCGTAAGCTTGTTGCAAAGTTTGAAACGTTTCTGTGAAAGTTTTCCCCAGTTTCACGCAAAATTTTACGTTGCATCGTTGCTCCAGAAAATAGCACATTTCAAAAATCGCTACTAACACTAAAACACGTTGCACTCAAATAACAATATCACGAAAACTAAACCAGATATCAACAATCCAAGAAAATGTGGTTATAGAGAAGGTCATGCGCAACGCAATTCGATTTTAATATTTTTGTATGTGTGTGTGTATGTATGTGACCGCGGTTTCGTGCACGATATCTCCAATACTAGAATTCCAAAAACTACAATTCTTGCATATTCCTCTTCCTTACAACCATATGCAGACTTGGTTAGATTTTGGTTATAATTGGTCAACCGGAAGTATCCTCATTTGAAGATTTTAACAGTTTTTCTTGAAAAACTCAGTTAAATTTTATTATAACTTAAAGAATATATTATTCTCTATACGATTTGGTTCCATTTTATATTTCATATTCAGCAGATATAGAGTTAAAGACTTACAAAGATAATAAATTTCATAAATCAGCCAGCCATGAAAACTGCTAATATATTCAGGTAATTCAAATTGACAGATGTCAGTATCAATAAAAAGTAAATGAATGAAAGAATAAGGGAAATAACTCTAGTGTTGGGCGTTTCTAGAAAGATATAAGAGAGACGATTACATTGGTTTGAACATGTCATGAGGAGAGATGAGTATATTGGAAGAATGAATAGCTTATAACAGAAGGTGGACGAAAGATAGGAAGACCAAATAATATAAGATTAAAGGAGAGAAAAGGAACTGAATTAGGACAACACACAAAACAAAAGTTAGTGGAAGAAGAAGAACATGTTAGTGTCAAGTGCAATTCGCATAGTTTGTTTATGAACTAATTTAACTGGAAATATAGGATCTTTTGCAAGAAAATTTATGTGTAGGGCGCGTGCAGTGACGTGACTTTGGCAAGCAGATATGTGGACCCGTGCCAAAATGACAGCTACTTATTACGTCCATAACTGACAAATGTCGTAATCTTTCATTCAAAATTTCATGATTTTCTTATTTCATGTGGTTTATTTATTATCAGGGGTGTGGAATTCAGTTGCCGAGAAAAGGAATCATAAAATACCAAAGAAAGAAATTTTGAATGAAAGATTTTGACGTGAGGATGACCCGCAAAACATAAATTAATGAAAGAAGAAAATAAAAAATAGCGACCCCTAACGAATGGGAAAAGCTAAAGAAAAAGAAGAAGGCAGCGTCAAGTGCCATTTGCATGAAATAATATTACTGGAAATTTAGAATCTTTTGCAAGAAAATTTATGGAATTTGTACATAATACACAGGATTGACGGAAGGTATTGTGCTGGACACATCAGATTTTTTCGTATTAACTTTAACTCTATTTGTCTCGCAGTACTTTTTTAATAAGTCTAGCTTTTTTTTAGTGTCTAACGGAAATGGCACTTGACACTAACATTTTCTTCTTCTTTAGCTTTTCCCATTCGTTAGGGGTCGCTATTTTTTATTTTCTTCTTTCAATTAATTTATGTTTTGCGGGTCATCCTCACGTCAAAATTTTTCATTCAAAATTTATTTTTTTGGTATTTTATGACTCCTTTTCTCGGCAACTGAATTCCACACCCCTGATAATAAATGTACCACATGAAATAAGAAAATCATGAAATTTTGAATGAAAAATTACGACATTTGTCAGTTATGGACGTAATTAATAGCTGTCATTTTGACACGGGTTCACTATCTGCTTGCCAAAGTCAGCAAAGTCACATCACTGCACTCCTATATTTCCAGTTAAATTATTTCATAAACAAACTATTCGCATTACACTTGACACTAACATCTTCTTCTTCTTTAGTTTTTTCCATTCGTTAGGGGGTCGCTATTTTTTATTTTCTTCTTCTACTAATTTTTGTTTTGTATGTCGTCCTCATTCAGTTCCTTTTCTCTCCTTTCATATTATATTTGGTCTTCCTACGTTTCTTCCAACTTCTGTTATAAGCTATTCATTCTTCCAATATACTCATCTCTCCTCATGACATGTTCAAACCAATGTAATCGTCTCTCTTATATCTTTCTAGAAACGCCCAATACTAGAGTTATTTCCCTTATTCTTTCATCATTTACTTTTTATTGATATTGACATCTGTCAATTTGAATTACCTGAATATATTAGCAGTCTCCATGGTTAAGTTAGCTCAGCTGGCTGATTTATGAAATTTTATAATTTTTATAACCTTTATAATTCTTTAACTCCATATCTGTTGAATATGAAATATAAAATGCAATCAAATCGAATGGAGAATAATATATTCTTTAAGTTATAATAAAATTTAACTGAGTTTTTCAAGAAAAACTGTTAAAATCTTCAAATGAGGATACTTCCGGTTGATCAATTATAACCAAAATCTAATCAAGTCTGCATATGGTTGTAAGGAAGAGGAATATGCAAGAATTGTAATTTTTGGAATTCTAGTATTTGAGTTATCGTTGACGACCCGGCGGCCACATACACACACACACACACACATACACACACACACACACGCACATACGAACACACACACACATACAGACATCATCGTAAAAATAGTAAAATCGTATTGTAAAGATCCTAAAACGTGCTTATTCAATGAAAACTCACCACCGAATTTTTTGACCAAGACAATACCTTCGTTACCTAGAGGTCACGTAACATAAGAATAGAAAAGGATGGATAACTAACAGAGAAAAATTTCGATAATGTTACATCCTATCACCACCATTATTTTTAATTGTTATAAACTGGATCTTAAGAAAACATCAGACCGCAGACAGGAATAACACGGAACTCATTCACTAAATTAAAAGAATATAATTTCCAGATGATGCTTGTTTTTTAATTGTAAAACAAAGTCACGTGCAAAAAAAGAAAAGCGATTAAGCGAAATAGCAAGTTAGTTGAACTGAAATTAAACACGCAAAAAGTAAAACATCTATTTAACACGTCAAAAAGATATATTAAAATACAAGAAAACGAAATTAAAACAGCAGGAAAATTTATATATCATGGAAGCATGATGTTCAAGAATAAAGCTGTATCCGACATGAAAACAGGAGAATAAGAAATTCACAAAATGCCTTTAATATGTTTATATTTGAAGTCGTACGATAATGTTCTTTAATATATGTACTCACAAAAACTTTAATCTGAAATTTCAGCGAGAAAAGAAAAATATTTAAGACAAATATTAAGTATTTTACTACATATTTGTAAAACATGGAAATCAGATGGAAAGTATATAAAAAAAATTACAAGCATTTGTAAATAAACGTAAAATATTAGAAATTGTCTGATCTAAAAAATAATGGCCCGTATAACGAGAGTACTTTTAAAATAAAAGCGCTTTTATGGACTACACTACTTATAAGAACATAATTTAAAAGCGCGCTCCATAAAACGCTTTCACTATAAAAGTGTGCTCGTAATACGGGCTAATATTTTACTAGGAAAGAAACAAACAAGAACCAGGCAATCAAATATTCAAAGAAACAACCCCAGTAAATATTAACAAATTTTTATATATGTATTGCAATAACACCAGGTCCGTTTGACGAATGACCACGACCATAACTCAGTGTGGCACTGCGTGCGTATTTAATTATTGGATTGTGTGTGTTGTTGGTGTTTCCATGAAGGCCAGATGCATATTTTGTTGGTTTTCCCGGTAGCGTTAGGGACAATTGAACAATAGAGTAGAACCATAAGTTTAAGATGCTTAACGGTATAATTTACAATTTGCAGGTGTGCGACACTCAGACGTTCCTGAAAATTTCCCAAGGTTACGGATTCGCACTTGAAATGATTTCATTTGGCCAAAGTGGTGTCATTGCCGTCCAATGGCATTGTTTGTCACTGGACGACCAATGATATTCTCGCTACCCCTAAACGCTAAGTTGGTAACTTTCTTCAGTGTCTCTCGCAGTCAGTGAAGTTGGAGAATTCAAGGAGGGAAGATAAGGAGTCAGAGTGTCGTACGCAGCCAAAAAAGGGAAATTATTCATTGTTAAAGTCTTGTAAATAGTGTTAGTTGTAAATAAATAATTTTTTTCTACTATTTGCGATTCAATGAGAAAACCGCGCATTCAGGCGCATCTACATACATTGGATGGTCCTGCAGACCGAAATCATACATGTGTAACAAAGCGTACGGCCGTGCTTGGACGCCAAACGGACCCGTTGTGGTCGTGCTCTGGCTTACGGCCTAGTCGCAACCTCAATACGGCCAGGAAGACAGGCACTAGAATAGAAACCAGCAAGGAAAAGAAAACAATGATAACCAGTAGAAACTGGAAAAAGGAGTATAACATATCAACACCAAAAATAAAGTAAGACTTGGCAAAATATACAAATAGCAGAAAGTGATAGGATAAGGAAAATTATTGTTAAAAAGTTACTCGAAAAGTAGTAGAGGTAAACGAGACTGGACGCACAAGTGTTGCACACTTGCCAACTGCTGAGCTACACAACTAAACATGCTACAGAAAATAATAACAATGACAACGTAAGTAAACCTAATAGCATTTGTTTAAATTTTTGGGGCATTTCATGCATTGATATGAAAGGGAAAGATATGTTGAATGACATAGGCTGTTTCTGGCACTTAAATCTTATCCATATTTTTTTATTAAATATTTATTAAATTACTTATCCACGGATATTCTTAATTATTGACCATTAAAGTTGTTTCAACATGTTTATGTATTGTTATAAATGTAGAAAATGATTAATTTCTGCGATTCCAATTACTAATGAAATAATCTCTATATCCACTTCACAGAATATGAAATGAATTACTTACGGCGTAACGAAAAACAATAAAGACTTTTTAAACCTACAAATCGCATTCAATTTAGATGAAGTTTCATAAAAAAAATCAAAAAATAATGGAGTACCCTATTGGAATCACATAAATTGATCGTGATCGTTCACGTATGTGCGCGTGGGCGTGCGTGTGTGTTGCGCGTGTATGAGTGTGAGTACGCGCACCCATGTGCGTGCGTGCGTGCGTGTGTTTGAGAATGCGGCTATGCACGGGTGTATATACAGGGGCGCGCGCGTGCCTGTGTGCGAACGCACCCATATGTGTGCGTTAGGGCGCGTGCTTGTATTGTGTGTATGTGAGTCTGAGGTCCAATTTCTCGAAAACTACATGACTTAAACCTGTTTAACTACGTATTCTTCAATCTGACATTAATGGGGATAGTTGAAAGGTTTTGGTGAAAATTAGATACCAGAAGTAGTAATTTCTTAACCCTGCAGAACTGGCGCCTCCGAGCGGGACGCGAGAACTGGCGCGTGAGCAATTCTCTCACGCATCGTATATTAATAGATTTTTTTCTTTATTTGGATCCAAATCACGTATATTCAATAAACAGAGTTGTAACGTTGTTTAAATTTTATTATTAAACAAAATTAAATACATATTATTAAATTAAAAATATTAAAAAGAACAAAAATTGAAATGAAATAATATCTTAATATTTTATTCACTAATATTATTTTCTTCATCTGTGCTATCACTGGCACATTCAGGACAAATAAATTTTGTATGCTCTGTACAAATTGCTGCGTTACAGTGTGCACAGTGTTTCTTAGTTTTTCTGTTTTTCCTTCGTGGGCAGTACTTACAAAATTCCTGCCGAGGTTCTTCTAGAAGGTTTGGAGGATCTTTTATTCCCAATATTTCTTTAATTCTTCTTCGAAGACTAAAAAATAAGGATCGAATTGAAGAACGGTACACCAATTGAGGTTTTATCAATTCTTGTGCTAAAATATTTAGATATATTCGACGATCTTCAACAATTTGAGAATTGTCTTTATAAATTATTTGAGAATTTATGCCTCCGACATCTAGCATTGTGAAAAAAATCCTTAGTGGCCACCTGCAGCAGAATCGAGACACAGAGTAGTTTGATACTAGTTCGTCGACTACGTCGACCCCGCCTTTTGTTAGGTTGTAAAATGTGATGATCTCCGGTTTATGCATATCTCCGCTCTCGGGGTCTATTTTGTCATCCGAGTGCATAGAAGACAGCAATAATACATTTTTGTTTGCTTTTGCCTTATAAGAAACTAAGACACAATTTTTTTGGTATCCAAACATGCTGCTACGTTCTGGTCTAATCTTGGTCTCAACAAAAATTGGAGGAATTTCTTTTTTATTTTTTCTTAGAGTCCCCACAATAGTCGTTCTTTTTTCTGCCATTTCTAGCACCAAAGGGATAGATGTAAAATAGTTGTCCATTGTTATATTTCTACCTGTATTTAGAATTGGTTCAGCAATTCTGTTCACCACAGCTCTTGCACTATTGTCTAACCGAAATGGACCTTCAGGCTGCTTCCCCGCGTAAATTTCTAAATTAGAAGTATAAAACATTCTGCTGTCTACAAGAGCATAAATTTTAATTCCATATTTCGCCGGCTTGTTAGCAATATACTGCCTAAATTTGCAGCGACCTCTAAAATTTTCCAACATTTCATCAATAGTACATAATTCTCCAACCTGATAACAGTCTTTACATTTGGAAACAAAACATTCGAATATTTCTCTAATCGGAGCTAAATTATCTATTTTTTTTCTCTCGTTTCGAGTGGTGATGTCGTCGAACCTTATTGCCCGCATTAAAAGGTGAAATCTCTCTCTAGACATTGTCAGTCTAAAACATTCTGGAGCGGTTCCATCGTTTGCCCAAAGTTCTTTTGTGTTTAGATATTGTGCTTTTTTTACTCCAGCCATATACAATAAGCCAAGAAAAGCAAATATTTCGTTAGCATCTGTATCTTGGCAATTTCTAGCACGAGTATAATTCGGTCGCAATTTGCCTAGATATATGTTAGTACAATGCACTATGTGTTCTACCATATCTGTAGGGAAATATAATTCCCAACATTGTCTGGGAGTTTTAGCGTTTTTGGCAACCATTTTTACACCCGGTAATCGAATTACAATATTGCATGAGGCTGTACGAACATTGGGTCTAAAAGGGTGAACGAACCAACGAGTAATTCCATCTTTTCCAATATACTGTGGCTCACCAGCATATTCAGGAGATACCGTGATACTTCCGTCATTTGCAACTTCAGCTGGACGTTCATCTTCGGATTGCTCAGACTCGGTATAGTGGGCGCTGTGTTCACTTTCGGCATCCGACTCAATATCAAGTTGTTCCGCAATTTCCTCGATTACTTCTTGGCCGTATTGTACAGATGCCCACGGAATTTGAATACTTTGCTCCTGTTGTTGAATAATTTCATACTGCTGTCGCCCCAACTCAGCAATTTTTTGCCCACGAAGCATTTCAAAACACCTAAAATATAGGCTATGTATTATTCTATCAAATAAATAAGTCAAAATGTAACACTTACCATATAAAAAACAAGAACAAATAATTACAACGGCAGCACTGGCGCGATGAGAAGTTTGCTCACGGTACGTGCGTAGCAACGGCAAATAATGAATAACTAAAACAACAACGCACTAAATGGTAAAATGATTTCAGCGAACCACAGAACAAAGTCATAAAGTCAGCTAGAGTGGGAACTGGCTCCGCCCTATTATTTGCGCACTAATGGTAAACTTTGATTTACAAATGTGAGCAAAATGCTCATAGCGCCAGTGCTCCAGGGTTAAAAAAAACTTCTAAATATTATTTTTTCAAAATTTATGTTATTACAAATAATAAAGAGCATCAAATTCTTAATCTTATAAGTTTATTTTTTTTATTACATCTACTCAAGATTTAGGCGTAAATAATATAACACATAGCATATTATGTTTTAATAAATCGGACAGACTAAACTACGCCAAGGAAATTTATAACATAGGCTACGGCACAGCATACCAGTCATTGGTGGGATTCTATAACTAGTTATCGCACTCTAACACTTTCATGCATTTCTGTTGAACATATGACACTCGTCGTAACGTAACGTAACTTTCGACCAGAGTTATCGCATGCTATATAACCAAAGATCGCCATGTGAAATCAAAATTTACAACTGCAACTTGAAAAAGTATTTAGAACATTTATTTACAATATTACAAGTAAGTATATTTCATACTTATATATTTGGCTATCTTAATACTTTTAAAAAATGGCGATTGGGGTTACATTATTATAAGATTTTACAGATAGAACAAGGGCAGGCTTGGGGCAAGTACAAACAGTGTAGCCGCATCAGGTCTCGCGTTTTAAAGTACCCCGTGATTTGTAAATTTATTTACGTATTAAGGGCTGTGAAGAAGGCTATAACGATCAAGGGAGCTGTTCGAAGCCCGACGAAGGATAGCTTTAATGCTTTCACGGTCGTTATAGACCTCAACAGAATATGGAATGTACAACGGTTTTCGTCGTACTAGATCACCTTAAAAATTACATTTTAAAATGTGAAAATGTTCAGTATTTGAAGGTAAAAAAATATATAATCTTAGTCGCCGTTGTCGTCTTAGTAATGGAAATATTGTTAATAAATAACTATTTAAAAATTGTCATAGTGAAAAATGGAGAACGAAAACTGGGGAAAAGAAAACCATGCGGAAAATATTTGTGAAGAATTGATAATAGTTTATATTGATAAATTGATATGTTCTTATCACTATTTAATAATTTTTTATTATATTTTTGTTTAGTATGGCAGAGTTAAAAGTTTTCTCCTAATTCTTTATATAAAAAAAAAAATTGATGTTGAAGTCTTCCTTACTATTGACGTGGAAAATCCTAATTTGTACACAGGACACTGCTTACGTAGGTCGTCAGCTACACAACTGGTTGACGCCGGTGAAGACATTAGAATGCTAAAACGTTTGGGTGGCGGGAAAAGTACAGCAGCCGCTGACGGTTATTTGGATGATAGGATGTGTGTAGAAAATACTGAAATAACTTTTATGGATATTTTCATAGGTTCTGGTTAAAAGTATTAGTTACTATTTAAATACTAAATTCATTGCACAGCATCAAATTAGGTCATAGTTAAAGTAACTTTCAGATTTTCTTACTATTCGTTTTATGACTAATAAACAATGGACAATATTATAACATTTTCCTATGCGTGGTGTAAAGCTAATAAATACAATGTGCACGGTAAGTCAAGAACAAGTTGAAAGATAATGTACATTTTCAAGTATTTAATTTATTTGTGTTTAGATGGCGCATCAAAACTACAACCAAACTACTCAAATGACGAAAAAATGGTTTTACTAAATGTGGAAAAATATAAAGCAATTATTTTCAATAAAAAAAAAACGATCACGCCACTTCATTATTGTTTGTTTTGCTAAGCGAAACCTTATAAAAAATTCATGATCGTCCATTTCATAAAAGGGTTAGCTCTTTCATATACTCGTTTTCTTGAAATTCGGTGTAACATATTCAGCTTCAGCAATTTATCATCATTGTCAAAACCATCGTTAAAATTAATCATAAATTTAACGATTTTAACGCTTTTCAAAACAAACAGTAATGAATTTTCTACCCAATATTGAGAACCGTTTACGTTTAGGATATCCATATGTCATGTAAGTAGATAAATACGAATAAATGTGAAATACAATATTTCTGAACAGTAAGGAAGCGCGAATGGTTGGGGACCTTCGGACTACTTCGATTGGGTTCGACTCGAGTAATTGTTAACATCAAATTCAAGTGGTTGTATATGCATCCATAAATATAATTCTTTTTTTTTTTCGTTTTGATGAACAGAAATAATTGCTTTAAACCAATTACTGAGTACTCTCCGAGTATGCAACTGGTGGCCATTTGTTAAGTACTCTAGACCTTGGTGGAATGCACGTATCAAAATTAAGTTTTAAAGCCTTTTAGTCTAAAAATATAAATTTATTTGTGGTTCAAATTACATAAACTTGAACTATTAGTTTATAATTATTACATTACGACTGACAGTGATTAATTTGTCACCAGGAGTGTGGAATTTACTTGTTGATGAAAACAAACCATATGCATTTGGAAAATTATGAAATTTGCAATGGAAAATTATAACATTATATGTACATCTATGTAGCTGTCTTTCTGACACGGGCCCTCATATCTGCTTGTCAAAGCCAACAAAGTCACAAGATTGCTCGCGCCCTAAAGAAATTTTGTCCTACTCTTCTAATTTTTCGACATGTTTCCAATTCGGTCGGAATTGACAGTATTTTTGAAGGGTAATGTACCTAAAATTTTAAATACCTAACTATTAATACAATAATAAATAATATAATGTATGTACTTCCCAGAAAAAGTCTTCAGTAATGTCTTTGGATTTTTGACACTGGTGTTTATATGTCAGATACAAACATTTTAATTTTTCAAGTGGTTTCCACGACATTATTTGCGTTGTGAGATTTATTAAAAAACATTTTTTACATATTATATTTCTTTATCTCTAAGCCTATAAAAGATAGAATATTTGTAAATAAGAGAATTTAATGTTCTTTACTACTTGCAAGAACAAAAATTTTCAAAACATAATATTTAGAATATTTTTTTAAGAATCTGCTACTTCCGATTGTACAATTAATACCAAAACTTTTTCAACTCTTGCCAGTAATGTTCAATTGAGAAATACGTAGTTAACAGATATTAAGTATTATAGTTTTTGAGAAATCGTCCTTCTAACACACACACACACACATACACACACATATTTGTAACCCGCCTTTACGAGGCGAATTGACAAATAATATTTAAAGTGGGTTCTTGCCAGACTGGAGGTACAAATTAGTAATTGTCAAAAGTATCATAAATAATAATAAATGTTCTTACCGTTGCGATGTTGCTCTTAGAAGAATAAGGGTTCGAATAATAATAATGATTTATTATAAACACTTTAAAATTTACATACCGTGAGTATTTTTTAACATAAAACATGGAATTTGTCATATCCATGGTTACGAATTGACATTTTATGTTTCATTTCAATGAGACAGGTTGCTGTCAATCAAATGTCAAGTCGTAACCATAAATATTACAAATCCAATGTTTCGCGTTAAAAAATACTGTATAAAAATGTTATAGACAAAAGTTAAAAGTATCAAATTTGTTTTTTTTTTTTCGTAACTCGGAAACAAATGAAAATTTGTGAAATGTTTTTATACCATTAAATTTACCTTATAAATACTTACGATTACATCAATTTTCTGTATCGTGCATTATAAGAAAGTATTTTGAAATAAAAAGGATGTATATTTCTAGTCTGACAAATTTCAATACAATACACAATATAGCTACGTAAATAAAAATAAATAAATATATCATCACGGCATATTACCCATTGCTGGGTGTGCCAATCTGTTTTATACACAGATATTGGTAATGATGAAATATTTGTACCGTGTGGGCGCTTACCAGGTGTCACCTCACGGGCACTCAATGCTGGCGTGAGTGCACCACGTATCTCTATTAATTATTTATTTAATAACAATGATTGACAATTATAATTAATAACAGATAAATATATGAATTAACCACTACAGTTTCTCATAATAATAAAAATTAAACATTGTTTCCTATAGTAAAGTTATTTGCTATTGAATGTTTTGGCAAAGGGATAGAAACGGTGACACAAGCCTATATGAGGATTTATATGTACCGTTACAAGACTGTCGCGCGCGGTGCATTATGACATTACGAAATCCCTACTACTCCAAAACTTTAATAATTTATTTCTCGGAAACTAGACCTAATTCAATGATTTAGAAAAATATGGGTATTTTATTTTTTTGTGTATAATGGAAAAATCAAAATTTATCACATCCCATTAAAGTTCCCACTAACAATAGTGAAGTAAAGTATAAACATAAATGTAATTTAAAAAACACGTACAAGGTTACACGTGAATATTACAAGACGAACCATCAACATATCGGGACAAACAAGATTTCACCACCTTTAATTCTCGTTATTGCAACTAAAGTGACGTCACCACGCACATTATTTGTACTCTGAACAATCATATCGGACTCAAATCACTTCATTATTAGTACAAGTTACATAAAAGGTACCTACTCAGGTAAACGGAAACTCTAGTGTGGAACAAATTTGGTTTCTACTCTCCTTGAATTTTGTTTAACTTAAGTTTTCTGAAAATTATTTTTATTTACAAAAAAAAAACGTACACCTTAAAAATGAATGAGTTTTACCTTAGCTAAGTAAATACGATTTCTTAATCAACTGTCAATGGATTTGTAGCTATTGTCATTATCATTTTATTTATTGTAGAGCGTTCTTTATTGTGTTTAAGTTATGTACTATTAAATTATAAATAGTTTGGTTCACGAAAGATGACTATTCAAGGTTATTTATAAGCCGTCTGATATAATATTACTTCCAGATAATTTCACTGCATTTTGCATGCATAGGCGTACAACATGAAATATTTATGGATACATTTTAACTAAAAAAAAAAACATAAGTGTAATTTATTTGAAAATTATGATTTTTTTTAAATAATGCCTTTTTATAAAAATATATTTTAAAAACTTACATACTTACCTTATTCTAGAGCTGCCTCGATGGCCAAGCGTATTGGGGCGGCGTGTTTCGACAGCGCTCAAAGCGACCGTCACCCATTGGCGGATCCAGTGGGGGGGTGATGAGGGCGATCGCCCCTCCTTGGTGGTTGGAAAATTTTAATTAAATAATAATTAAAAAATATATTATCTCGTAAATATCGTCGTTTGGTTACTTGATATGGCAGGTTGACAAATTTTACGCTGCGTACCATCCACCGTAGTATAGATTAGTGCTGTGAGGATCCGACAAAACTTGGATCCGAGTACCCGGATTTCAGAATATCCAGTTCCTTGGATATCGGATGTTCAGATATTGAAGCGGATATCCGTAAATTTAATTCGAATTTGGATCCGAATCTAAACTTGGATCCGAATTCGATGTTTTATTTACGGATCCGGATCCAAATTTTAATTTTGGATCCGATTCTTCATTTTGAATGTGAAGGCAATTCCTTCTAAAATAGCCAGATAGTTTGTGCAAATGTAAAGAAAAAGAATTTATACTTTCACAGGGTCCTATTTAGTAAATGATGAACAAAACAAAACAAAAAAGTGTATTATTACACATACAAAGTAACATATTAATATGACATACTCTTAGTCGAATCTAAGATCCGATACTAAAATCCGTTTCCAAGATTCAATATTCCAATCCGGATTTAAGATCCGATACTCAGAGTAGAATCCAAAATCCAATACTTACTCAGATTTGGATCCAAAATCCGATACTCAGATCCACATCCAAAATCCGATACTGAGATTTGGATCCGAGATCCGAATACTTTAACATTCAATTATCCGGATATTTTTGGATCCGAAACCGAAACTATCTGGAGCCGGATCCCATCACTAGTATAGACTCGCCGGTCGCCACTTATAGCGCTTGTGCGGTGCCCGCTTACGCAGTTTTATCAATGCGTGTACATAATAATTTTAGGTTATGTACACTTTCATAACATAAAATCTAAATATACCAGCAATTTTACTACAGTTTATTTTAACTAAAGATATTTGCAAGTAATTTTCTTAGACAATTGTAAGGTATAAAAATCAATTTTTATTTGATTGCATTTCACTATACGTCATTATAAAATGTTCAATCAAAAACACTAACAAAATACATTGGACTCTTTTTTATCAAAAAATCAAAGCAGTTTTAATTCGAACCATTAAGTTAAAGTATCTTAATTCGCCCATTTCTTGGACATTTCCTAGATCCGCCCATGCTGTCACCGCACGGATCCTGGGAACGTGGGTTCGATTCCCACCAGGGGCTTGGATGTTTGTGGCTGTCCTTTCATCTAATCTCCATCAACACAACGTGAAAACAAAATGAAATGTTACAAACATAAGGTAAAAATACACTCACGCTCATCAATTAATTGTAACAACGAAAGTTTATATACAATATAGAATATTACTATTATCATACTTACCTTATTCTAGAAATAAAATAAACTGTTCAACATTTGAATTTGACCACTAGTAACATCTATTCATTATAAAACACGAAATAAATTATCAGGAAATTATACTTTCAAACGGCAAAAATAAAATTTGTAAACTTGGATAACGTTATAGTGAAACATTTGTTATGTTACGGTTACATAATGTTATTTTGTAATTATAACGTTATTTAAAAAAATAATGCATGAAACGTTATTATCACGTTACCGGTATTTTTACATTTCATTTTCCATCCCTGATACTGATAGAGAGTTAAAGTTTACTAGCTTTTAGGCTTGTTCCTACCTTTAAAAACCAGTGAAAATCTAACAACTCAATGGATGGCTGCTTCGACGGAAGTACCTAATTGTGGACGACTGCTCTGATAGAGGTTCAAATTTGTTGAAAGCCCACTTCGAGATTAATTTACCGCTTCCGCACGTAGATGGCTATTCGATTTGGCTCTTAGGTCTTTCAAGGAAATGGTTTATTGCTGAAAGACTAGCTGAAATAATCCAGCAACATATCCTTTAAAGGCCCAACAACCCAATTTAACAATAATTCAGGTATTGGATTATTATATACGTTGAACGATTTCATACTATATGGGTACCAATTAAAAGCAGCCTATATGTGATTTGAGATGGGATAATACTGTGGCTCGTTCTTTATATCTGATGAATAGTAATAAGTTCAAGTACCTCTACAGTGTTACTTCTGAGTAGGTAGTAAGTTTTTTTAAGAGTTGTACTTCAAAAATGTCAAATCATATACGTATCGCTAAGAGTTAAATTTACTATACCGCTACCAAGATATTACCTGAAGAGTAAAGTAGCGCAAAAAATGTTATTTATGTCATTAAAATAAAGTACAGGTACCTAATTTTTAAATGAAGATATAAGATTATAATAAATTAACTTTCATAATAACGAGCAAAGTATAGAATTATTAAAAATTGTATATACTTTAAATATATAACACAAAATCTCAGTACGATGTTTTTGTATCCTAAATAAGCAAACGGTAAAGTAATTTCTAATATAAATTTGTAATTAAATAAACATTTGTTTTAAATGAAAGTATTGTTCAGAATCAAATTTCTCCTAGCAGAGCCGTTCACAAAGTGAAACCATATACTGGATACGCCAGGCCCACCCTGTAAAAGAAAAATGGACACACATTTTGAGCCCTTTAGTCGACCGACACGAACTTAGTAAATGGAGAATATGAAGTTGGATCAATTCGTGAGGTTGATATAATTTATCTTCGTACAGTATTCTAATTATCCTTAAATGTGGCAGAAAATTGAAAAAAATATCTAGTTGAATTTCTTATCTCAGATGACCTGTTTAATTTTTAAAGAAGTTTCCCTTTAGTATGATTAAATAATAAAAAAATAAAGCATAGTCTCTAATTTTATTACAAAAATATTGTTCTCGTTCTTTACTGCATTTTTACCTACCGTAAGGTAAGGAGGGTATTGTTTTTGGTCAAAAAATTCAATGATGAGTTTTTATAGTGAATAAGCACGTTCTAAGGTCCATATAATACGGTTTTACCATTTTTACGATGATGTCTGTATATATGTATGTGTGTGTGTGTCTGTGTGTGTGTGACGAAAGTTTCGGATCGCATATATTCAATACTTACCACGATTCCAAAAATTATAATTTTTTCGTATTCCTCAAGTTTACATCAGAAGAACAAATGATTAGATATTGGTTATAATTGGTTAACCGGAAGTACCCTCATTTGAAGATTTTAACAGTGAAGTATGATTTATTGACATTTAATGTTATTATAACTTAAAGAATATATTATTCTCTATACGATTTGATTGCATTTTATATTTCATATTCAATAGATATAGAGTTAAAGAATTATAAAGATATTAAATTTCATAAATCAACCAGCTATGTTAACCATGGAAACTGCTTATATATTAAAATAATTTAAATTGACAGATGTCAGTATCATTAAAAAGTAATTGAATGTGGCAGAGATGAGGATGTTGGGGAAGACACGGAAAGATACGGTAAGGAAATAACTCTAGTGTTACAAGTTTGTAGAAAGATACAAGAGAGACGATTACATTGGTTTGAACGTATCATGAGGAGAAATGAAGAATATATTGGAAGAAGAATGAATAGCTTAGTAATAAAACGTTGAAGAAACAGAGGAAGACCGAAGATAAGATGGAAGGACTGTATTGCTGAAGACTTGAGAGAAAAGGAATTTAATGAGTACGACACACAAAACAGAAATGAGTGGAAGAAGAAAATAAAAAATAGCGACCCCTAACGAATGGAAAAAGCTAGAGAAGAAGATGTCAATGTCAAGTGCAATTTGCATAGTTTGTTTATGACATAATTTTACTGGAAATTTAGAATCTTTTGCAAGAAAATTTATGTATGGAATTTATATATAATACACAGGATTGACGGAAGGTATTGTGCTTATAACTTAAAGAATATATTATTCTCTATACGATTTGATTGCATTTTATACTTCTTATACTTCATATTCAATAGATATCGAGTTAAAGAATTTTAAACATATTAAATTTTTTAAATCAGCCAGCTATGCTAAACATGGAAACTACTAATATATTCATATAATTCAAATTGACAGATGTCAGTATAAACAAAAAGTAAATTAATGTGGCGGAGATGAGGATGTTGAAGTAGATGTTGGGGAATACACGGAAACATAGGTAAGAAAATAAATCTAGTGTTACAAGTTTATAGAAGGCTACAAGCGAGATGATTACATTGATTTGAAAATGTCATTAGGAGAAATGAAGAATATATTGGAGATGAAGAATGAATAGCTTAGTAATAGAAGATTGAAGAAACAGAGGAACACCAAAGATAAGATGGAAGGATTGTATTACGGAAGACTTGAGAGTAAAGGAACTGAATAAGAACAACACGTAAAACAGAAATGAGTGGAAGAAGAAAATAAAAAAATAGCGACGCCTAACGAATGGGGAAATCAAAAGAAGAAGAAGTTAGTGTCAAGTGCAATTTGCATAGTTTGTTTATGAAATAATTTTACTGGAAATTTAGAATCTTTTGCAAGAAAATTGATGTATGGACTTTATACATAATACACAGGATTGACGGAAGGTATTGTGCTGACCACAACATATTTTTTAACATTGTCATACAACTCTCTTACGTCCAAATGTACTTATAACTTCTACAGTTAACATGAAAATGTCTTGTGTAATTATTTCAAATAAAAGTGAAAAAATAAATAAAAAAAAACGCAGAACGAGAAAGTTTTGGATACATTCAACGAGCTATAAGTTAATATAGAGGGTTCGCACCGCACGATACAGCGTATACTATAACTTTTGCACAGTTGAATGTGTAGGACGGTGGTCATAACCGCGCTAAGCTCAGACGTTACACAGGAAATTGCTCATAATGTGGTCCATCATAATAAAAATAAAGTAAAATCAAATTATTTATTATGCATACTACGAAAATTTTTCATGTTCGCATTGCTGAAATATTTTTATATATAAACTTATACGTTATATTCATGAAGAAATTATTACTATGCATAAATAACATAAATAAATGATTTTTTTATAGAACATTGAAACAATTCAACAACTGTTTCACAATATTGTGACAAACTATGGCGGCGAGTGGCACTAGTGTTTGTCCGTTGCGGTTTCACGGTGGATGGCCGCAAATGACGCGCGAGTTCTCTTTTAAAATCAGGCAACCAATGAAATTGTTTAGAACATGATACGTCAAACTAATTATTAATCGAGTTAATATTTAAATATTTTTGTTCTCTAATACTCATTAATTAACGTATAATTTCGCTTTCTTACCTAAGATAGTTAGAATTTGACTATGGTACAGTACCCCATCTAATTTACGAAGTTCTTTAACGAATGACAAAACTGTTGACCTCTCTTTATTATCTATACAATTAGAAGAAAAAAATTCAAACTTTAAATATAGAAAAATCATCTAATCAATATAATGTTTCGTGTTTTCAAATTGTTAAGACATATTTAATTTTAAGTGCATAGCAGGCGTCAAATTGTTATCAGCCTAGTGCGTCCAGATGACTTAATCCGTTCCTGGTGTCAAGAATATGTGAAAGAAAGAATAATTAGATTTAAATACAATAACTCCTACTACAAAAATTCAAATTGAAGTAAGCGCTTTATCTGCGCCATTATTTTAATTATTTAAACACATTTGTAGGACTGTTTCTACAGATATTCAAGGCATTAACATTTGGCAATTATTGATCAAAATAATATCATTTATTGACATTTAGTGTTATTATATTTTAAAGAGAATATAATTCCTTAGTCACGTGACATGTTTTCCGCCAGTCAACATTCAGAATTTCCCTAGCCACGCGTTTATCACAGCGATGATAAAAAACAAGGAAATAAACACCGTATTTATAGTCGTTACTAAGGGATTTGTTTTCTTTATTTATGACATTGACAGTTAATTTTGAGTATAAGAATAAATAATAACAATAATTCAAACTCCGAAATATTAAATAAAACTCGTAAGTACCATGTTTTAATACAATATGAATATGTATATCAAAAGTTAGGTTAGGTTAGATTGCAAAAATTTATTATATTCTCTCATTAAATATAAGCTCGTGATATGATTAATAATCGAAGATATTGCTCGTGAAACCGAAGCAGCACATTTCATCTCGTCCTTCGGACTCGTGAAATCTGCAGCTCGGTTTCACTCGAGAATATCATCGATGATAATCATATCACTTGTTATATTACGTATGAATATATTATTCTCTTTACGATGTGTGACGATACGTACCTCGTCTCAGTATTTTTGTTGTTTAAACAATTGTACTCGATGTAATATCGTAAATGCTGGAATTAAAACAATTCAGAGATTTGCAAATAAATGTATGTTTGACTTACCTGTGTAATATAAAACCATGATTCGAAGCGTGTACATTGTTGTATATTATTGTTATGCTGTTCATTGGTTGTAGATAGGATTTGTTACAAATTTATTTGATCGCTAGAACTGTCATTGTTTTCGAGGTTATATTCAACGCCGTGAATTGAGTGGCATGCTCAATTCTTATTATTGTAAAATATTATTTTATAATATTTGTAACAATGTTTTTATTATGTTTTACGACAAACTGTGACTGCCTGAAATTAGTACAATTTCTATTAAATTAGTTTTTGTTGAAGGAGCGTTCGCAAGCGCCATCAGTCAGTCATATGTTAAAGTAAAGTTTATCCCCTCTTAATATTACGCGAGATTTTTCCTGATGTACCAAATCTCGGGTATAAAAGACCGCGCACCGTCCAGAGAAGGGAGTTTTTCAGTTCGTCCGACTTCAACCTAGCAACTGGGTTCCGGACTAGAGCTGTAACTCAAAGCGCCTTGGTCGAGCTCTGAGAAGAACGTTTGAGTCGTGGAGTTGTACCGCCGAATTTATAAGTCGAGTTTGGGTGATTGAAATTCACCACTCGCCGAGATAAACCGCTGTCTGTATCTCCGATACTTTATGTATAGGAGTCCGTTTTGTACTTTATCTTTTATGAGATAATTGCATTTTAACTTACCGCCGTTAGAGACTGTGCTATTGCCGTTTCGCGGGAGCACAGTTCCCCTAGTAGATTAAACACAGTCCGTCACAGTTTTCACAAAGGGTTTCATTCTTTATTTATTTATTTGTTACATTTTAATTTTACATTACGTTGGGAATAATAAAGTAGTTGTTTAAGTTAACTACGTGCTTTTTCTGAGACAAACCCTAACCGACCTCCGCATATAGCTATCCAGCAATCCTTCCTCTCTTTCAGCATCCGCCGAAGGCGCCCGAGCAACCTGAACCTTGCTGGCAGAGAGGACAAGATGGCGCCTCAACCCACGGGACCGGCGTCACAAATGGCGCCCGAACCGGGGCTAGCGTCACAGATGTGATTACATTTTATACATCATATTCAATAGATATAGAGTTACAGAATTATAAACATATTATATTTCATAAATCAGCCAGCTATGCTAACCATGGAAACTGCTAATATATTCAGATAATTCAAATTGACAGATGTCAGTATTAATGAAAAGTAAATGACTGTGGCAGAGATGAGGATGTTGAAGTAGATGTTGGGAAAGACACGGAAAGATACTGTAAGGAAATAACTCTAGTGTTACAAGTTTCTAGAAAGATACAAGAGAGACGATTACATTGGTTTGAACATGTCACGAGGAGAGATGAAAAATATATTGGAAGAAGAATGAATAGCTTAGTAGTAGAATGTAGAAGAAACAGAGAAAGACCAAAGATAACATGGATGGACTGTATTGCGAAAGACTTGAGAGAAAAGATATTGAATGATCACGAGACGCAAGAAAGAAATGAGTGGAAGAAGAAAATAAAAATTAGCGACCCTAACGAATGGGAAAAGCTAAAGAAGAAGATGTCAGTGTCAAGTGCAAATGTACATAGTTTGTTTATGAAATAATTTTACTGGAAATATAGTATCTTCTGCAAAAAAAATTATGTGTGGAATTTGTACATAATACACAGAATTGACGGAAGGTAATGTACCGGCCATAAGTAGAATAGTAATTCACTTGACAACTTCATTTCTTTGCATACACGTACATAGGTATAATCAATGAAACTCTACAACCACATATACGAATGGTTCAATTGAGCTTTGTTGAAATGTTATTAAGCATTGTTTATAAGTAAGGACGTGTTATAACAGGTCTGTTTTATAACATTTTCGATCTTTGCGCTCCCAAAGCGATAACATCAAACATTGCTGTGAACATATTATTTTGCTATATTTTGTTGAAATATCCGTTATACTCGTATGTTACTAGACATGGGTAGAGTACATATGTAGACGGGCCTTAAGACTGACTCTTGAATTAATAAAATTAAATAACAGAAATAAAATTAATAATTAAAAAAGGTCTTGATTATAAATGGCAATTAAATAATAAACCTGTTAGCGGCATTTTGAGTTATGCAAGTATTATGTTTATTTACTTCCCTCTTTAATATTTTAATTTCAGCTTTATATTGAATTACATGATCGTATATATTAAATGATTGTTTATTTAGGTATCGGTCAGTTGTGCGAGAGCGGCTGAAGCGACAACATCAGGGTATAGAGGATGTATTTATTTATTTTTGAGTAACGGTGAGTGCTAGAGTTGTGTTGTTAGTATATGTGCTTGCTCTCTACTGCGGTGCTGAGAAAGAGCTATTCTGCGAATTAGCTGTACCCTCGCTTGCGGGCTGAGGAAGAGTTTACAGTGCGGCTGGGACTGGTTGCTCTCCACTGCGGTGTTGAGAATCAGCTGTTCTGCGGTTCAGCTATACTCTCGCTTGAGGGCTTAGGAAGAGTCTACAGTGCGGCTGGGACTGATTGCTCTTTACTGCGGTGCGGCGTTGAGGAAGAGCTGTTCTACGGTTCATCTATACCCTCGCTTGTGTTGTTACTATATGTTGTTGCTCTCACGCTGCGGTGTTGAGAAACAGCTATTCGGCGGTTTAGCTATACCGTCTCTTGCGGCCTGAGGAAGAGTCTACAGTGCGGCTGGGACTGGTTGCTCTCACGCTCCGGTGTTGAGAAAGAGCTGTTCTGCGGTTTAGCTGTACCCTCGCTTGCGGGATGAGGAAGAATCTACAGTGCGACTGTAAAACAATATTTATTTCACTATATTTATTTATATAACTATATTTATTTATGTCCACTACTCGTAGACTATTTATATCATCAATTCTTCATTTAACGATGCCTGTCTATATCACTACATGTCCCGGCTGGCTTCCCTGACGGTATTTTTATATTCTGGAGTCCTTTCTGAAACATTGTACGCAATAATAATATTGAATATAAAGGATCAGGTGACCATAAGTAATTAAACAGGTAGAGACGTTTTTGTTTACGCCGATAGCTCGCCCGATTAAGTAATCGCCCAGCGCGGCCTTTCTAGCATGTTCGACCAGTGGCGGCGGTCACGTACTCGCGTGGGTTTGCACGCACGCTACATTGTCCCCTCCTTAAGACTGTTTCGTCGCGGAACAGTTCTTGATGACGAAATCTGCATGTATTACCCTTGGTGCATTTAGTCTTGAAGAAGTGACAGTCGATGGTCCGCTCGAGTCCTTTTTCCTGTCCGTTACGATTAAAGCTGCAAACGAAAATTTCAACGCCGGTAAAGCAGAAGAGGATTTTTGACATATTCCTAACAATCATCCAATCTAAACCACAGCCTTCCCGACGGATGGGCCTTGGTTGGCCAGTTCTTGTAGTTGTCCAAATTTCATCTTAAAGACTGTAGCTATGCCGAGGGAATAATCTGAAGATACGATGAACAGGTCTCGATGTTAGTCTTTCGTCACGCCATACCGCGCCTCATGACCAAAGGAATACTTTTCCATGGTTATAACATGTATCCAGATGCCCTTGAACAATAATTAGAAACAGAAAAAAAGAAAAAATAAACATTCATTAGTTTTGTCAGACCAAAATTGTAAACATCAAATTTTAATTGAATGTGAATAAATAGTTATCGTTGTATATAGTTTCTATTTCATTTACAATTTAACTTATTTAAATATTTTTACAAGCGTAACGGCCCCAGCTGGTGACCCCCTTGTTTGAATACAATACTTCAAGATGGAGAAGAGCAACATACCTTCCTCCTGCACAAGAAATATTTCGGCTATAATTTCAAATAAATTTCCCGATTATTATCCTGAAGATCCTAACCTTTGGTTTAAACAAATAAAAATAATTTTCAATTCCCAGCATATTATTTCTGAAAACAGTAAATATAACGCATTGGTTACAGCTTTACGCCCATAACATGCCGTTGATATACGAGATTTTATTCTCGAATGACCACTGGATAAACCATATACTACTACTAAAACAGCGCTACTTCAGGGAACAACACCTACGGATGTACAAAAATTTAACACATTATTAAATATTAATGCCTTAAATTATGACAAACCTTCTCCTCTATTGCGAAAAATGAAGCAACTAGCAGGAACGAAACAACAAGATAATCAAATTTTAGAACATCTTTGTTCAAAAACTACCACCAAATATTCAATTAATATTAGCTTCCACCAGTATATTAAAGACGAGTATTTTATTTTACTATTATCCCGTGACAAGAACCTATTATATCATTCAATTTGGACTGATTTGCAATATTTAATTCTAAACATTTTTTTGTAGGCTATAGTTCTAAAGTTAATAGACCAGAATTAACAGCCATATGAAAATTTTACCATTGTATATCTTATGTTCTATAAAAAAGTACACACCCGGTATATGGCCTTCTAGACAAGGCGTCGACATTACTTCCCTTCTTTCTAGTTCCTTTTTTGTCCCTCTGTCCCCCTCTTCCAGGAGTCTAAAGTTTTCTTGAAGGCATCGGCACTGCTTCCCTTTCTTTCAATTTCTTTTCTCTTTCGTCCTGCATGGCATCCGTTTTCTTTTGCGGTTTTCTGTGAAGTCTCTGCGGATGATCCAGTTCACTATTTTTCCATCCGCGGAGTTTCTTTCTTTCGGCAAACACTTCTCTTTCAATTCGTCGTAATCTTTCATTCAGATCTTCCGTGTTTTCTTTTCTCTCAGCCTTATTATCTCGCACTCGCAATTGGTTGCATGAAGCTTGATTAGCAGCTTCAAAATCTAATGCGTATGAGAGTGCGTCCACTACAGATTTTGGGCGAGCCAATAGCAGTGCTTGCTGAATTTCGCTGTCTCGAACTTCGTAGATGAATATTTGAGTGGCCAGGGTGGCTAGACACTCCAAAACGCTGCCGGGAGCTATAGGATGTGCGAGTCGAACCAAACGGACTACGTCGGCTTCAAATTCTTGCAGGCTTTCTTTTGAATTCTGGTACCGGTTTCTCAGAGTTGCGTGTGGTACACCTGCTCCAGATGTCTTCTTCAGTTTTTTTAGAATTCTCTTCTAATTTTTGTTCTAGTGTTTGCTCCAGAATTCTAGAACTTTCTTCCAATTTTTGTTCTATTGTTTTAGAATGTTCCATTAATTCTTCTTTTAATGTTCTAGAATTTTCATCTGCTTTTCTAGAACTTTCTTCCAAATTTTGTTCTAATTTTTGTTCTAATGTTCTAGAATTTTCTTCTAATTTATTTTCTAATGTTCTACAATTTTTTTCTGCTTGTCTAGAACCCTCCAATTATTGTTTTAATGTTATAGAACTTTCTTCTGATTTTATAAAACTTTCTATTAATTTTTGTTTTAGTGTTTCGGTCAGTTCTCCGTTTAATGTTTGAGACATTTCTGTCATAAGTTTATCAACGTCGGGTAGGCATAGGCCATATGAAATTTCGAATAAGTAATCTTCAGCATTTTCACCGGCATCGATTAATGCTTGCCGCAGACGAGATTGTAGAACGGTTTTCAGTCCTGTCGTATCTAATTCTCGTTCTTCCAGTTCTTTCTTGAGATCACCTACTTTTAATTCACTTAATTTTACTTGTTTAGTCGTCATTTTATTTATTTTATTTACACTTCACAGTTTATTAACAACCCGTGCACCTGACACCAATTGTAACGTTTATTTAAATGGGTGAAGTGTAAAAATCAAAGAAACATTGTTAACTAAAATAATACGTTTATTAAACGATAAATAATTAGGATAAATATTAAAAAGATAATAAAAGTAACTAACACTAATAATTATAAATACTACTTTAAGACTAAGAATATCATTAAATGCTAACACTAAGATTATTTATTTAAACAATATTTATATCACTATATTTATATAACTACATTTATTTATGTTAACAAATCGTAGAATGTTTATTTATATCACCAACTTCATTGCTCGTTGCTTCTATATACCAGACTATTCCTTGCTGGCTTTGGCGACGGGTTAATATAGCGCGATGTCGTTCTCGAACTTTCTGGCGCCACAATGACATTGAATAAAATGGATTTAGGTCACCGGTGTAATTAACTCGTCTAGGCGTATGGGTCTTTCTCCGCTGCAGGGGATTACGTCATCGCTCGGGTATATTTTACCAGTAGCAGCGCTCGTATACTCTTAAGTCAGGGGCGCACGTTACAATATGTAGAATGTTATTTGTATCATAGTTACCGTATATGTATATTATCGAATATCTAGCCACTTTGTGGATGTTTATTATTGGATTATTCAGTGGATGATAACTTTTTTGCAACAAATCATGACTAAACCTAAACTTTTATTTATTTACTTTTGAATCGAGTCAACCAGATTTGCTCAACGCAAATTTAAACCCGAATCGGTCATTCTTTGTTACTTTCGCTTCTACCTACCACGTCGCACTGGCGTACCATTTATTTTTGTCACCTATTATTATTATTATTATAATTATTATTATTATTAATAATCTTTATTTGCCCAATAGTATAACCATTAATAGGTCAAAACATTGTACATATTAAACGCATTTTATAATTAACAAGTATTAAAAATACAATATGAATACATATAAGAAATATTATTATATTATTATAATAATTATTCGAAAATAATTTAACAAAATTACAAATTTTAAGATAATCTATTATTTATATATATATATATATATATATATATATATATATATATATATATATATATATATCCCTTGAAATACGTGGTACAATTATATTCACACGTGCTAATAATTCAGAACAGTCAATTTTATATTGCATTATCACTTCGCCAGGAACATAACAGATTGATTTTCCCTTCTGGTTTCAAGTGACTGGAAGTTAAATCTTTGTAATAAGTGAGTTTCATCTACTCCTCTTTTTGGATATAGTCCATCATTTTTAAATGAAAGTTATTTTAAAAAGCGTCGTTGTACTGATTCTATGGCATTGATATGTTTGTTATAAAAAGGATACCAAATTAGTAAATAAATAAATAAATAAATAAATATTTCATCACGGCATATTACCCATTGCTGAGTGTGCCAATCTATCTGTATACCAAATTAGTGATTAAACTATATTTAAATAATGCCGCGAACTGCGCTGTACATTTATTTTTGTACAATGTACGGTATTAAACTGTTTTGTTATTTTTAATTTGTACATTTCTCCCCCCACCCCTTTTAGCTCTATCATCTTCTTTCCGTGTACCGTAATTTTCATAATTTTCCGTTTAAAAATTATCTGGCGCCGTTTTGTCCTTATTTATATCCAATCCTGTGATTTAGACCTCGCCTATCTACAGTGTATAAAAGATAGCGGCCTCTCAAGCGAATATTCAGGTGGAGTGATTCGTCGCGCATTCGTTGCGCAAACCACTCGTCTCAGCACATTGCTATTGCTAGGCTACTACTACCGATAGTTTCGTGGATGTACAACAGCTGTTTCGATGCCTTTAAAATATTCATTACATTGATGCATTTCTGTCAACATTATGCTATAAGTGTCTCCATGCCATGCAGAATTGCAGAAGTTTGAGGTAAATAGTTCTCCGGTTAAGAGGAATTTGTTGTGATTTCTGTGAATATATTGTGTCATATAATAGGAAACGTGTGCTCCAGACACCAGGAATGTACACAATATATAGAGAACATGTTGCCTCACATAATAGGAAACGTATGCTGCACACTTCAGGAATGTACATATACAGCGTAATAGGAGGAGCGAGGAGGTAGGAGTCATGTTCAAGATGTGATGTAGTATTCATTGCTTATAATATAGGTAGGTACTGTAAAATTATGTATATAATGTTATGTCATTAAAAAGCGGCCCGCTGGCATTTAACATGGGAAATGATTTTTTCCTTGCGAAAAGATTATCAATTAATTTAAAAAAATTGAAATAAAAGTTTAGTAATTAAATTATACACCTAAATCACATTTAGTAACCGGTAAAATCAAATTGGAAAGAAATTCATATCGTTTGCATAATGAGCCGGTTTCACATTTTTTAAAAGTATGTTACATGAAAGTTGATGCCTACGGTAGTGAGTAGTGTTTTTGTGGGTACCAGTGATAAAACCTAAATATATAGGAATTACTGTACAAATAAAAACAAAATAGTAAAATAGTACAAGGAAAAAATGCAAAGAACAATCGGGATAAAAATTAAAGACTGCGAGTATTAAAAACATTGCAAAAATCGGTTTTGAAAAGTGTCAAAAGTACAAGGTTAAGTCAGTGTGAAAGAGTCCTTGAAGGCGCGCATGGTGGGTGATAGCAGTGGCGTGCGGCAGGGACAAATGAGTGGAGCATTTGGAGGATGTATCGGCTTTGTTGAAAAAAGAAAAAGGAAGGATATCAATAAGGAGCACGAATCAATTTTCAAACAAGTAAGAAAACGAAAAGATCGCCCAAGAAAAGTGAAAATATCGAAGAAATAGACGAGATAAGAAGTTGGATAACTAAAATGACGAATAATTTGAAAGATCAGATGACTACAAATAATAAATATTTAAAAGTGGAAATTACAAAAAATAATGAATCTATAGAGCAATTAAAGAAAGATTTAGAGGATAGAGAAAATAGATGGCAAGAAGAAAGGAAGGAACTGAAACAAGAAATAGATTATTTAAAGGTAACTTTTAAGGAACAGAAAAAAGAATGGATCGTAGAGGCAGAAAATCAGATGTTGCATAAAAAAAATAGAAGATCAAGAGAAAAAGAGTCGAGCCAATAACATAACAGCGAAAGGTCTAAATATTAATGGCAAAAAACCAAAAGTGGTACGTGCACTAATAAAAAATACCCTAAATGTTAAATGCGAGATAATATCGGCTTCGGTATTATTTTTTTTTGAATCGTCGTCAATAATAGTTGCTCAAGTAGAAGATTATGAAGATAAAAAACAGATAATGATAAACAAGTCCAAATTGAAGGGTGGCTCCATTTATATAGAAAATGATTTCACACAAGAAGAAAAAAAAATTCAAGAAATAATTAGAAATAGAGCGAAAGAAGAGACAGGGAAAAGAAACAAAACGAAAGTTTGGATATGGAATACAGAATCCGGGATGCTAGAAGAACGAATATCAGAAGCAGAAGGACAAATATCGGAGTCAAAAACCTAATACCGAAAAAAGAACAGGAGGGAAAAACGGATACAACCAGGCAAATGAAAAAGGCACAAATAGAAAGAAAAATAAGAAATAATGAAATGAATTTAGTAACATGGAATGTCAGAGAACAAATGCAGCTGGATCATTTAAAATTCTTTAAAAAATATTCACAAAGTACAATAAAGATATTGCTGCTATACAAGAAACCAAACAAAAAGGTAATAATATTGTGGAAATGATTATATGGTTTTTAACAACGGATGGAGTACGAAATACTTTGGAGTAGGATTTATGATTAAGAAAACACTAAAATAAAGTGTTATTAAGTTTGAGCCAGTATCGGAGAAAATAATGTAACGTTTTTATTTATATGGGTGAAGTGTAAAACATAGACAAATATTATTAACGAAAGAATACGTTTATTAAGCGATAATTAATGAAGGATTAAATATTAAAAGATGATAAAAACAACTAACACTAAGATTAAATAATTATAAACACTAAGAATATTATTAAATGCTTAAACACTACGATTATTTATTTAACTAACATTTATATCACAACACTTATTTATATAACTACATTTATTTATGTTAACAACTGTTAAACTGTTTATTTATATCACCGAGTTCATATCTGGTTACTGGTATATATGAGACTGAGCTCCTGCTGCTCTCCCGACGCTACTTATACACCGCATAACAATCTAGAAGCCTTCCAAGCGACAATGATCGGTATACAAAGGAATGAGGTCACAGCGCAATTAGCCTGTCTCAGCGCGTCGGCGATTGCATTATCGCTCTGGTATGTTCTTTCGAAGGGATTACGCCATTGTTCGCGAACATGCTATCAGTAGCGGCGCATGCATAATTTTCTCTCAGGGGCGCACGTTACACTGCCCCCTCCTTTAGACTGTTTCGTCCCGGAACAGTTCTCGATGGCAATATCTGCACGTATTTTACCCTTGGTACATTTGGAAGTTCACGTGGTACACCAAACCCGCATACACACTCTTTGACTAAGGTTTCAGCGACCGTGATGGCTTCCTGGTTGGGTAATAGATAGGCTTCAACCCACTTGGTGTAGACAACCACGATGTATTTATTTCCGTCTTCTCTTTCTGGAACTGGTCCGGCCACGTCAATCGCAATGCGCTCAAATGGACTGCCAACGTTGTATTGACGCATTGGACTTTTCGTTGTCTATGAGGGCCGTTGCTTCCAGCGCAAACCACACATTTCTTCCACCAGTCTTTAACGTCTTTCTTGCACTTAACCCAGTAAAATCGCTGACGCAATCTTTCTAATGTTTTGTTGACTCCCAAATGGCCACCTCCAGATCCGTCATGGATCTCTTTTAACACGTCTGGTACTCTACTCTTAGGAATGACCAACTGAATTCTCTTCTCAGTTCCATGGCATTCTCAACCACACGCTTTAACAGGCCATCAATCACCATGGAGTCACATTGCGCCCAGTACGATTTTACAATCTGTGACTGTGGTGCAACATCTTCCCATATTGATTTGCTATCGTCGCTTTCCATTCCAGTACTATTTTCAGTCGGGTCCTTTCGTAGTCCATCGGGC
This sequence comes from Harpalus rufipes, assembly GCA_951394225.1. Classification (NCBI taxonomy): domain Eukaryota; kingdom Metazoa; phylum Arthropoda; class Insecta; order Coleoptera; family Carabidae; genus Harpalus; species Harpalus rufipes. The sequence continues at coordinate 24,563,310 of OX596282.1, read as the reverse complement.
TGCCTACTATCGTTGACTACTGTTATTCTGGAAATGGTGGAATGTTTTCCTTCCAGTCAACTACCATGATTACCTCCCTGAGCATGGCCTTCTGAACAATGCGTCGACGTTACTTCCCTTTCTTTCAAGTTCCTCTCTCTGTCTTGACTTTCTTCTTCCTTGTGGTGAGAGGTATGTCATCTTCGTCATCGTTATCTAACTCGAGTTTTCCTTTCCCACTCGAGCTGTCCATACGAATCGTCAAGGGCACGTCTTCCCCGCTGTTTTCAGGCCCCGTTTCAAACTACTTAGATTGGAATCGCAGCTGCTCGTCAGAGAACTATTCAATTCAGGTTGGCTTTCCTCTTACTGGATTTTCTTCCTAGATTTCTTCTTAATTGCTTGCTGAACACGCTCTCTTTCTCTCGCGTTTTTTTTTTTTGCTTCCGTCTTCTTTCCTTCATATCCATCCTTGATATCAACGGATTCGTCCTTTACCTCTAGTATTTCTGCCTACATTTCTTTTTTTTAATTTCTTACTAAGCACGCACTTCTTCTCTCACGCGGTCTCTTTCTTTTTCGCTTCCGTCTTCTTTTGTAACAGCGGAGTTTCTTTCTTCTAGCAAACACTTCATTTAGAATTCGTCGCACTTTTTCATCCATGGCTTTGGTGTTTTCATTTCCCTCAGCATAATTATTTCGCTCTCGCGATTGGTTATGTGAAACTTGTTTGGCAGTTTCATGATCTGATATATATGAGAGTGCGTTAACCATAGTTCTTGGGCGGCATAATTGCTGTACTTGCTGAGTATTGCTGTCTCGAACTCCGGAGATGAGTCCCTGAGTGGCTAGGTATTTCAAATCGCTGTCAGGAGCCATAAGATGTGCGAGACGACCCACAAGAACCACATAGGCCCCAGCCTCCAGAAGGCTTTCCTCAATTTTTCTAGAAGTCTTCTCCAATCCTTGTTCCAATATTTGCTCCAGTAATCTAGAATTCTCCAATTTCCGCTCCAACATTTGCTCCGTAATTTCAGAATTCTCCCCCAATTTCCGCTCCAACATATGCTTTATGATTCCAGAACTCTCCTCTACTCTTCCAGGATTCACCACCAATTCCAGTTCCAATTTCTGCTCCAGAATTTCATAATTCTCCTCTACTCTTCCAGAATTACCCTTCAATTCCTCTTCCAATTTCTGCTCCAGAATTTCATAATTCTCCTCTACTCTTCCAGAATTCGCCTCCAATTTCTGCTCAAAAATTCCAGAACCTTCTTCGGCTTTTCTAGAACTCTCATTCAATTGACGTTCCATTGTTCTAGAATGTTCCATTAATTCTTCGTCCAGTACTCCGGAATATTCCTCCACTTTTCTAGAACCTTCATGCAATTCCCTTTCCAATGTTCTAGAATGATCTTTTAATTCTTCTTCCAGTGCTCCGGAACTTTCCTCCGCTTTTGTAGAACTTTCATGCAATACCCGATCCAAACGTCTAGAACTTTCTTCCCATATTTGATTTAATATTTTACAATCGTCTATAAGTTTACGAATGTCGGACGCCTCATCCGGAATTTCAAATATGTAATCTTCAGGATTTTCACCAGAATCGATTAATGCTTGCCGTAGTCTTTCTTGAAGCTCTATCTTCTTTCGTGTTGCTTCCAAATCTCGTTCTTCCAGTTCCGTCTTGAGATCACATACTTTCAATTCACTTAATTTTAATAATTTAGGAGGCATTTTATTTATTATTATTTATTTACACTTCACAGTTTAACAACCCCACACCTGACACCAATTGTAACGTTTTTATTTATATGGGTGAAGTGTAAAACATAGACAAATATTATTAACGAAAGAATACGTTTATTAAGCGATAATTAATGAAGGATTAAATATTAAAAGATGATAAAAACAACTAACACTAAGATTAAATAATTATAAACACTAAGAATATTATTAAATGCTTAAACACTACGATTATTTATTTAACTAACATTTATATCACAACACTTATTTATATAACTACATTTATTTATGTTAACAACTGTTAAACTGTTTATTTATATCACCGAGTTCATATCTGGTTACTGGTATATATGAGACTGAGCTCCTGCTGCTCTCCCGACGCTACTTATACACCGCATAACAATCTAGAAGCCTTCCAAGCGACAATGATCGGTATACAAAGGAATGAGGTCACAGCGCAATTAGCCTGTCTCATCGCGTCGGCGATTGCATTATCGCTCTGGTATGTTCTTTCGAAGGGATTACGCCATTGTTCGCGAACATGCTATCAGTAGCGGCGCATGCATAATTTTCTCTCAGGGGCGCACGTTACAATAAGTTACTTACGGATACAAGGCAAATACAGGAAAATCACTATAATAAACGCACATGCCCCCAAGAAATAAAAAGGATGAAGTAGAAAAGGATTCCTTCTACGAAGAACTAACAAGAGTAATTAATACAATACCAAATTATGATATAAAAATTATTATGGGAGACATGAATGCCAAAATAAGTAAGGAGGGAAGTTTCAAACTAGTCACGGGAGGAAATAGTTTACACAACGAATCAAACGAAAACGGATTAAAATTAATCGAATTTGCTTCAGAGCTAAACTGGAAAATAATGAGTACAGCTTTGGAAAGAATGGATATTTACAAAGGAACATGAATTTCTCCAGATGGAAAGACGTGCAATCAGTTGGACTATGCGATAATAGTGAAAAAACATGCGCATACGATCAAAGATGTCAAAAGTAAAAGAGAAGCAATAGCAGAAACGGGCCACATAATGGTGAAAATAAAAATGAAACAGGAAATACCACATAATAAAAGAGAAAAAAAGATCGAATTGACAAATATGATATACAACAGCTGCAAGACGAACACATAAACGAAAGTTTCAGAAAAACAATACAAGAAAATATATATGATACAAATGATGCAACAACAATAGAAGAGAAATGGAAACAAATAGAAGAAACTATAACTAAAGTTGCAAAACAAGTACTATAAAAGCCGAAAACAAGAAAGAATAAAGACTGGTTTGACGATTACTGTGAAATAGCATTTAACAGAAAAAAGAAGCAAGAATAAGATTATTCCAAAACCAAAATGAACAAAATAAAAATGCATATAAGGAAGAAATACAAAACTATAAAAAGATCTGTAGGAACAAAAAGAGGAAAAGAATAGAAGAAAATTTAGAGCAAATTGAGGAAAAAGGAAATGCATTAGAAGTAGTGTAGCTAGGCCGATTCTACATCAAAATGGTCTACTGCGCAGGTTTCTGCGCAGGTTTTACACCCACCCCAAGCCCCCATCCCTGCCCACGGTTTGGCCCCCTCCCCGGATGTGGTGATTAGTCATGCTCTAAAAATAGGTTGGTATGACTTATCCTCGGTTATGCGCATTTTAAAAATAGGTTGGCATGACTCATCCTCATCTAGTGTGTTCGAGTCAATGATCTTGCATCAGCTAAAAATAGACCAACATCTGGCATGCACGTGTTCAAGTCAATGACCCTGCATTAGCTAAAAATAGACCAACATCTGGCATGCACGTGTTCAAGTTAATGACCTTGCATCAGCTAAAAATAGACCAACATCTGGCATGCACGTGTTCAAGCAAACAGGGTGTGGTTATGAATCATACTCTAAAAATAGACCAACATCTGGTTTGCACATGTTCCAAAAAACTGATTGGAACCGGATGTGGTGATTAGTCATGCTCTAAAAATAGGTTGGTATGACTTATCCTCGGCTATGCGCATTTTAAATATAGGTTGGCATGACTCATCCTCATCTAGTGATTAGTTATACTCTAAAAATAGACCAACATTTGGCTTGCACGTGTTCTAGAAAAACTGGTTTGAACCGAATTCAGCGATGAGTCATGCGCTAAAAATAGACCAATTATGTATTTTTGTAGCAACTTTAGAGCATAAAATGCATCAAAATTCTTATTCAGCTCACAATCAGTTATAAGTAACTGAACTGGTCATAATCATTACAGCAATGGCTTCAACTGTTTTCAAACTTAACGAATTTGCCAAAATCAAACCAATACGTTCCATTGATAAGCTAACTGAGGGAAAGAAGTATAACATATTAAAGCTGGCGAAGATTATAACCAAGTTTGGTGAACGAATTCTTGTGGAATTGGAAGACTACAACATATTTCTGGAGGATCAGTTCAACAAAATATCCCAAAAAGAGTTGGATGATTTAAACCAAGAAGCAGAAATTGGAAAACTACAGCTCATAGTCAAGTATATTAAGAATGTGAAAACTTGAATTTACAAATCTACATTTCACGTACACCATCTGGCTTACACGTGCTCTAGAAAAACTGGTTTTAACAGGATTTGGTGATGAGTCATGTGAAGTGGAAAATATGCTTATTACTGAAGGATTTGGTTCAGATGGCTATTCACCTTTATATAAACGCATAATAAACACATCTAAATACTACAACTTACCTTTATGTCAGTGTGATTATTGTAATTATTTAAGCATAAACTTATTTTAACGTTTAAAATGAAAACTAAAACTACTAAGAACCAACAAAAACAACAGCAACAACAAAACCTCAAAAAGCTGGGTGAATATATAAAAGCAGTAAATGTACATCGAAAAAAGTTAAAAAAATTAAAACATGATATTAATATGTACTGTGAAGAAAAAAATGTGTGTAAAAGTTTTAACAACTTAAACATAATGTCATGCTCTAAAAATAGTTAAGAAACTTGTTAACTAGTATGAACCGGATGTGATTATGAGTCATGCTCTAAAAATAGACCAACATCTGGTTTGCACGTGTTCCAAAAACTGATTCGAACTGGTTATGACAATGAATCATGTGCTAAAAATAGACCGAAAAATGTCATATGTGATGTGTGTATAATTATATCTTTGAATAAACACGAATTTAATGTAAAATGAGTTTAATTTTAACATAAAGAGTTGGATGATTTAAACCAAGAAGCAGAAATTGGAAAACTACAGCTCATAGTCAAGTATATTAAGAATGTGAAAACTTGAATTTACAAATCTACATTTCACGTACACCATCTGGCTTACACGTGCTCTAGAAAAACTGGTTTTAACAGGATTTGGTGATGAGTCATGTGAAGTGGAAAATATGCTTATTACTGAAGGATTTGGTTCAGATGGCTATTCACCTTTATATAAACGCATAATAAACACATCTAAATACTACAACTTACCTTTATGTCAGTGTGATTATTGTAATTATTTAAGCATAAACTTATTTTAACGTTTAAAATGAAAACTAAAACTACTAAGAACCAACAAAAACAACAGCAACAACAAAACCTCAAAAAGCTGGGTGAATATATAAAAGCAGTAAATGTACATCGAAAAAAGTTAAAAAAATTAAAACATGATATTAATATGTACTGTGAAGTAAAAAATGTGTGTAAAAGTTTTAACAACTTAAACATAATGTCATGCTCTAAAAATAGTTAAGAAACTTGTTAGAACTAGTATGAACCGGATGTGATTATGAGTCATGCTCTAAAAATAGACCAACATCTGGTTTGCACGTGTTCCAAAAACTGATTCGAACTGGTTATGACAATGAATCATGTGCTAAAAATAGACCGAAAAATGTCATATGTGATGTGTGTATAATTATATCTTTGAATAAACACGAATTTAATGTAAAATGAGTTTAATTTTAACATAACCTTTTCACATGCACAGGAAATAAAACTATAAAATAGATATAAATTTTATTTATTTATTTAAAAAATACAAATAATATTTATAATACATTATATATTATTATTACACTGCATGCATTCTTTTATCAACGGATATCTTCCTCCAGCTTGATCCCCATTAAAATTTGTAGAATGTTGATAGCAACATTTGCACTTTTGAAAGTCTTCATTGATTTGCCAAGTTTCGGGAAACTTATACCATTGGTCCTCAATTTGTTTTTCAGCATACACCATAATAAATTCCATTGGTAGTTTAGCTATTTCCTCTTCACACATAAAATGTAATATACCACCATGATTATAAAAAGTTTTGAATGCATTAAATACATTAAATTTATTGTTGAACCATTTTAGTAATGAATAAACATTTCGAACTGCACAATTATTAAAATGTAAATTACAATATTCCACCGCAATTGGTTCACGTAGCTGAGATAATGCTGGACATCCGGTATTATCTAAATTTATTATTTTTTTCTGCACAAGTGTCTCCAACCAATGTTTTTTTTCTAAACCTTTAACATATATAGTGTTAATGTCAGCGGAATTTAGCAACTTTTGAATTGTTTGACTAACGTTAGCGTACGGAACCTCACCACAACACCACTCTAAATTATGAAAATATTTAGTTAACCAAGCTACATTTCGCTTTGTTCTACTGCTTAAATTAGACCAAGAGTAAGGTGGTTTAAAAATTTTCGATACACATAATTTGTTTTCAATATTAATTACAGCAATTTCCTTACATATAAATTCATTATTTTCAATTATTTTAAAACCTTGTAAATCAGCGATGACTGAAGTCATTTTTGAAACGCAATGCATGAACAGTGAAATTGAAATGAATAAAAATACTTATTCTACTGCGCTTTTATGTACCCAGCTGTTATGAGTACTACTAAATCCAAGCCATTTTACATAAACAATATCAGCTTTTCGTTTCAATACTTTTTCCACTAAATAAACATCGGAATGTTTTACTTTTTGTAATTCCTCGGTGTAGAATAATCCCCGAATGGGTTGATTTTGATAATCCTTAAGCTCATATGTTGTGGGATTAGTAGGTTTTACACTTGCAACTACAAATATTTCATTACTCCAGTTTGGTGTGTACCCTTTCTCAAAGTCACCACGATGTTTGCTTATCCTCACACGGTCTCCAACTTTGAACTTTGTATTTTTTAAATTAACAACTTTAATGTTATTATAAGCTGAGTACAAAAGCTGTTTTTCATTACTTTTGGTAACATCAGTTGGCTTCATTTTAATTGTTCTATGTTTTGTATTATTGTACTTATTTACAATACTTTGCAAAATATTTAACCACTTATAGGAGCCTTGAAAGCTAAATTCCTTCCACATTAACGATTTAAGTGTGCGGTTGATACGTTCAACTATGCTTGCCTTTTTAGTGCTAAATGTAGAATAATGATTGATACTGTATTTCTTCATTAATTCTTGGAAATTGTTATTATAAAATTCTTTACCCATATCAGTATGCAAGTTTTTTGGTAGGCGACTACTACGTTTAAAAATGTTTTGCATTGCTTTTGAAACATCACCTCCCGTTTTATTTTTTATCGGTTCAACCCATACATATTTGGAAAAAATATCAATTACTACAAGTATATACCGATAGCCTTTATTGAGTTTTGCATATGGTAGCATTTCCACCAGATCTGCTTGAAATGTTTCATCCAAACCTTTTACAATAACATGTCTACGCTTAAAATTAATTCTTGCTGGCTTATGTAGCTCGTTAACAATATCACGTTTAACCTTAGACATATCTGCCGATTATAATGATGTTTCTGCTTGTGAACTTGCACTAGGTTTCACCGCCTGACTCACTCTATCTGATTTTGTATCAGACTATGACTTTTTTTTAGATGGTTGCTCCAGCTTCAAATGTTTATATAGCTCCTCATTATCGTGTGCTACTTTTTTAATAATTTGAGTGGCTGCATTTATTAAATTATATGTAGAACTTATATGATCATCAAGCTTTTTAACAATTTTATTTAAAGCTTCGTCCAGATACTTTTTGTTTACAGCATCATTATCATCAACGGGAACATTTATATTTACAATTCGTTTGTTATCTAAATTAAATGTATTAGTTTCGTTATAATTATCATCATAAGCTCTATACTTGGTGGGATGATGCCCAAACTTGTTGATGGGCATCTTGATACTGAAGTTAATATATGATATTCGCCTCTTTTAACTCTTCTATTATTGAGACTATTTCATTATTGTGGTTATTGTTACCAGCTGCTTGTGATGCCAGCAACAATTTTAACCTCTCAACAAGCTCATTGGGATTATCCCAGTGCACATAATTTATAGGATTTTGATTATAAATCATATGCAAACCTTTACCTGCTTTTTGTTAAGGTTTAATAATGTTTTTATACTTTTCAGATTTATTACCTGCAATTTGACCTGTTGATGTATTACCACGCCTATGCGCATTTGTTCTTTTCAATATATCATGATAATTTTCCAAGTCACCTTTTTTAAACCCTATAGGATTTTTTTTAAATATTAACTCGTATAGACCCGGAGTTCCAATATATTTTATTTTTTGCGCACCTTCAACGTTAACAATTACATTATTACCATCAAAATCAATATTTGTATTTCCAATTGTAAACTTATCAGTAGTGGGGTCATGTTTAATACCGGTATTGTGGTCATAGTCTGATGATTCGGAATACATATGTTCAATATACTCTCGAGGTAGTGGAGCATATTGTTGCAGGTATTCATCAAATACTTCTCTAGATAAATCAGCAGTAATATCTTGCACATTATAAACATCATCATCATCTTCTTCTTCTTCTTCTTGAGGTTCATGTTCTGCAATAATTTCGGTGTCAACAAATGATGGTAAATCCCGCACCTTTTCTTTGGGTTTACTGTTGGATTTTTTAGTGTCTTTTATGCCTTTCAAAACTGTTTTTTTCATTTTTGGTTTACTTACAGGAACAGGTTTTAACAGGTCAGGAACAGGTTTAAACAGGTCAGGAACAGGTCAGGAACAGGTCTGAACAGGGTAGGAACCGATCTGAACAGGTCAGGAACAGGTCTGAACAGGGTAGGAACAGGTCAGGAACAGGTTTGAACAGGGTAGGAACAGGTCAGGAACAGGTTTTAACAGGTCAGGAACAGGTCTGAACAGGTCAGGAACAGGTTTAAACAGGTCAGGAACAGGTCAGGAACAGGTCTGAACAGGGTAGGAACCGATCTGAACAGGTCAGGAACAGGTCTGAACAGGGTAGGAACAGGTCAGGAACAGGTTTGAACAGGGTAGGAACAGGTCAGGAACAGGTTTTAACAGGTCAGGAACAGGTCTGAACAGGTCAGGAACAGGTTTGACAGGTTAGAAACAGGTTTTAACTGGTCAGGACCAGGTCTAAATAGGTTAGGAACAGGTAGCTGTTTCATGTAGAGCAACTTGTTTGGAAATGATATGTATGTAAAATTTGTTTAGCTATTTATTGAAAATTATAAAGTGATCAAACCCTTTTCTGTACCGACCGTTATTTAGGTCACACTCTTTGTTGATGACAAGAAATCCATAATTATCATACCAACAAAATGAGCATACATCTCTGAACTGACTGTAAGTCATATCTGTTCCCACATGATCTGTGTACACATGTTTGAGATTCAGCTCATCCTGCTTAAAAAGAAATATAAGGTTTGCGTTGTCACGAATTAAATGTTTTGGAATTCGTGTATACGTCTGACATAAATAAAAACAGTCAACTAATTTATGACGTCCCATACAAAAATAGTCTCGCATAATATTTTGTTTATCACAGCTGACATCATCAAAAAGAAATATTGTATTCCGCTCAACGTTTTCACAACGTTATAACCAGGGATATGAAGTTCTACAGGAAGTTTATTTATAAGTGTATTTAAAATTCCTGCACCCCGTTTACGATGCGTCACCTTTCGCACACGCATTACAAATGAGGTATAAAATATATGTGCAGCTTATTTATACATCAGTATTGGTTTAACCATCATGGAAGTTATAAAACAACCTTTAACTTTAAACGTTGAGAACTGTGATCTTGAATTTAGACAACCTGTCAGACACAGTAAATTATTACCATCATGCATAAGATGTATTGTAACAGGACCATCCGGTTGTGGTAAAACTAACCTCATAATTGCTTTAATTGAACATCCCAATGGTTTATGTTTTGAACATGTAATTCAAAATCTTTAAGTCAATCCAAATACGAGTATTTGGTGCAGCTCTTGAAACCAATACCTGGAATTACATTTAGTGCTTATGGTAGCAGTGATAATGTAATTTCACCTGAAAACGTTGAGCGGAATACAATATTTCTTTTTGATGATGTCAGCTGTGATAAACAAAATATTATGCGAGACTATTTTTGTATGGGACGTCATAAATTAGTTGACTGTTTTTATTTATGTCAGACGTATACACGAATTCCAAAACATTTAATTCGTGACAACGCAAACCTTATATTTCTTTTTAAGCAGGATGAGCTGAATCTCAAACATGTGTACACAGATCATGTGGGAACAGATATGACTTACAGTCAGTTCAGAGATGTATGCTCATTTTGTTGGTATGATAATTATGGATTTCTTGTCATCAACAAAGAGTGTGACCTAAATAACGGTCGGTACAGAAAAGGGTTTGATCACTTTATAATTTTCAATAAATAGCTAAACAAATTTTACATACATATCATTTCCAAACAAGTTGCTCTACATGAAACAGCTACCTGTTCCTAACCTATTTAGACCTGGTCCTGACCAGTTAAAACCTGTTTCTAACCTGTCAAACCTGTTCCTGACCTGTTCAGACCTGTTCCTGACCTGTTAAAACCTGTTCCTGACCTGTTCCTACCCTGTTCAAACCTGTTCCTGACCTGTTCCTACCCTGTTCAGACCTGTTCCTGACCTGTTCAGATCGGTTCCTACCCTGTTCAGACCTGTTCCTGACCTGTTCCTGACCTGTTTAAACCTGTTCCTGACCTGTTCAGACCTGTTCCTGACCTGTTAAAACCTGTTCCTGACCTGTTCCTACCCTGTTCAAACCTGTTCCTGACCTGTTCCTACCCTGTTCAGACCTGTTCCTGACCTGTTCAGATCGGTTCCTACCCTGTTCAGACCTGTTCCTGACCTGTTCCTGACCTGTTTAAACCTGTTCCTGACCTGTTAAAACCTGTTCCTGTAAGTAAACCAAAAATGAAAAAAACAGTTTTGAAAGGCATAAAAGACACTAAAAAATCCAACAGTAAACCCAAAGAAAAGGTGCGGGATTTACCATCATTTGTTGACACCGAAATTATTGCAGAACATGAACCTCAAGAAGAAGAAGAAGAAGATGATGATGATGTTTATAATGTGCAAGATATTACTGCTGATTTATCTAGAGAAGTATTTGATGAATACCTGCAACAATATGCTCCACTACCTCGAGAGTATATTGAACATATGTATTCCGAATCATCAGACTATGACCACAATACCGGTATTAAACATGACCCCACTACTGATAAGTTTACAATTGGAAATACAAATATTGATTTTGATGGTAATAATGTAATTGTTAACGTTGAAGGTGCGCAAAAAATAAAATATATTGGAACTCCGGGTCTATACGAGTTAATATTTAAAAAAAATCCTATAGGGTTTAAAAAAGGTGACTTGGAAAATTATCATGATATATTGAAAAGAACAAATGCGCATAGGCGTGGTAATACATCAACAGGTCAAATTGCAGGTAATAAATCTGAAAAGTATAAAAACATTATTAAACCTTAACAAAAAGCAGGTAAAGGTTTGCATATGATTTATAATCAAAATCCTATAAATTATGTGCACTGGGATAATCCCAATGAGCTTGTTGAGAGGTTAAAATTGTTGCTGGCATCACAAGCAGCTGGTAACAATAACCACAATAATGAAATAGTCTCAATAATAGAAGAGTTAAAAGAGGCGAATATCATATATTAACTTCAGTATCAAGATGCCCATCAACAAGTTTGGGCATCATCCCACCAAGTATAGAGCTTATGATGATAATTATAACGAAACTAATACATTTAATTTAGATAACAAACGAATTGTAAATATAAATGTTCCCGTTGATGATAATGATGCTGTAAACAAAAAGTATCTGGACGAAGCTTTAAATAAAATTGTTAAAAAGCTTGATGATCATATAAGTTCTACATATAATTTAATAAATGCAGCCACTCAAATTATTAAAAAAGTAGCACACGATAATGAGGAGCTATATAAACATTTGAAGCTGGAGCAACCATCTAAAAAAAAGTCATAGTCTGATACAAAATCAGATAGAGTGAGTCAGGCGGTGAAACCTAGTGCAAGTTCACAAGCAGAAACATCATTATAATCGGCAGATATGTCTAAGGTTAAACGTGATATTGTTAACGAGCTACATAAGCCAGCAAGAATTAATTTTAAGCGTAGACATGTTATTGTAAAAGGTTTGGATGAAACATTTCAAGCAGATCTGGTGGAAATGCTACCATATGCAAAACTCAATAAAGGCTATCGGTATATACTTGTAGTAATTGATATTTTTTCCAAATATGTATGGGTTGAACCGATAAAAAATAAAACGGGAGGTGATGTTTCAAAAGCAATGCAAAACATTTTTAAACGTAGTAGTCGCCTACCAAAAAACTTGCATACTGATATGGGTAAAGAATTTTATAATAACAATTTCCAAGAATTAATGAAGAAATACAGTATCAATCATTATTCTACATTTAGCACTAAAAAGGCAAGCATAGTTGAACGTATCAACCGCACACTTAAATCGTTAATGTGGAAGGAATTTAGCTTTCAAGGCTCCTATAAGTGGTTAAATATTTTGCAAAGTATTGTAAATAAGTACAATAATACAAAACATAGAACAATTAAAATGAAGCCAACTGATGTTACCAAAAGTAATGAAAAACAGCTTTTGTACTCAGCTTATAATAACATTAAAGTTGTTAATTTAAAAAATACAAAGTTCAAAGTTGGAGACCGTGTGAGGATAAGCAAACATCGTGGTGACTTTGAGAAAGGGTACACACCAAACTGGAGTAATGAAATATTTGTAGTTGCAAGTGTAAAACCTACTAATCCCACAACATATGAGCTTAAGGATTATCAAAATCAACCCATTCGGGGATTATTCTACACCGAGGAATTACAAAAAGTAAAACATTCCGATGTTTATTTAGTGGAAAAAGTATTGAAACGAAAAGCTGATATTGTTTATGTAAAATGGCTTGGATTTAGTAGTACTCATAACAGCTGGGTACATAAAAGCGCAGTAGAATAAGTATTTTTATTCATTTCAATTTCACTGTTCATGCATTGCGTTTCAAAAATGACTTCAGTCATCGCTGATTTACAAGGTTTTAAAATAATTGAAAATAATGAATTTATATGTAAGGAAATTGCTGTAATTAATATTGAAAACAAATTATGTGTATCGAAAATTTTTAAACCACCTTACTCTTGGTCTAATTTAAGCAGTAGAACAAAGCGAAATGTAGCTTGGTTAACTAAATATTTTCATAATTTAGAGTGGTGTTGTGGTGAGGTTCCGTACGCTAACGTTAGTCAAACAATTCAAAAGTTGCTAAATTCCGCTGACATTAACACTATATATGTTAAAGGTTTAGAAAAAAAACATTGGTTGGAGACACTTGTGCAGAAAAAAATAATAAATTTAGATAATACCGGATGTCCAGCATTATCTCAGCTACGTGAACCAATTGCGGTGGAATATTGTAATTTACATTTTAATAATTGTGCAGTTCGAAATGTTTATTCATTACTAAAATGGTTCAACAATAAATTTAATGTATTTAATGCATTCAAAACTTTTTATAATCATGGTGGTATATTACATTTTATGTGTGAAGAGGAAATAGCTAAACTACCAATGGAATTTATTATGGTGTATGCTGAAAAACAAATTGAGGACCAATGGTATAAGTTTCCCGAAACTTGGCAAATCAATGAAGACTTTCAAAAGTGCAAATGTTGCTATCAACATTCTACAAATTTTAATGGGGATCAAGCTGGAGGAAGATATCCGTTGATAAAAGAATGCATGCAGTGTAATAATAATATATAATGTATTATAAATATTATTTGTATTTTTTAAATAAATAAATAAAATTTATATCTATTTTATAGTTTTATTTCCTGTGCATGTGAAAAGGTTATGTTAAAATTAAACTCATTTTACATTAAATTCGTGTTTATTCAAAGATATAATTATACACACATCACATATGACATTTTTCGGTCTATTTTTAGCACATGATTCATTGTCATAACCAGTTCGAATCAGTTTTTGGAACACGTGCAAACCAGATGTTGGTCTATTTTTAGAGCATGACTCATAATCACATCCGGTTCATACTAGTTCTAACAAGTTTCTTAACTATTTTTAGAGCATGACATTATGTTTAAGTTGTTAAAACTTTTACACACATTTTTTACTTCACAGTACATATTAATATCATGTTTTAATTTTTTTAACTTTTTTCGATGTACATTTACTGCTTTTATATATTCACCCAGCTTTTTGAGGTTTTGTTGTTGCTGTTGTTTTTGTTGGTTCTTATTAGTTTTAGTTTTCATTTTAAACGTTAAAATAAGTTTATGCTTAAATAATTACAATAATCACACTGACATAAAGGTAAGTTGTAGTATTTAGATGTGTTTATTATGCGTTTATATAAAGGTGAATAGCCATCTGAACCAAATCCTTCAGTAATAAGCATATTTTCCACTTCACATGACTCATCACCAAATCCTGTTAAAACCAGTTTTTCTAGAGCACGTGTAAGCCAGATGGTGTACGTGAAATGTAGATTTGTAAATTCAAGTTTTCACATTCTTAATATACTTGACTATGAGCTGTAGTTTTCCAATTTCTGCTTCTAGGTTTAAATCATCCAACTCTTTTTGGGATATTTTGTTGAACTGATCCTCCAGAAATATGTTGTAGTCTTCCAATTCCACAAGAATTCGTTCACCAAACTTGGTTATAATCTTCGCCAGCTTTAATATGTTATACTTCTTTCCCTCAGTTAGCTTATCAATGGAACGTATTGGTTTGATTTTGGCAAATTCGTTAAGTTTGAAAACAGTTGAAGCCATTGCTGTAATGATTATGACCAGTTCAGTTACTTATAACTGATTGTGAGCTGAATAAGAATTTTGATGCATTTTATGCTCTAAAGTTGCTACAAAAATACATAATTGGTCTATTTTTAGCGCATGACTCATCGCTGAATTCGGTTCAAACCAGTTTTTCTAGAACACGTGCAAGCCAAATGTTGGTCTATTTTTAGAGTATAACTAATCACTAGATGAGGATGAGTCATGCCAACCTATTTTTAAAATGCGCATAGCCGAGGATAAGTCATACCAACCTATTTTTAGAGCATGACTAATCACCACATCCGGTTCCAATCAGTTTTTTGGAACATGTGCAAACCAGATGTTGGTCTATTTTTAGAGTATGATTCATAACCACACCCTGTTTGCTTGAACACGTGCATGCCAGATGTTGGTCTATTTTTAGCTGATGCAAGGTCATTAACTTGAACACGTGCATGCCAGATGTTGGTCTATTTTTAGCTAATGCAGGGTCATTGACTTGAACACGTGCATGCCAGATGTTGGTCTATTTTTAGCTGATGCAAGATCAGTGACTCGAACACACTAGATGAGGATGAGTCATGCCAACCTATTTTTAAAATGCGCATAACCGAGGATAAGTCATTCCAACCTATTTTTAGAGCATGACTAATCACCACATCCGGTTCCAATCAGTTTTTTGGAACATGTGTAAACCAGATGTTGGTCTATTTTTAGAGTATGATTCATAACCACACACTGTTTGCTTAACACGTGCATGCCAGATGTTGGTCTATTTTTAGAGCATGACTAATCACCACATCTGGTTCTAACCGGTTTATCTAGAACACGTGGATGCCAGATGTTGGTCTATTTTTAGAGCATGATTCATAACCACACCCATGCGAGATGTTGGTCTATTTTTAGCTGATGCAGGGTCATTGACTTGAACACGTGCATGCCAAATGTTGGTCTATTTTTAGAACATGATTCATCACCATACCCTGTTTGGTTGAACACGTGCATGCCAGATGTTGGTCTATTTTTAGCTAATGCAAGGTCATTGACCTCAAGTCGCAGTGGGGGGCCGAAGCGGGGGCCGGGGAGGGGGCCAAAGCGCGGCCGGGGAGGGGGTCGAAGCGGGGGGCCGGGGAGGGGGCCGAAGCGGGGGCCGGGGAGGGGGCCGAAGCGGGGGCCGGGGAGGGGGCCAAACCGAGGGCCGGGATGGGGGCTTGGGGTGGGGGTGAAACCTGCGCAGAAACCTGCGCAGTAGACCATTTTGATGCAGAATCGGCCTAGCTACACTACTATTAGACATTTTTATCAGGAAATAAAGAAACAAAAGGAAGGTTACCGACCTAAAACAATCTACTATAAAGAGAAAAATGGTCAACTAGTCACAAATGATAGGAAAGTAGATAGGTAGATGGAATATTTTGAAGTTATTAAATTCGAACGAGGAAAATGAGAGCTTTACAACACCAGAAAATGACAGATCAAACGATGAAAATTATATAGAACCGCCACAATATGAGCAGATGAAGAAAATATTAGAAGAAAATAAAAAAGTCCTCGTGAAAACGGGAATAGGGGCAGAACTACAAGAATGGATGAAATGAACTACAAGAAGCATTATTTTCCTGAATACAAGAATATGGCAACAATACATCCATTACATAAAAAGGTTACAGGACAAAATGCGAGAATTATAAAGGGATTGCGCTTTTGGATGTTGCGTACAAGATAACAGTCACGCACATTAGAAATGAAATAAACCAAGTAGCGGAGAACATATTAGGAGAATATCAGGCAGGCTTCAGAAGCAATAGAGCAATAACGGATCAGGTATTCACACTTAAACAAATCATGGAAAACAGCTATGAACATAATCTTCCTTTACATATCCTTTTCATAGATTTCAAGCAGGCGTATGACATAATAAGAAAGGAAAAACTTTACGAAATAATGAGAGAACTGAAAATTCCAGAAAAACACAAGACTGGTACAAATAACACACAAAGAAACCAAGTGCAGAGTGGTGGTACATGGAATAAAGTCAAGTTGTTTCAAAGTGTGTGTGTGTGTGTGTGTGTGTGTTTTTGTGTGTGTGTGTGTGTGTGTCTGTGTCTGTGTGTGTGTGTGTGTGTCTGTGTGTGTCTGTGTGTGTGTGTGTGTGTGTGTTTGTGTGTGTGTGTGTGTGTGTGTGTGTGTGTGTGTGTGTTTTTGTGTGTGTGTGTGTGTGTGTGTGTCTGTGTCTGTGTGTGTGTGTGTGTGTGTGTCTGTGTGTGTGTGTGTGTGTGTGTGTGTGTGTTTGTGTGTGTGTGTGTGTGTGTGTGTGTGTGTGTGTGGTGTGTGTGGTGTGTGTGGTGTGTGTGGTGTGTGTGTGTGTGTGTGTGGTGTGTGTGGTGTGTGTGGTGTGTGTGGTGTGTGTGGTGTGTGTGTGTGGTGTGTGTGGTGTGTGTGTGTGTGTGTGTGTGTGTGTGGTGTGTGTGTGTGTGTGTGTGTGTGTGTGTGGATCTTCTGGGCAATCTAACTCAAATACCATTATTCAGAAACTTTTGAAACCATGTATTTCTATATTCTTAATCTAATATGGAAAGAAGCCATTAAATTTTGGTGTCAATCGGATATCCGGAAATTGCAGTTTACTTGAAGCTCAAAATAGTTTTTCTTCAAAAACCTTTAAATGTTATTTTTTCCAATTTGTTATTATAAAAATCTACAGGATTGCATTAATATCTTTTCTATATATTTCATGGATAAATTGATAAAGAAAGTATTATAAATATATCTCGGAACTTATGGTATAAACACAACTCCATTGTTACACATTGCAGCTCAAATGTTTGTAAATGACAGATAAATGTCACTGTCGAAAAAATAATGATTTCAAATTAATAACAATAACGTTTTAAAAAGAAAATTGTAAATAGAACAATAGTTATATGGAAAGAAACTTAATATTCATAATTTCAAATTATTAATAATAACGTTTTAAAACTAAAATTGTAAAGGGAACAATAGTTATATGGAAAATAATTTAATATACATAATTTCTAGCATTAGTAAATATGCATGTATGTATTTAAATAAAAAAATAAATAAATATATCATCACAGCATATTACCCATTGCTGGGTGCTACTCTGTACACAGATTTCGGTAATGATTGTGACATATTTATATCGTGCGGGCGTTTACCAAGCGTCGCCACATTGCTGGCGTGGAGAGTGCAACACAGGGAACAATTTTGTGCCATTTAAAATTCGAAATATTTATCATTGTTCGGGATCGAATCGGGTTTCCCAGATTCGCAACCAGACATCAGGCACGCGACAACGAGACCCCATAGGTATGTATTTAAATTAATAAAAATTAAATGGCGGGAGGTATTGTGTTGGTCACATCAGATTTTTAATCTTGCATTGGAGTGGATTTTAAGAGAGAGCAAAATCTACACCAAAGGGAATTTGTATCGTCGAACACACCAATACCTAGCTTACGCAAATGATATTGCAATCATAACAAGAACTAAAATGGAATTGGAAAATGTTTTCATGCGATTAACAAAATCAGCAGAAGAGGTAGGACTAAGGGTGTAAATGAAGAGAAAACTAAGTACTTGCGACTATGAGACAAGAAGAACAAAACGATTTTCAAAGTAAGAACAAGCTTTGAAACGGTTGATAGTTTTACCTATTTAGGCAACTTAATTACAAAGGTCTTAAATGAAAAGATAGCAGTAGAAACACGAATATCCAAAGGGAATAAGTTCGTAGGAATGTTACAAAGTTATCTAAGATCGAAAGAAGTGTCGCGAAAAGCAAAAATTAAAATATACAAGACCGTAATACGGCCTACAGTATTATATGAGTGCGAAACATGGTCACTGAGGAAAAGTGAACAAATAAAACTGAAGGTATATGGGAAAGGAAAGTGCTAAGGATAATTTTTGGTGGTAAACAGGAAGGTGATACACGAGTGCGTAGGACAAATAAAGAAATTATGGACTTACATGATGAGTGTGGGATAACGGGTGTAATTAGAGCACAAAGACTACGATGGCTAGGGCCGTAGGCCGTATGCCGACTGAAAGTTTTAAAAGTGAGAAAATGGGAAGACAAAGTGCAAACATGCTGCAATGAGAAACATTGTTCAACATGCCATGGGCCTAGAGGGCCTGCAGTGCTGAGATATATATATATATATACAGGTTGATCACGTGAGAATGAAACAGCAATTATCTCCGTTATTAAGCGAGATAGCGATTATCTTCAAATAAATAAATTTACTATAGACAATATGGGCAAATGTCGTATCAAGAAGCGTTCTATTACTTCCGGTTCCGGAGTATGTGATACCAATTTTGAAATTTCAAATGGAACATACTACATTTTTTTATATTTTTGAAAAATACATAGAATTTGTTTTACAATGGTAGTAAATTAGTAGCACGTTGTATTATTAAAAAATAAAATGGCGGACGTTTGAAATATGAATATATTGAATAAAAAAAATCAAGTGTGTGAGATTTTATTGTTTTTTTGTTCGATGATATTTTTTCAGATAAATTTATTTAAATTACGTAACCTGGGCAACAAATCCAATAAAACAAAATTCCACATTTTCTTGACTTATTTTGTCAGATATTTCAAACGTCCGCCATTTTACTTTTTAATAAAACAACGTCCTACTTGTTTACTAGGATTGTAAAGTAAATTGTGTATACTTTTCAAAAATATAAAAAAAAATTCAGTATATTCCATTTGAAATTTAAAGTTGGTATCACGTACTTTGGAACCGGAATAGAACTTCTCTTGATACATCTTATTGCCCATATTGCCTACAGTAAATTTTCTTATTTGAAGATAATCGCTATCTTGCTTAATAACGGAGATAATTGCCGGTTCATTCTCGCGTGATCATCCTGTATATATGAAAGTTTATGCAATATTTTCTATAATAATAAAAAATATGTTTTTTTTTCATTTCCTAATAAATAAAAAGATTGACGGAAAATAGAAATGAAAAACAACCCCCCAATTGTGTGCCGCCAAAGTACATACATCAGCTGACAAAAAAATTAAACGGGCGCTTACAGCAAAGGTGGCCTTCCACATATGCCACCAAATAGCTAGAAGAGAGAAAAAGGGGTTGAAAATAAAAAATATAAATCTTACTTACTTTTATAAGGTCGCCAGGTATTTTAGAAATGAACCCCATTCAATCATATACCAAAATAATAATACGAGCTGAAGATATAAGCGGGTTGAACGGAAAAAAAAAATATTAAGAAAGGGATATTACATATGAAATGAAGTTTGTTTATGACAAAAGTGAATAAATTTTAACAAACTCGGTTTATTGAGCCATACAAATAAACCATTGCAACAATTTACATCTTGTTGCCCAAACTTATTTTCTAATGAAAAATGGAATAATAAAAAGGGAAGGTGAAATGTGCGCATGAAGATTAACGCTGCATACAAAAAAGAAATATTGTACTCATCTGGGATGGTGGATGACCATGAGTAGAAATGGCGGTCCAAGATTGGCTGGTTTCGGCGCGGCGTGGTTCGGCGCGCTGTGAAAATCACGAAACTCATGTCACTGAAAGACTTTGTAACTCCCTAAAATACGGGAAAAGTCTGCATGCTTGATACTAAAATTTTGCAATAAGTCGAGAAAAAGGACGCACACAGTGTAACTTGTTATTCTGTGGGAAGATTGTAAATACAAAAAAATCTGATGTGGCCAGCACATAACCTCTCGCCGTATATTTTACCTGGCTGTATGCATAAAGCAAAGAATATTTTTATAAATACAAATAATATATTCATATAAATCTATGACGTATAAACTTCTTTATTATTCAATAATAGCATGTCTCAACATGAAGATATTTTACCATAAATTATGTTACAATAAATTACAAAGTAGAGTTTACCATATATAAATATTAGGCTGGTAACAGCAATTTTCAATTCGAACAACGTTGTTTACTTTCTCTTTATATTCTTCTATTAATTTTGGGCGGTCTAAAATGTATATATGGATTGTGCATCTATTCTTACATATCTTCTTTTACATTTTATTTTTTCATACATGTTATATCTAAATAACACTAATTCCCTTTAATAAAGTGACGGATAGATTGCACTCCGATTATTCTTATATCGATGTGTAATTTTGTCAATATTTACAACTTACTTGAGAAGAATTTGATAGCTTTTTCGCAATTCAAAGTTACTCTAGTCTATAGTACTGGTGTACATTGTCCCATAATGTTTGAAACAAATTTAAGTCCTTCAACCTAGACTTGTCATCTCCATAATAGTCACAGATCAAGCATTAAGGGATTCTCCAAGTACATTTTTCTTTCATTACTCATTATTTCTGACACTGACATTTATCTGTCAGTTACAAATAATTTAAATTATCAACTATTTTTCATGGCATTCTTTCGGCTGTCAAATTTATTACAACAGATTATTTTATATATTATACTTCTTTTATCTCTAAATCTATGGAATATATAATAAAATATTTAAATGTATCAGATAGAGAATTTAATTTTCTTTAATATTACCACGAAAAATTTTCAAAAAATAATATTTAGAAGATTTTTTTTCAAGAATCTTCTACTTCCGGTTGTCCAATTATTACCAAAACCTTTTCAGATCTTCCCATGAATGTCCGATTGGGAAATACGTTGTTAAACAAATTTTAAGTCTTATAGTTTTTGAGTAACCGTCCTTCCAACATCCCACACACACACACACACACACACACACACACATCCACACACACACACACACACACACAGACATCATCGTAAAAATGTTAAAATCGGATTGTAGGGACCTTAAAACATGCTTATTCAATAAAATCTGGATATGCGATTTTTAGCATGAATGCAATACCTCTCTTAGCGAGAGGTAAAAAAATCTGATGTGGCCAGCACAATACCATCCGTCAATCCTGTGTATTATGTATAAATTTCATACATAAATTTTCTTGCAAAAGATTTTCAATTTCCAATAAAATTATTTCATAAACAAACTATGCAAATTACACTTGACACTGACATTTTCTTCTTCTTAAGCTTTTCCCATTCGTTAGGAGTCGCTATTTTTTATTTTCTTCTTCCACTGATTTCTGTTTTGCGTGTCGTTCTCATTCACTTCCTTTCCTATCAAGTCTTCCGCAATACAGTCCTTCCATCTTATCTTTGATCTTCCTCTGTTTCTTCAACCTTCTATTACTAAGCTATTCATTCTTCTTCCAATATATTTTTCTTCTCTCCTCATGACATGTTTAAACCAATGTAATCGTCTCTCTTGTATCTTTCTAGAAACTTCTTATACTAGAGTTATTTCCCGTATTCTTTCATTTCTCGATGTCTTTCCCAATATCTATCTCAACATCCTTATCTCTGCCACATTCATTTACTTTTCATTGATACTCACATCTGTCAATTTGAACACACACACACACACACACACACACACACACGCACACGCACACACAGGCACACACACACACTCGTATAAATGGTAAAATCGTATTATATGGACCCTAAAACGTGCTTATTTACTAAAAACTCATCATTGAATTTTTTGACTAAATGTGACGGAAAATAAAAACAATAATATCTAACGATCTAACCCACCTTAATACCGCTATACTATTCTCGATAGAAAATAAAGAAAGCTATCTAAAATCGATGTTACTGTTTTACAATAGTCGCTAGCTCAGTAAGAATTCTCTGCGATGGAGGGTAAGGGGGGGGATCAAATATGGCGGCAATCACAATATAAGAACTAAGTTTCCTATAGTGGAAATTTCAAAACAGTACGAAGATTTAAATTCAAAATTAATTAAATTAAGAATAGTTATATTTCAAAAAATCTGTTGTGGCCAGTACGATACCTCTCGCCATTTTCATTTTATGTTGCATAGAGCCCGAGCAGTCATGTGACTTTGTTGGCCTTGGCAAGCAGATATGGGGGCCCGTGTCAGAATGACAGCTAGTAATAACGTATATAGGTGTCAGTATCACAATTTTTCATTCAAAACATCATAATTTTCTATCCATCAGAATATTTTAAAATTTTGAATGAAAAATTATGACATATGACAATTGTGACATCTATGTAAATAACTACTAGCCGTCATTCTGACACGGATCCCCATATCTGCTTGCCAAGACCAACAAATCACATGACTGCTCGCGCCCTATTAGTAACGAATTTAACATTTCTTGTACACACAAATAATTGAAATTGTATCTCTTCCTTCACTGTGTGAGGAATTTCGTCTTACTCTTCTAATACGTTCAAAATTCTTCAAATTCATTGACGGTACTAGCAGTATATCTTAAGGTTATATGTAATATTAATATACCTATAATTTTAAATACATGTTTAATTTATAATACAATGAGATATATTAAATGTATTCGTACCTTCAGTAATGTTAATAAAACTGCTGATTTTTGACACTAACATTATGCATTTATCTGTCAATTACAAATATTTAAATATCTCAACTGGTTTCCATGGAGTTGTTTGGGCAACTAGATTTATTACAACAGATTATTCTATATTATTATATAATATATCTCTAAACCTATAGGAGATATTAATATATATTTTTTTTTAAATCAGATTGGGAATTTAATTACGTTTATTATTTGCAGTAACATAAATTTTCAAAAATAATATTTAGAAGATTTTTTTTAGAAACTACCAATTTCACGGTTATTCTCCAGAGTTTTATTCAGAAGTAGTTGAAGTTCTTTTATTTACTTTTCACTATTAATGGTACAAATTGAGATTTTAAGAATAGCAGAAAAAATAACAATTTTATAACTCGTACAATATTGCCAGCCTCTATTAGTTTGATATTTGAAAATATATAAAAAAAAATAATTTTATTCCGTGTGTTGGACGGGGGAACATGAAAGTTTATAAAATCAATAATAGAAAAACTATCAATAGAATTGTTTACAATTTTGTATAATAGAAGCACATCGTTTATACGATGTTCTAATGATTTCAGATTTAATTGTTGTAGTATTACTGTAATATTCATTATATAAAAAGAATTTAAATTTCAATATATTTATAATTTTTTTCTGTACAGACTAAATTATTTATATTGTAAGCAGGGTTCCATATTTGTGAAGCATACTCAATAATTTAATAGAAGGACTAGCGACTTGTAACGAATTTATCGTATTAAAATGTTTACAATATCTATAAAAAAATCTTATTATTTTATAATCCCTGCGAACAATGACATCAATTTGTTCAGTAAGAAGTAATTTAAAATCAAACAGAACACCAAAGTCTCTAATGGTGGTTTTGCGCTCAAAGACAAAATCATATAACTTATAATCGAATGAAATAATATTCCTGTTCTAGTGAAACTTATGAAAGAACATTTTGAAATATTTAGAATTAAGCCGTTCTCAGTGCAGTATTTTGCCAAAATTTAACAATTCGTTCTGCAGCAGGAAACAATATGTTAAAAATCCACTGAACCACCGAATATGTATAAACAATGAAATAAAGTACAAATATTAATATAAATCATTAATTAGTTATTAAATAATAATATAAAGATACTGTGGATATTATTTATGCTTATTGTGTAAATGAATATTGATTATTATTATTATTATTTATGTTATTATTGTTAGTAATTTACCTATTACAACTATAAAAATGTAATGACATGTTATAAAAACTATGTCTATGCTAAATCATTGTTTTAGAGAATTATTTAGTGGAAGTCGCAACAAATTTACGTCAGCTGTCGGCTGGCCCCTTTAGAGACTATGTGCTGCACATACTGGAATTGAATTAAGAATTCTCTTCAGGGTTCTCAGAATAAAACATGATCTCTAAACGGCATGTCATTCTGGCTTCAAGTAAATTCAGTTAATATTTATGAACTCCATAAAATAAGTTGTTCTTCGTTTTTTTTTTGTGGACTGTTTTCATTTTAAATTATAAAATGGCATGTTCAATGTCATCTGTATGTGAACACTTTATGTTCTTTTATAGACATTAAAATTTCAACAAAAATACAGAATTAAAATATAAGTATGGAAGTAGATAGCGTTTCAAAAGTAAATCTTATATTACAATAAATGATAATCTGAGCCTTTTGCATATAAACTATATTTAAGTTTCTTCAAATAATTTATTTCATTATAAAATATTATTACTGTTCTTGCCTTGTAAGCGCCTGCACGGTACAAATATTTCATTAGTACCGATATCTGTGTACAAAGCAGATTGACACACCCATTAATGGGTAATATGCCGGTGATGATATATTTATTTATTTTATTTCTTAATATTTTGCATAAAATATAAAAAATATATAAATATTTCTTTAAAATTTATTACAAAGAATGTATATAGTTTAAATCTTATAATGTTTGAATACATGCACATATTTATGAAAGAGGCATTTGTTAGGTTAGTTCTTAAATAAAAGAATTTATTACTTTAGGAAATTAAATATGCAGAATATCTAAGTAACGAGTCCAACATAACTAAGAGAAACACGTGATAGAGTGTATCATGCATAAACGTGCACAGAACTTTTTTTTTGTAGGTGCGGAAATCAATATTTATAATTATTATAAAATAAAGTATTTAATTTCTTTAACTCTATATCCGCTGAATATGAAGAATAAAATGCAATGTAATCGTATAGATAATAGAATAAACTATAATATTTACAATAGTGTTAATAATATTTAACAGGGTTTTTTTCAAGGAAAACTGTTAAAATCTTCAAATGAGGGTACTTCCGGTTGACCAATTATAATCAAAATCTAATCAAGTCTGCATATGGATGTAAGGAAGAGGAATACGTAAGAATTGTAATATTTGGAATTCCAATACAGGAGATATTGCGGCAGAAACCGCGGTCACACACACACACACGCACACATCCACACAAATACACATACAGACATCATCGTAAAAATACTAAAATCGTATTGTAGAGACCCTAAAACGTGCTTATTCATTGAAAACTTACCACCGATTTTTTTGACCAAAGACAATGCCTTCCATACCTAGAGGTGACGGAACGTAAAAATAATAAATAAAATGTACATATTATAGCAATATGAACAAAATAATATAAAATCTGTCACAGATGTGTAGGTGGATATTATTAAATAGTAATTATTTAATTCTTTCACTCCTCACCCTGATAGGAGTTTTGTTAGTCTATCTCTAACGTTCAATGTATGAGGTGCTAAGATTGTGTTTAGTGGTTGCGAATAACTATTATAATAAAACGTAATAGAGTATTATTAAAAAATATATATATTTCGCAGTAGCTGTAATATTGTCATAAATTTGCTCTAAGTTTTGTCCAATTATCTCGAGATTTCTTCTAATAATGGTACCTCACTTAAGTAAACCTGACTCAGGATCATTGCAACTTGTTATCAAGAAAAAAATTGGCGTGGCAAAAGAATTGCAGTAGAATATCTAGGGAAGAGATGGCCATTTTGTAGCATATCTCGTGCTATTAGAAGACATAAAAACTGAATAAATTTTCAGAAAACCTGTGACAATTCTGAATTTTCATCATTTGTAACAGACCTTCCACTTCCAGATTTTGTCACCTAATAGGACGATTCATGCTATAAAATGGCTATCTCTTCCCTAGAAGTTCCGCAATTTCTTGCCATGGCAATTTTTTTCTTGATAACAAGTTGCAAAGAGCTCTAAGTTAGATTTACTTAAGTATTAATATAAGAAATTTCGAGATAATTGGACGAAACATAGAGCAATATTACAACTAACACGAAATGATACTAATACAGAATGATCAAATATGGTTGATGTTCACGTGACAACTTTTGCTGCAAAATAATGTCAAAATTATATTCCAATTTTCCATAATTCATCAAACTTATATTCTATATATGACAGATGACGATACTGATGGCAGGTGCATGAAATTTGATTAATAAGGTTTGGTTCACGAAAGATGACTATTCAAGGTCATTTATTAACCGTATGGTATAATATTACTAGCAGATATCTTCACTGCATTTCGCATACATAGACGGTGCAACATGAAATATTTATGGATACATTTTAACTGAAAAAAATAAGTGTAATTTATTTGAAAATTGTTTCTTTTTTAATAATAACTTTCTCAAAGATTTATGCTCTTCACCTATGTTTTTGCAAAACACAAAAACATAACTTAACAAAAACCATGGAATAATAATTTGATTTAAATGTCAACGCCCCTGGGTAAATATTAAGACAGAAGGCAGTGCAGTAGATAATTAGATATCTGTAACTCTACGACATACGTCATTATTGTAATGTGTTAGAAACACTGAACTCTATATAATATTATATAGAGTTCAGTGGTTAGAAAGTAATGTCTCCATTTACGTATATCTGTCACACAACATAAATTAAACAGACATACGTCAAATAATCTTTCTCTTTCTAACATGAAATGTTGCTAAGCTACTACTATATAAAGTGCTATGTATTCTTACTTCGAACAAGTGACCTTGAATAGTCATCTCTCGTGAACCAAAATATATCATTACCGTACGCTGATTCATTTGATATTTGTTTCGCATACCTTCGTGAAAAATCTTTAAAGTAATTTCTTTTCAGTCTTTTTGAAAAATATTTTCGTTCGGGTGAACGTAAATAACACCGGTTCTTAGGATTATTCTTATGGCAGTTAGTAAAATTTAAAAGGTATGCCCATGTGGAAATAGTAATGCTGTCATACTAAGTAATCGGCAAATGTCTAAATCGTATGGAGCGGCACGCTTCATCGTTTTTGATCACTGTAATTACATTTGTTTCAATACTAGCCAACTTCGTTTTAAGCTAATTATAAAATTATCAAAGCATACTCGGAAGAGTAGATTTGAATGGCATATATAGAAAATAGCTATTCACTTATTTTTATATATATAAATATTTAAAATTTGTAGGAATACTTCTCAACCCTTTGCTGCAAGTGTTAAAATTTACAATTGATATCTCAATGTACTCCGGAGTTATGTAGTTTCAAACAGGGGTTTATAGCCACCCGGCATAATGATAAAGTTCAGTGGAAAGGCAAACATGATGTACAGTTAGTAAGAATGTTAAAAAAGTGGACCCACTAAGTGAGTCATGCGTGATTTTTATGTATGTACTTATGAATGTATGTATCGAATGTGAATTTTACTAACTTCTACGCTGTGGGAAATAAAGCAACATTTTCAGATTTTACAGTTGATTTTGTTAACCTTTAGTCACGGTCACTATTGCGAACAATGTTATCACATCAATTCCTAACAGGAAGTAAACCCATAATATAGTTTTTATGCTTAAGTGCGTAGTATCCGGAGTATAATAAAATCTGTGTGCGTGACCTGAAATACAGCGCTACTCATGGAGTT
The DNA here is from genome assembly GCA_951394225.1 of Harpalus rufipes. Lineage (NCBI taxonomy): Eukaryota > Metazoa > Arthropoda > Insecta > Coleoptera > Carabidae > Harpalus > Harpalus rufipes. The sequence goes on along the minus strand of OX596282.1, from coordinate 24,534,936 downwards.
GTTAACTTCATTTTTCAATGTACTGGAAATGATACAATACAGAATCTACAAAACTCATTGCTATTTACGAAGGGCGTAAATAAAAATAAACTATAAAGAATACTACAGTACTAGGAACATTAAAATTTTATACGTACAAGGTGCAAATAATACCTATTTATTTTAACAATGTGAACATAAATAATTAAATCAACTAATTTATAACTTAAGTTATAAAAATATAATAGAGTGTTTCACTTATTTTTTGAAGTTATTCTTTATAAAAAATAATAAACACGTATTTTTTGTTTATTCATACAATTACCAATTTCGCTGAAATTCTTTATTGAGAGTAATTACCAGTGAATGTCTACGTCATAATAAGTCCATTCGATGACTTGCACCAGGTGGTTACCTTGTTAACTTTTTAACACAGAAGCGTTTCACGAAAAACGTGCAATTTAGACAGACTATTCGATGAGAAAAATTTTAGAAGTAGTTCACCCATACCTGCACCGACTCGTGTGGTAATGTAAGTTTAGTTTAAGAATTGGGGGGTGGGGGACTAAATGTCAGATTTAAATCTGTTTTGGTTAACATGAAATTTATTATTTTGTTTAAAACTGAAAATAATGGACAAAAATTTTACATTATATTTATAAAGTAGATGATGATGACAGTTTAAAATATTTTTTATAGGTTAAAATTTCTGACAGCTCCTAAAAAACTTATCGTGTTTTTGACACTTGTAAACTACTGCACACTTTAATGAGTTGCACCGCACTACACTAACATACACTGCACATTGGAAATACACATCGAACAGACCTAATTACGCATAGGCCTCACCTCTTAAATTCAAAACATTTGTAAAATTTTATTATTTTATTTTTCATTAAAATGTATTGAAGTAATATCAATCTACAACATATGAACTCACAAACAATTATTATTACTATAATATGCCAGGTAACCATTCAAATAGAATTATTTTCATGCAAAATTACACGAAGAGGCCAAATTATGCTGTCCTCATGGACAATAAGTACGATTGAGACGAACGATTTTCCCTCTCTACTTTTATTTCTATTTTAATTGTACTGTTACTTGGCACAGTTATTTAAACTAAAATATATATAAACAATGTATATCTGTTAATAAATCATGAATTGTAGAATTCTACAAGAACCAACAACCAAGAAGAGACAAATTCAAAAACAGTACGAACTATTTACAACAATGGGAATACTTTAACTACACTGATATATTTAATAAAAAAGTTAAATAAATAAATCACTACTATAATTACTTTTGCAATATTTTCATTATTAGATCCTTTACTACAAGTGCACACTGCAAAAAGCGAAGTTACGTCTAGTTTCACTTGTTTACAACTTCTGAGGCAACTGCCATGAAGCTATCGTCAGAAGTCGGCCAGCACAACAAGTAACCACAGCGCGTTTCGCACTTATTGGTGCTCTTCAGTGTGGTGTAACCTGTGATCTCTGTCCAGTCCACAGTGAGTGGACTCCTGGAGCAGACACAATGACTCGTTGTGCTGGCGGTAATCATATGATCATTTACGATGGTAAAAGGCCTGTAGAGGTATATTAATCCCAGCAGAGCCCTCTACCGAGAGATACTTTGACTAAAGTCATATAAATGCAAACTGCAAAAATCAAATTGCAAATTTCTCCGTGTAACAAACAATATAATAAAAATTACAAAGTTACGTCTAGTTTCACTAGTTTACAACTTCTGAGTCAACTTCCATGAAGCCATCGTATATGATCATATGATCACCGCCAGCTTAACGAGTCATTGTCTCTGCTCCAGGAGTTCACTCACTGTGGATCGGACAGAGACCACAGGTTACACCACACTGAAGAGCACCAATAAGTGAGAAACGCGTCTGTGGTTAATTGTTGTGCTGGCCGACTTCTAACGATGGCTTCATGGAAGTTGACTCAGAAGTTATAAACTAGTGAAACTAGACGTAACTTTGTAACTTTTATTATATTAGTTCCTTTGAATTATATAAATGTAAAAAATATAACCTTATAAGCCCAAAATAGCAAAATAAAAGCATCGAAATTGAGAAATAGGGTACCTACCTATATACTCAGGGTATGGCCACGACGTGATTCTTGATAGCTTATGGCTCATCCGTGCACGAAACAACAGGGCAAACGCCTGCGAACATCTTACTTCAGCGTGAGTTGCGCTTACCATGCGACTTTGCGTTCGGTAGTAAATTTGGGGAAGACCTGGCCAGGGAAGATTACATTATGGACTTAGGGAGAAAAATACATGACATTCATGAACAAGTCCGTACGATCATTGCTGCCAGCGACCGAATCAAGGAACAGTTTGACATCAAGGCTGAAAAAGACGGATATCAACCGTGGGACTTAGTGTCTCTTTACATTCCACAAAGGCGTAGCGGTTTATCACCAAAGTTTCAAAAAATTAGGAAGGTCCTTATGAGGTAGTTAAAACGAGAAACGTCGAGATACGTAGAATTTAGAATACACGACGCCACTGATCGGACGGATCGAGACCAGCCGGGGGCGTAATTATTGAGCGTGCAGCTGTGTAAACGAACTTCGTGATAAGCTTAATTGCTCGCGCTCGCCTGACCTTTTGTCATGTCATTATTCTCGAACATTTCTGGAAACGTTCTAGAGTTTTCTATATGAATGCAGAGCTATATGAAGGTAACGCGGCTCTGTACGAGGTAGTCCACTGCAGCCAGTAGACTCGAAATAAATTATTAGCGATATAAACATAATGAAATAAATATAGTATAAATAAATATGGTAGTGTGTTGTGTTAAAAGTTTAAATAAATAATGATCTTAGTGTTGAAGGGCTTAATAATATTCTTAGTTTTTAATTAGTGTTTATATTTGTTTATTCATAGTGTTTGGTATTTTCGTTATCTTCTCCACATTTATTTATCGTTTAATAAATTATATTGTACGAAGCATTTATGATTTTAAAAATAATTCACAAATGTACTAGATTTTTTTTTTATAATCAACTATGTTGAAGAGAATTTGTAATTATCTTGTTCTTCAAGGTAATGATATATTCAAGCCAGGATTTAAAATCGAAATTTTGATTAAAATTTATGCATTCTTAAATGATACTGACCATTCGAAAATTAAAAATTTCACCAGGAAATTTGTATTAATTTTTGGTAGTACGTACATTAGCAAACAGACGTTTTCAAATATGAAACTTATAAAAACAAAAAATCAAACGCGAATAACTGAAGCCATCTCGAATTTTTTTAACAAATTATGGTACATTGTATTTAAAATTACCAATCTATTATTTAAAATTTCTAGGTACCTACTATACATAAATTATGTAAGAGATATACAATTATAATAATTTATTAAAATTCCGTATATGGACTCAATCCGCCCGTGCACTGAACGGGTGTAACATGAGTAACGATTGCAAAAAGAATTGGATTGTGCGCGATTTTAGACAGATCCACCTTACTTCAAAACGCAGAATGAAGAATACAGAATAACAATTATTAAAAGTCAAAGTTGGGCGATACATGTAAAATTTAATATACTAATGAGTAATGATATAGTGTACGCATATTTAATATACTGTACGCATATTGGAAATTGAATAATTAAACTAATGAGATTGACTAATAACTAATTATTATTTATTATTAATATTAGCGTTTACATCAAATACATTCTATAAAATGACAGAAATAATTGTGCAAAACCTACTTATAAAAAAATAATTATAAACTAATAAATTGAATAAATATTTATAATTGCCATTAAAATTTAAAATTACTCCTAGCCTTCAAATTAAGTGAAAATAATTAGAATTGTTAAACCGTTGTTGACATATCAATTAATCTTAAGCACTCTTAGGAAAGGGCTGTTACGACCTCTGGAACGGTAGACGAGTTGAGTAAACCTAGTTTCTCTTTAGCCTCTTAACACCGATTCCCGTAAAATTTAATACTGCAGATGAGAAATTTATTTTTAATTTAATTCAAAGTTAGGGGTAAATTTTAAAATATTACTCGATAAATATTCAGTTATTAAATATTTATTAACTAATAAGAATTATTTTTATTCAATTATGAATATGATATAATGAAACAAGAAATATGAAATTTACGTACGTAAAAGACACGAAAGAGTGGTTATTCGGAAAAGTAAAGTTTGGTATTTATGGAAGGAAGAAAAATTACTGGAGTTCAGTCAATAAATTTATTTATTTTCCGCCTCTACCGGTTTCGACACCTCATGTGTCTTCTTCAGGAGCTACTATAATAATATAAAAAATACAAACAAATTTTGTTGTGAAAAATTTAGGACAAACATGTGTAACTTACGTGAAAATGAAGAATTTAAAAAACATGGATAAATACATAAAACAATTAATAAATAACATAATTTGCATACAATGGTCGTCAAGGTTTAAAAAAATAAATAAATAAATACATTAAAAACTCATGTAGTCGTCAGATAAAATTGGATATTTATTTATAATCCTTGAATTAACAATGGCACCCTTTAACTGAAGGATAAGTTATGACTTGTTCCGAAGGTCGTTACTTGAAATGCCGCTAGTTTTTAAGTCATTTCTCTTCTTATTATTATTTTATAAAACTTTAAAAAAAATAATTTATAATTAATATTAATTTGGTGTATAATTTTTATTTTGTTTGGTTTTTATTGTATTTTAAAATGTTTGTGTATATTTTACTTATATTTGTAATGTCCGTTTTTAAATTTATGTTGTTGCTGTCATTATTTATGTATAACATTTCTAGAGTAAGGCGTTTATGTAAATTTTGTTCTGTATCTATGACCTTGACGGCATCAAAATTAAAAGAGTGTCCGAGTGATATTGTGTGTCCCACTAGTGCACATTTCCCGTTGTTGTTATTCTTTTTTTTGGAATTTCGTTCATGTTCTACCATCCTGGTTCGTAAATACCGCTTTGTTTGTCCTGTATACATAGCGGTACAGTCCTTGCACTGAATTTTGTATACTATTTGTGACCTGTAATCTTTTTCTATGTCTGCCTTTAATTTGCTAAAAAGATTTCCTACTGTTTTCGTTTGTTTGAACCCAATATCAATGTTTAATTTATTAGTGAATAGTTTTTTAAGTTTGGTAGCTATGCCATCTATGTATGTTAACGGATAATAAATTTTTGGTATTTATTTTGGTTTTCCACAGAATGGGTTCAATAACAATAGCAACAGTCAGCGCTGTTCGGTAAACTAGAAGTTGTATTTATTGAACGTATTGTTATTTTTATTTCATTAACTTTACTGCAAGCAAAGAAAGCGAGAAATTATTAGATGCTAGCGAAATTTTGGCGCAGAATTTTTCTTAACTTAAAATGGAAGATGAAGATTTATACATAATAAATTAATTTATTTAGGGTCGTTTTCATAATAAATTTTATTTTCACAATAACAGTTTAAATTAAAATTTTGTTCGTTTTCATAATATAACTTTAGCACTTTATCGAGAGCACTGTAGCATTACTTTAAAATCAAGATAAAGTCTAAAAGTAATTTTAACGCTTAAAGTGATTATGAACATGCAAAGCACGGTGTAGGTATACTTGTAAGCGAAAGAATGAAACCGTTTATACGAAGTTATAGCTGTATTTCTTCGCGAGTTTCTTGGATGAGATTCAAGGTAGGCTATATAAGAATCTTCGTTGTGTCAGCTTATGGTCCATCAGAGTCTGAAAGTGACCTTGAAAAAGATCAGTTTTGGAATACGGTAAACAGCATAATTGATTTGTGTGATCCGGGTGAGAAAGTGATAGTGTGTGGTGATTTAAATGGATGGGTGGGTGTTAAACGAAGTATATCTGAGAATGTATTGGGACGTTTTGGTGATTGTCGAGTGAATGGCAATGGTGAGAGAATTGTTTCATTTTGTTTGGAGAGGAACCTCTTCATTTCGAATTCCATTTTTAAACATAAGTTAGCTCACATATACACCTGGGAGAATGTGATTCAGAATAAACGTAGCGTGATTGACTTCGTTATATATGATGAGCGATTGAGGAGTATGGTAGTAGATACGCGTGTGAAACGAGGCGCAGAATTGGGTACGAATGATCATTATTTGGTTGTATCGCGAATGCGATTGAATAAATTTTGGAGAATGAAGGTGAAAAGTTCCGGGAAAATGTTTCGTATAAAATCCTTTGCTCTTTTGAATGAAGATGTAAGAATGCAATATGTAGAAAGGTTGAATGAATCCTTGCCCGAATGTGAGTCTAATTTTGATTGTAATATAAATGAAGTTTGGATGAAATTTAAGGATTCCCTCCTCAAATGTGCAAAAGAAGTTTGTGGTGAAAGCAGATTAGGCTCTTGTCCGAGAAATGCATGGTGGAATTATCAGGTGAAAGAAGCGATTGCTGAGAAAAAGAGGGCATATTTGAAGTTTTTAAATGTTAAGGATTCGCCTGGGCGTTTGCGTGAAGAATGTTTGTTAGAGTATAAAAGAAAGAATAAATGGGTGAAGCAAGTGGTGAGAGAAAGTAAAAAGCGATTTGATGACATGTTGAGTGAAAGGTTGACAAATGATTTTAGTACGAATAAACGACTATTTTGGTTGAGTGTGAAGAGACTGCGGGGTGGAAGTGGTCGAGTTGTGAAAGCTGTGAGAAGTACGAATGGAGAGTTATTGTGGAATGAATCAGATGTGAGGAATAGATGGTGCGAGTATTTTAAAGGTTTGTATGGAGGTGAGATTGAGAGGGATGATGGTAACAAAACTGGCAGTGAAAATGATAATGAAGATGATTATGATATAGATGAAAGTGATGTATGTGATGCATTGGCGCGTGTAAGGAATGGTAAGGCTGCGGGTTTGGATGGGATTACAAATGAGATGTTAAAGTATGGAGGAGAGAAAGTTTTTGAATGGTTAATTTATTTATTTAGATTTTGTTTGAAACGTAGTGTGGTTCCTGAAGATTGGAAAAAAGCTGTTATTTGCCCATTATTCAAAGGCAAAGGCAGTTCGAGTGAATGTACGAATTTTCGCGCGATAAGCTTGTTGAGTGTAGTAGGGAAACTTTTTGGTAAGGTGTTAATTCATAAGGTGCGAACCTTAACTATTTCAAAAATAAGTGACGTTCAGGGTGGTTTTTTGCCTGAGAGGGGATGTGTCGATTAATTGTTTGCTCTTTGTATGATTGTTGAGAAGTCACTTGACAAGAACAAGAAGGTGTTCTGTGGCTTTCTCGATTTAAAGAAGGCGTATGATAGCTTTCTTCGAGATACTTTGTGGGATGTACTCAGAGAGTACGGTGTGAATGGAAACTGGTTGGGAGCGATTCGAGCGTTGTATGAGGGTAGTGAGGCTGCTGTGAGAATAGATGGTAGGTTGAGTGATTGGTTTCGTATAAATGTTGGTGTGAAACAGGGCTGTGGTATGTCTCCGTGGTTGTTCAACTTGTATATGGATGTGTTATTTCGGAGAGCTTTGAATGAAATGGATGGTGTACATATTGGTGAAAGTGTAGTGCCTGCGTTAGCGTATGCTGACGATGTAGTTGTTTAAGGAGAAAATGAAGAGCAACTCAGGAGAATGGTAGAGAGAATACATGAAGTTGGAAGAAGTATGAATCTGATGTTGAATGTTGATAAATCCAAAGTGTTAGTATTTGAAAGAAGTAAATTGGTGACTGAGTGCAATGTGTTGGTGGATGGAGTGAAATTGGAGCAGGTAAATGAGTTTGTATATTTGGGTAGCATGATGTCAAGAGATGGTCGAATTGATCGATAGAAAGGAGAGTGAGTGCGGGATGTAAGGTAATGGGTGCTCTGGGTACGTTTGCACGAAATGTTAATGTATCAAGGGATGCTCGGTTGAGTGTATATAATGGAGTGCTAGTGCCTGATTTGATGTATGGAAGCGAATGCTGGGCATGGACGGGGAAGCATAAAAAGAGAGTGACTGCCGTGGAAATGAGGTATTTACGTGGTGTATGTGGGTATGTCAGACGGGATCGCGTGAGGAATAATTTGGTGTATGAAGAATGTATGGTTAGGAACAATGTGATTAAGAGAGTTGGTGTGAGTCAGTTGAGATGGTTTGGGCATGTGGAGAGAATGGCGAGTGAACGGCTTGTTAAGCGTATATATCTTGGTGAAGTTGAGGGTTTTCGATTGCGTGGCCGACCAGTGTGTAAGTGGATGGATGTGATTGGTAGGGTGCTTAAAGAGAGAGCGTTTCCAAGTGTGAAGAGAAGTAGAGCATGTATGAATGCGATTATGAGTGTGGCCGAGGCGAAAGAAGTCTGCTTAGATAGGAATGTGTGGCGAAGGATGATTGTTTCCTAACTATTATTGTGATCCGGATGCGGTATTTCGCTACCGAAAATCGGTCACTTTAATATTTTTAAGAGTAAGGATTTGTTGTATGATGTTGATGTTATTCTTATTGTTATCGGGTTTGTGCGAACCCACTACGTGGGAAACGCGTGATTTTATGTATGTATGTATGTATGTGATTATGAAAACAGCCTGTACTAATAATAAATCATTTAAAGCTGATTGTGGTAACTGCTGTACTGCAGAGGAAGATTATATCTAACAGTACGAAATTACTTAATATTAATACTGAAATAAAACAATAGGGCAATATAGAGCTATTGCCTATTGGGAGACGAGTATGTCATTTAAAATTATTGAAAAGTAGATATATGTGGTAAATGGTTTTATCTACCATTATAACAAATTTCATAGTATAATCCTATTTTAGATAAATCTAAAACCACAAAGTGCCGGGTGCTTAGTGCACGATTTCATGTAAACAAATAAATTATTCTGACACCGTTGTAAATAATTCAGAATCTTTCAATGGTTTTATTGCATTAGTAATTGTGCTGTAAATTGCCGTTAAATATCAATTGTTAATAATTTGTTGCAAGTAGAAGTAACAAAAATGACTTCCTAACGGAATATGATGATTTTCAACGACCATCACAGCAGGTTGCGATTGCGAGTATTAAAAAAATTATCGCATTAAATAGGGTCGCGTGGCCGTGTGCCTGAGTGTCTAGTTGCGAACCTTAGGACCCGGTTCGATCCCGACCGACGCCAAAAATTACTTCGAATTTTAATGATACAAAGTTGACCCCTGTGGTGCACTCTCTACGCCAGCAATGAGGTGACGCCTGATATACGCCCGCACGACACAAATATTTCATCATTACCGATATCTGTGTATAAAGCAGATTGGCACACCCAGCAATGAATAATATGTCGTGTTGATATATTTATTTATTTTATTTAAATGAATTAAATGGATAGGTAAATAAATAACAACAAACAAAACGTGGCATATGGATAGTGTACAAATTCATTAAAAATATAAACAAATCGATATACAAAATTTAATTAATATTATATTATATGAGGTGGGGATTTGTTTCATTAAAGATCAAATATACAGCGCGAGGCTGTGATTAAACTCCCACTGAGGTATGTATCCACTCGTATAGTATTTTATTTGCAATAATTCTCTTTCTAAATCAATAATCAAAATATAGCATTGAGTTATTATTGTTTTTACAGCTATATTAAAACTTGTATAGCTTACTTTATTATGAAGAATCTATGACAGTGTCGCTAGGCAAACCTACATAAATATAAACCACCACTCATTCCCACCCATGAGGTTGCCATTGCAGTTATGAATGACTTATTGCCCAACCTCTAGACGGTTAGGAATGAACATATTGCTATAATGATAGTTAATTAAAAATATATATTGACTTAATTAAAGTATCTATCTATCATTTTCGCTTCGAGATATACATGTAAATAATATTTTTTTAAATATTAATATTTCGTATATAACCTCGGTAGTAGAACATGTTGAGGCAGCCTGTCTCCGGCAGCGCTCAAAGCAACCTTCACCGCTTGGACAAAATATTATTATTATTAAGTGTATTTCAATTATGAGAGATTAGAAAAGTAAATAATAGAAGAATTTATAACCATCATGTCATGTACAATGTTTCAATTCACATGAAGACATCTAAATAAAATTGTTTATTAATAACGAAATTAGTATAAAACTTTTACCAGTGATAAGATGTTATCTATGATTAAAATAAAAACTAGTGTTTCAAGTAAAAGCATAAAGTATTTTAAAAAGTTGTTGCTAAACACTACAATACTACGAAGTTTCGCTGAAAATTTTTAATTTTGTAATTTTTTTGCAATTTTGTGTTCTCATTGAAATTTTTTTATCTCAAATATCAAGTGTGCAATATACAATCAAAACAATGAAACATTGTTTGAAACGTCACCTATCAAAATAATTTACTTAAATGGCATGAAATTTTGTGTTTGATTAGTGACGGATGAACAATGTAGAAAAATTACAAAATTCAATTTTTTCTACGAAACTTCCTATTTGGAGTATTATTGTTTTTCTCTATTTTTCTCTATCTTCATCGCTACTATGACTTTACACTAGTTTTTATTTTAATCATAGTTGGCCGGATTTAGACTCCAAAAAAAAATTCTTTCCTACAAAAATATTAATCTTAATGGCATGTATCACTGGTAAAAGTTTCATACTAATTGCGTTGTTAATAAACAATTTATTTATGTTTCTTCATGTAAAGTGAAACACATTGTACGTAAGAATTAGGTACAGTTACGCGTATTGTATAGTTGGAAGAGGGTAGCTAGAGTTTTGAATTTTACCAGACGTGACCCGGGCGGATAATTACAATATATCAAGAGATTTAATTTATTGTTTTTATTCCTAAAGTACCCATACTAATTGTAAGTATATATACTTTTTAATAATGTAACATATAGATTATTTTATATGATTGTAAATCAAATTTGATGTACTTTTCAAATTTGTAAAAAAATATAGTATGTTCCATTTGAAATTTCAAAGTTGATATTAATTACTTATAAACCGGAAGTGGTATCATGAATGTACATCCGTCGTCGAGTAGCTTACATGTTGCTGTATAAATCATGTTATATGAAATAAATTACTAACTTAATAAATAAGCGAGATATTTGCTGGGTCCACTAAAATATAACACCCTGTATATATATATATATATATATATATATATATATATATATATATATATATATATATATATATATATATATATACATATATTTCCTTATATAATAGAACGTAAAAATATGTAACAAAATGTGTACGAGTAATATAGTATGAATATAATTTATAGTAAGTAAAAATAAATTATAATTACACAACAGAATAAACCGTAGTTGAGTGCCTGCGTTACATTGTTATAAATTAGACATGTCCCTTGTGAGTTGTGCAGCTATTAAACAAGACATAACAAGTACCAAGTTTGTTTTGTGTTTCTGTTTTGTTGGAATTTAATTGAGAAGCACCTAAGTTAAACCAGAGAAACAAAGAAAGTTGTAGTTAATTCAGTTTTTTAAGAAACAATGCAATTTATTTTATATAATATAATTTTTACATAAAACCTCATCGTTATTGTAAATGTGTATTTCAGAAACCAAATCCTGTATAACATTATTGTTCTCATATCCTTCACTAAAGCTATTATGAAATACTTCACATTATTGTAAGTCTTCATACTAAATATTAACTAAAACATTATTTGTTACATTTATGTACAACATTACAAAATCCTGAAGAATTTATTATTTATTTAGCTTATGGCATACATTCATCACAATTTAAATATATCAAATGATAAATAAGTTGTTGGACGAGGTCGTATTTGAAATTGGCTCTCGTTGCAATGGGGTGGTACATTTGAATATGTTGACTTGGTTAAGATGGTAGAAGGCTGCGGTTAATATGATGTAGTACGGTCTTTGGTACTACCACGCCACATTGACATTAATATGTTCCCCTTACTGCACTTTACCCCTTCCCAAGATCACTTGTCTGTCTCAATATTTTTGAAATACACGATATTTCTATTGCTTTATTTTTATTAATATGTAGAAATTATTGACTTGATAGAAAGCGACAAAATAAAGTTGTTGCTTTCACCATACTGTGCAATATATTTTTGACAAAAAATATGAAATCAAACGTCAAAAACAGTTTACAGAGTATTTTTCGTCGTAGCGTTGTCAGCGTTTTCTGCAGTACACGCCGTATGCTGATATGAGAATCGGCTTTATTAATCGAAAATATAACCTTAACACCTTAAAAGTAAGTGTTATCTTGTAAATGTGTTATTATTTATATTAACCTAACCTAAACAATGAAAATTATTACTTGATTATGTAGAACTTCATCCGGGATTAGATATAATATAGTGTTAAATTTAAATGAAGGAATACTTGATGTCATTTCTAACAATGAACGTGAAGTCGTTAAATATTTAGATCCCTTTGTCAAGGAATTTGTTCATCACCTTTGACTAATTTGTGAATTTACATATTCTAGTAATTTAAAATATAAAATCCATAAGAAAATAGTAGTTATTATCAATTTAAAAATGATAATTACTATTTACTATACAACCTATTAAGTAATTTGGACTGGAGCTGGATAAATGAATGCATTGATGTAAATTAAGCTGTTGATAGATAAGTTTTATCAAATTATATATGATATTTTTGATCAATGCATACCAAAAATTTAAAGACATAAAAATCAATATCCAACCTGGTTCGCTATAGATTTCATAAAAATAATAAAAATTAAAGAGCGTTATCGTAAACACAGGTCTCATTTACTCTCTCTAAATTTAAAAACCTCAGGTCTAAATGCATATTATTTTCCGATAAATTATATAATAATTATATTATTAATTTAGAGGAGAATATCGCATCTAAGAATGATATAAATACTTTTTTGAATTTTGTTAAAATTAAAAAGGGTGGAACCTGGAATCTGCGAGGGATTTAGTGGGTACTTTAAATAAATAAAATAAATAAATATATCATCACTGCATATTTCCTATTATTTGTTAGTGAGTATCCCAATTTGCTTTGTACACAGATATCGGTAATGATGAAATATTTGTACTGTGCGGGTGTCACGTCACGAGCACTCATTGCTGGCGTAAAGAGTGCACCACAGGAGTTAATTTTGTGCGAAATTCGAAGTAATTTTTGGCGTCGATACTTTAAAAGTACTTTTGTTAATGATTATATTACAATTTCTAATTATTATTTCTCAATAGATAATGAGCGCATTATGTTAAATCCGATATATTCCTCGCATGTAATTAATGCAAGCAAAGCTCAAAGCAATAGTAAATCTCTGGGTCCTGATAATATATCATTTTTTGTTATTAAAGATTGTTCACATTTTTTTTGTCAGAAGCTCTAACTTATTTGTATAATTTATGTATTCAACTAAAATCGTTCGCTGATAAATTTAATTAGCAAGAATTCGTCCTGTGTTCAAAGTTGGTGATAAAACTCAGTTTAAAAATTATCGTCCTCTTTCCTGCTTGTTATTCTGCCAAAATTTTTGAGTACATAATGTTTCAGTCTATTAAGAACCAGACGCTGCATATTTTATCTGATTGTCAACATGGTTTTCTTGCAGGGTGGTCAACAGTTACTAATTTGCTATGTTTTACCAAATATGTTTCTGATGCGTTTGCGAGCAAATTGAAAGTTGATTGGCTAATAATTTATTGTCATTATTGTTTCATATCTGAGTAATGGAAACCAATGTGTTTATTGATGGCTTTCAGTCAATTTCTATATAGCAACATCAGGGCAGTATTTTAGGCCCCTATTTTTCTTACTTTTCATAAATAACATAGTTCACGCATTATCGTTCAGTTCATGTTTATTATGTTCTGATGATTTTATATTATTTTGTACTATTAATGACATTAACGATTGCTTAAATTTGCAAAAGGTATCTTTGAATGATCCAATAAAAGTATTTTTCTACAGTCTACATAGAAAGTAGCCATTTGCGCTCTCTTTTGTCAACGCAAAATGTCACTTTGCCACTTTAGCGCGACAAAGTAGAAAAAACGCTCGCTGTCCAAATTTATAACTATATAATGTTGAGAAATGTCACTTCTTAATGGAAACGTTTAGTCATGAACTAATGGCACTGTAGTGACACATTTACCTCCTTTACAAATCAATCTGATATATAACTGCTCTGTCGATATGTTACATAACCAAAAAAAAAAAAAAATGCCGCACTATTGTGAAAATAAAATAGGGCATTCATTTACAAAAACGAAAGTATAAAATGTTTAGATTAAATTAAAGCAATAAATCAAGAAGAATGGGAAATAACGATAAATTAAAATTAAATATAAAAGACGTTTTTTCTTTATATTAATCCTTAATTGAGTAGTAGTGTAAGTACAAAGTGTACATTTTATTATTTTTTATTATGGTAGCGACTGTAGAAAAAATGTTGTGTGTGTTTCGAGCGCAAATGGACATTGTCGATTTCAAGAGAATGCCGCGCTCCTGCGTCGTGCGGCAACAACCTCTCAATCGACAATGTCCTATTTTGCGCTCTTAATACACAAATAGCTATTTATTCTTTAACTTGAACAAGTGTAAGGTACTCTAGAAAACTTAATGTTATTGAATTTATTATGATGTATACTTTTTCTTTAGGGTTTGTACTAACAGTAATTATTCATAACATTAAAAATGTTTCATGCTTAATAACATTATTTGCATCACTTGTAAGATGTAAATTGGAATACGCAAGTTTAATCTGGTCACCTTTTTACAGTGCCCATAAATCATAATCGAAATACAACAAATTTATATAAAAATCGTAAAATACTTACTGATTAATAAGTAGTAAAGCTAGATAATTAAAAAAATATATTCTTCTGTAAAAAGTAATAACGAATTAAACATTTCTGATGACATTTGTATTCCTATTGATTCTATTAGCCAGAAGTTTAAAAGCTAAAAATTCCGCGTAAGTATAATTCCATAACGTCCCACTCAAAGCGAATTTCGTGTCGGGTTTTCATTAATCCTCATATATTTGTACAGTTTCGTAAAAAAAAAATTAAAAAATTATGGGCCCATTGTCATGTTCTAGCCCTTGAAAGTGTACAAAAAATGTTATATACATTGTTATTATCGAATTAATTTAGTTTGGCCAGGCTTTGATTATGATTCTTTATTATCTATATAAAATATGTTGAATCGTTGAACACTGGACGAATTAAGCCACAAATTATGTTTGTATATAAAGTTTTAATTAATTATTATTAAATAAAATTGAAAAATCAACTGCCCTCACCGGGAATCGAACCCGGGATTTCTCACCGGGCGGGAGCTGTATCATTCAGCTACGGGCCACTGACGATTTCAGTTGGTTTTTCGCCCACTAGAATGTGAGGAACTGCAAAGTTGATAAAGTAAAATTTCCGCCTATAATCGTTTATTACAGCCTAACTAAAAGTGCGTGACCTTTGCCAAATTTAAAATTATTAAAGCTCCTTATATTCTTAGTCAGCTTAATTTTTATGTAAAGCCATTTAACTCTAGGAGTTCCTTAGTTTTTGCGTGTAATTCTGCTAGAACGAATTATTATCAAAACTCCCTTGTCTATGCAAAGTGTAGTACGTACAAAAGATATTGTCTCGAACTAGACTTTTCCGTTGGTTTGACTAAGTATAAAAGTATGCTATTAGATGTTAAATAGCTCTGGTGCCTGTTTATTATATCACTTTTTATGTATATTTTTATTTTTTTTCTTACTGGGTACTGTATTTTTTCTTATTAATTCTAAAATTAACATAATTTTTTAATTATTTAATTACTTTGTACTTTATTATTATGAATTTATTTTGCAAATGGGGTTATTACTATTGAATAAATAAATAAATAAAAATAAATAAATATTTTCTTGTTATTCAGTGAGGTTATCGTGGTGCTCGTGTTGGCCCATAATTTGTATTGGTTCATCGTTTGTAAGACAAATAGGGTATTCTCTCATGATCACCAATATTAAAAATTTATTAAAAATATTAAAGCTGATCAGTAAACAAGAGGGAAAAAACAAAAGAATATATTATAAATTAATTGTTGCAAGAGATATAAAGCATTTAAATTTTGCTGATATACTAATTGTACTACCTATGGGAGACCAGTTGGAATCCCTACTCCATATTCGAATGTGGTAACAGGCCGCATCTTAAGTACGCCATGTTCGGGTTCGGGTCTACTTCGGATTGTTATTGGCATGTATTACTAAGCGATATGCCATCTTGTGACAAAATAATAAACAGTATGTCAATTTGTTATTAATGTGTGTATGTGTAATATTAAAAAATTGTTAAATACTACGTACAAATATGTATATGTGTACCTAAATCGACATACGGGTGGCGTTCAACATCCATTACATAGGAGTGTAACATGGCAAAATAGAATATTTTGAATATTTGCTTCCCATTCAAACTGAAAATTTTTATACACATGTTTGCGAATACATATTGCATCATTAATAAATAATTTTCAAAATTAATAAGAAATAGTTAAAGAAAATTTAAAAAAAATGATATAGCAAATTTAATCTAACAATCATTATTCTCTATAAAAAAAGTTTGACAAACGAAATCTCGTGGCACGATGGTAATGTTTTTGCTTCTTATGTTAAGTTGATGGGTTCGAATCTATATCGGAATCTACTAGGGAATCTGTTGAACTTGTATAATTTTTTTGTTCTAATTTTAAATACATATCAATTTTAATATAAACAATTTTATCTGATTACATTAAATAAATATGAAGAAAAAATATAAAGAAGTTTGGTAGATTTGAACCCACCACCCTTAACATAAGAAACAAAAACTTTATCACCATACTACGAAACCACTTTTAACATACTTTCTTTTAGAATGGATAACAATTATTACATTAAATTTGCTATAATGTTATTACCTTCCGTCACCTATAGGTAAGGAAGGTATTGTCTTTGGTCAAAAAATTCGGTGGTGAGTATTCATTGAATAAGCACGTTTTAGGGTCTTTACAATACGATTTTACCATTTTTACGATGATGTCTGTATGTGTGTGTGTGTTCATGTGTGCGTGAGTGTGTGTGTGTGTGCGTGTGTGTGTGCGTGTGTGTGTGTGTGTGTGTGTGTGTGTGTGTGTGTGAACCGCCGTTTCGTGCACGATATCTCCAATACTAGAATTCCAAAAATTACAATTCTTGCGTATTCCTCTTCCTTACAACCATATGCAGACTTGATTAGATTTTGGTTATAATTGGTCAACCGGAAGTACCCTCATTTGAAGATTTTAACAGTATTTCTTGAAAAACTCAGTTAAATGTTATTATAACTTAAAGAATATATTATTCTCTATACGATTTGATTGCATTTTATATTTCATATTCAACAGATATAGAGTTAAAGAATTATAAAGATAATAAGTTTTATAATTCAGCCAGCTATGCTAACTTAACCATGGAAACTGCTAATATATTCAGGTAATTCAAATTGACAGATGTCAGTATCAATAAATAGTAAATGTATGAAGTAAGGTAAGTAAGGGAAATAACTGTAGTGTTGAACGTTTGTAGAAAGATATAAGAGAAGATTACATTGGTTTGAACATGTCATGAGAAGAGATGAGTATATTGGAAGAATGAATAGCTTATAACAGAAGGTGGAAGAAACATAGAAAGACCAAATATAAGATGAAAGAAGAGAAAAGGAACTGAATGAGGACGACATGCAAAACAAAAATTAGTGGAAAAAGAAAATAAAAAATAGCGATCCCCTAACGAATGGGAAAAACTAAAGAAGAAGAAGATGTTAGTGTCAAGTGCAATTCGCATAGTTTTATTACATAATTTAACTGGAAAATAGTATCTTTTATGTGTAGGGCGCGTGCAGTGACGTGACTTTACTGACTTTGACAAGCAGATACAAATGTGGACTCGTGTCAAAATGACAGCTATTAATTACGTCCATAACTGACAAATGTAATAATTTTTCATTCAAAATTTCATGATTTTCTTATTTCATGTGGTTTATTTATTATCAGGGGTGTGAAATTCAGTTTCCGAGAAAAGGAATCATAAAATACCAAAAAATGAAATTTTGAATGAAAAATTTTGACATGAGGATGACCCGCAAAACATATGAATGGAAGAAAAAAATAAAAATTAGCGATCCGTAACGAATGGGAAAAGCTAAAGAAGAAAATGTCAGTGTCAAGTGCCATTTGCATGAAATAATATTACTGGAAATTTAGAATCTTTTGCAAGAAAATTTATGTATGGAATTTGTACATAATACACAGGATTGACGGAAGGTATTGTGCTGGCCACATCAGATTTTTTTATTTCGGATTATATTTAATCATTCTTCAGGATGGGGTGCAAAGCTATGTGACCCTGGGTAACGCTAAAGAACTAGCAGAAATCGGCGACCAGACAATCCTCGAGATCTCCTGGTCATTATATTCATCACAAGAGCTCAAACATACTGATAGCGACTAGACCTTCCGGCAAACAATTGGTGGAACCATGCCACATTGTAATTGATATTGACTTGATATATTAAACGACCAAATCATACTCAAGTCAATTGCTATTTTGTACTATACCGTATTGATAATACATAATTGATAAATGATTCGGATATCTTCGGCTTGGATTGATAAATCTACATAAATTTCAAAAACATTGTGTAGACACGCCTGCGCATACAATCATTTGAATAAACAACTGAATTATTTATTTATTGTTGACGGTTATGTACTGTAAATAAATAATAATTAAATTTTATTCAACAATTCTCTTATACTTAAATATCTATAAAATGATGCCAGTTAATTTCAGGACCTCCTCCAGTTATTTGTCGATGTAATTTTATTTCCTGGCATTTTGCTTTCACTTTACACTTCCAGATTATGTAAATGAATCATTGCAGTACATTTACAAAGTTAACAAATATGATTACTTAAATACTCACTACCGTAAAATTTCCAAATTTGTTAAATTACAATTAAATAATTAATCTCAAACAATGAAAATATTGGAAGCAAAAATAAATGGAAGAGTTAACTTTATATGCATATTTTTCAAAAATATCGTCATGTGACGATATGAAAATATTATATCTCTGAATGCACAATAAAATTCCCTTTCTAACAAATAAATAAAAAATATATGACCCCATTTCAAATAGCAATGTTGGTCCCCCAGTTTGAAAACCTTTGATTGAAAAAAAAATATGCCCATTAAAATAGTTTCGTAAAATAAAAATTGTTTGCTAATTTAACCGATGTCGTGTCATAGCTCTTATAGTTCTCGAGACAGCAATAGTTTGTCCACTATAATAAAATGAACACCCTGTATATATGTAATTTATGGAATTAGTAAATTAAATGCATAACTAAATCACAATTTATGTACAAATAGAGACCCTTCCTTAGGGGATTGCTTGTACAGCGTTATTGGAACACAGAGTAAATATATTAAGCCAATGAAGTAGGAAAATCGCTGCCATGGGGTGTAGTGTTAGCAAAACTTATTACACCCCGTAACTAATTCTTGACGGGAGAGATGAAGCAGTATAATATGGCATTGCTACTGGTTAAAGTGTTAATTACCGGATATGCATTCACGAAGAACACGGTTAGTATAGGATATATATCAAACTTGTTCACAAATAACATATTTATGAAAGCAGAACATATATTGTGACAATCTGCAACATCACTATCACGTTTTCTTTACAAAAAATTCTAAAAGTTAAAATAAATAAAAACTTTTGGGCCCAACATTTTGAGAATTGTTTATCTTCAATAGCTGTAGCTCATATGTTCATTTTTGTGGCGGCGCGTCCGACGTCTTGCAATAGTTACTTGAAATATTACCTTGATAATTTATTTAAATTCAAATGTTTTGTGATAAAAATAAATAAATAAATATATCATCACAATGCGATAAATAATGAGGATAATTATTAAAAAAATATAAAAACAACTAACACTATGATTAAATAATTATAAACACTAATTTAAGACTACGAATATTATAAGACACTTAAACACTAAGATTATTTATTTAGACAATATTTATATCACTATATTGATTTATATAACTACATTTATTTATGTTAACAACTCGTAAACTGTTTATTTATATCACCAAGTTCATTGCTCGTTGCTTGTATATATCAGACTATCCCTCCGCTGTCATTCAGACGGTATTTATACAGCCCAGTCCTTCTAGAAATCTCCGGGGCCACAGCGATACCGAGTACAAAAGAATTAGCTCACGGCGCAATTAAACTCTAGCCGGTGCGTCGTAGGGGACTACATCATCGCTCTGGTACATTCTTACAGTGGCGCCGCTCGTATACTCTTAACTTAATGTAACATATGGATTATTTTACATGATTTTAAAGCAAATTTGATGTACTTTTCAAATTTGTAAAAAATAATAGTGTTCTATTTGAAATTTTAAAGTTGATAATAAGTACAAATAACCCGGAAGTGGTATCATGAATGTACATCCATCAAGTAGCTTACATGTTGCTGTATAAATCATGTTATATGTAAGAAATTACTAACTTAATAAATAAGCGAGATATTTGCTGGGTCCATTAAAATATAACACCTGTATATATATATATATATATATATATATATATATATATATATATATATATATATATATATATATATATATATATATATATATTAAAAACGTGGCCATAGGCGTGTAACATGGTAAATCAGTTTTTCCTTGCGCAAAAGTTCCTAAATTATTTTAGACAAAAATACTTTAAATAAATGTTGTAGAGAATTAAATTCTACACCCGAGTTAGTAATAAAATTTTATTTTAATAACCGAGAAAATTAATTTTAAAGTTTTTAGAAGATTGCTGATTTATAGCGATAGCCATGCAACTCAAACAAAATTTGTCCACCATTTTATAATATGAAGCTTTTCTTCATGAGAAAACTATTCCATACTTTCAAAGAAATATGTTATTGAACGAAAATCACAAAACACAAACTTTTTTGACAGTTAAGATGGCATACAATTGTTCGTAATTTTATTTGAGTTCCATGGCTACCGCTATAAATCAGATATCTCCAGAAAAAAAAAAGATTTTCTCGGTTATTAAATGTTAAAAATTAAATCTTATTAATAATTCGAGTGCAGAATTTAATTCTCTACAACATATTTATTTGAAGTATTTTTGTCTAAAATAATTTGGGAACTTTTGCGCAAGGAAAAAACAGATTTCCCATGTTAAACGCCTATGGCCAGGTTTTTAATTAACACACTGTATATATATATATATATATATATATATATATATATATATATATATATATATATATATATATATATATATATATATATATATATATATATATATATATGTATACTGTAATACACAGAAATACCTAATTGTTCGTTCATTTATTTTTATTTCCCTCCTGTCTACAGATATGGAGATGCAGATCTTTTTGCTCTTTTCCAATATTTTGAAAAAGAACAAAATGGATATTTTATACTTCGTAGTTATTAAAAATGTTGATCCAATAAGTTAAAATAAGAAAATGTATCACTCTCTATGTAGATTGTTACTTGTGTAGGTTGGTAAATTGTCATAAAGGTAAATCTGTACATACATACGTACATACGATTTATTAAATTATCGATTACTATAGACGCCGTCAATAATATTTAATTCACATACCTACTTGAAATGCGTAAATATAAATAAATACTGTAGTTCAGTATGTACACACATTTTCATACTAATTGTCTGAAGAGATCACGTTGGTGATAATTCTAGAAAACTTTAAAAATGAATATATAAAATATATTTTAGAATTTTTTAATGGCGATTGTACTGATTTTCTTAGATTTTCATGCACTATTATATACAATTATAAACAATTTGTTGAAAGACGCAAAGTCTAGATTCTTGTCGAGACTCGAGACAAGAGAAGACTGACTGCAAGTCTCGTCTCGACTAGACCAAGGTAGTCGAGACTTAGTCATATATATATATATATATATATATATATATATATATATATATATATATATATATATATATATATATATATATATATATATATACTGTCGATAGTAAGATTCGGTATCATCCGTGCTGTAGTTAGCTCTACACGTCTTGGAATTTTTAATTCAATATAAAGTTCTTCTGCGTACGTGCACACTTTCTTCCAGATGTCATTAGAACTACTGAGCGCATTTGTCCGATCTTCGGAAAAAATAGATTTTTTTTATATTGTCTACTATATCGGAAATATTGATGTCAACTTGTAATAAATTAGTAACAGGTTCCAATTGTGCGGAATATTTTGATACTATGCATAATGATATAATAAATACTGGAGCTCCTTGAGTACAATGCAATTGAAATGCTTTTTGTTTTGTATTATTATTAGATTATCACTATTTTCTGATAAATTTAATAAAGCATATAGTATATTCTTGTTGATTTGTATTTTGCACTTCATCTAGTTTCAAAAAATGGAGGAATGTTCCATACTGTTTTCCGTCTTTTTGGAGTTTAGCGATAAAAATTAATTGTACTTTTTATTGTGCTAATAGTATTTCTCTAATTCGATACAATGTTTAGATCATTAATTACCAAATTGAGAAGATGAGATGCTCAATGAAAATACAACGCTTTGGGATATTGCGAACGTATAATTTTTTGAACGCCACCCGCTATTCCAGACGTAGTGGAACATCCATCATACCCATGACCAACTAAACAGTCTAAATTTAAAGATTTTAAAAAGTTAAGGATACAATCGGCAACGGTCTGGGCATCTTGTTTTTCTAAAGTCCAAGAAATCTTCGTGAACGGAAATCTTAGTTTTGTCCAAATAACGTAAACCAATTGCTAATTGTTCCACGCCAGATATATCAGCTGATTCATTAGCTAATATTGAGAATTTTTAATATTATTTATTAATTTCTCACGGACTTCTTGACCACAAATGTCTATTAAGTGATTTTGAACTTGAGATGATATATGTTTCATTTTTGCCACAGTGTTCACAATGGTTTCGAAGAACCTGGTCACCATTGTTGATTCTAAATTTTAGTAAATATTATAGATTTTAATATTGAGCCTAATTTATCGCGATTAGCTTTAATTTCTCATCATGTTATTCATCTAAACTTTGTAAAATATGCTTTTTTTGTTCTCTATAATGTTAAAAAAAATGAGCTTTGTTAAGCGCCTGTACATGCCAATCTGATTTTATATGAATTCTGTATTGTTCCGAAGTATAACGTTTGAATGGATTACAAATAAAACTTCCTTGGATACTACCACGATGTTTTTAAGGGTGAAGTAGGACACCAAATTTGCATAATGCGCCTTTTAGTGATTTGGAGTATGCTAACCATTTATGTTCATTGAGTCAATTTTTATTAAAAGGCCTTTGGTTTTCCTCAACATTCAGTTTAAAATTATAATCTTTTTCGGGCGTCCACGTATTTGTTAATAATTTATATTTTACCTCATCTCCGATTTCACTAACCTGGCTATTTTCCTATATCGTATTCTTCTGTTTCTGTAAATAAATTAATAGTGGATGTGCTTGGTTTTGGGTCTGCAGAATGATCTTTGTCTAATTTCATCTTTTTATTTTCACTACTATCATAATCACTTCGGTTACTACTTGTAATTTTTTTAAAATATTTTCGTAGATCCATATTATAAACAGTGAGAGTGAGCTAATGAAATGAACTAATGTAAATTTTAAGATTAACTTCTAGAAGTGTTTCTCGCGCCATCTATAGGTTAATAGTTGGCGACCGAATCGACACAAGTAGCAGCATGAATCGAGTCGGCTGCCAAGTCGCTTGTAAATCAGGCGGATTTCCCAATTTGAAGCGGCGGCCGACTTGACTTATGTGTGTGCAGTCCCATTACGATACGTCGAGTCGCCTGGAGACTCCACAAAATATCGCCTGGTGTGTTCCTAGCCGAAAGGTTAATTGTCGACGCCGACAAAGCGTCAAAGTCGACGAAGAAAACCTGCGGCGTCGCTGATAAATTGCGATGCATGTACTCTCCTTATAATTATTACAATTATGTTACAATTAAATAAATAATTCTACAAATTATCATTATTATTATATTTTTAATATTAACTAGGAGTATTTTTTACTGTACCATAAGTGCTCATTGTTAGTAAAAAAAGTATTAAAAAATTATGATAATAATTCAATTTTTGTGAGCCCTTTAACCATTGGGGGCCCCGGGCTTAAGCCCTATTAGTCCCTATCTAGATCCGACCCTGGCTATCAATTAGTGAATATCAAAATTACAGTCCTATTTTACATTTTGTAAAAACAGAATCAATTTAAGTAGTATGGAAAGAGTATCTTGTGTTATTGGGAGTAAAAGTTATATTTTGTGTGGCGAGCGTGGAAGTTTGCCCGACCAGCGAAGCGAGTCGGACAATTGTACGCAAGGCACACAGAGACACTTTTACTCCGAATGACACATTTTATTTTTTTCTTCAAACGTAGATATTTAAAGAAAACTATCTACTACTGACGTTACATTTTACGTAAATTACGTTTGCGATTTCAATTGCCCTGTAGCTATGGATACTTATTTGTTCACTTTGTGATTGAGGTGAAATTTTTCATGTTTTAACGTTTAAATAAAAACTGTGCAATTTTATGTCCGCCTTGTGTGCAATTTTATGTCCGTCTTGTGTGCAATTATGTCGGAATTTGAAGTACCTATTATAATATACGTCCCCTGAAGTTGTTCAATTGGATGGATATCTAACAGTGTGGCTGAAAGATGTGTCCAGGGATCACTGCAAAACGACATAAACTTTTCTTATCATTTAATTGTAAGTATGTTCATTACCGTACCTGTAATTGTAATCTGTAAGTCTGCTGTTCGTTAATATGTTATTACCTCAAAAATAAACTCTGTTTATATTTGAATTTATAGGTTATTTATTTAAATTTGACAGCTATTGATGGTATTTAGTAACTTTATTCTTAGGTTACCTAGTGTGTTCTAGTGACATTTAGGGCGATATTACAAGTTTAATGTACCTATACAAGTTACAATGGATATTTATTTTATTTCTACGCCGGAGGCGGTAATATTGGAAATAAATATTAATAAACTTTCATTTAATTCATTAGTGTCAGCATTAATTTTTTTATCTGCTACATTACACAAAGATTTTGTGCTATTACTTGACAGAACATCATTTGTATTTAAGTCTAAATTAGATGTTGAATGTATTTCTACATTATGGTTTTCTATGTTTTCACAGTTTAAATTACACTTTTTCAGATGTTTTCTAAGACCACTGTAAGAACCAAATACATAAGGACAATTTTCAGAACCACATTTTAAATTTAATTCTGGTCCTACATTTATAGAATGAAAAAGTCTTAAATGTTTTATATAAAGATTATTCAAATTTGTAGAGTAATTGCATTTAAAACAAGTCAGCATTTTGATACAAGTTATACATACATTATGTACTCGTATATATTAAGTACATAATAAAATAAATTTATATAACTAGATAATATTAAAAAAAATCTTTGGTTATTTTTAACAAATATAGGAACTATAACATTTTCATATAATTTTAATACTGTTATATATATAAAATAAATTCTTTCGTTATTTTATAACAAATATAATTAAAAGTAAAACACTGAAATTTATTTTTTTGACTGTATTTTGTATAATCGTGCACGCAACTCTCTAATTTTTGGAGTAATTATTGCACTTGTTTTTATATTATATACATCTAATTGAATAAATACATAGAAAGCAGTCAAATTATGTTCGTACTCTAAATTAAATACAAAATGCGTTTGAAACAACAAATCATATGCTTTAAGAATATTACCTGGACAATCAAGTAAATGTGTATCAACGACAATAAAATATTGTTCAATAGCAGCCTTGGTTGGACCAACAGCTAATATAAACGATTGTTTTGTGGACTTATTTTCTATGTTTGTTAATGGAATGCCTTCTCTTTGAAAAATAATTAATCGCTTTATAGTAGAATCTGCTGTTTCTCTTGTAGATTGTTTCCTTCCGCGTGCCGTGGGAGATAATAAATATAATAAAGTAATTAGACTCCTTCTATTCTTATCAAACACTATAATCAAATTAAAGAATTTGAATAATATATTAAATATTTACCATTAAGATCATCCTGTTCCGGATCTATTAATTCCGTTTTAGACACTGTTACAGTGTTTTTGTAGACTTGAATTTTTTTTAATAGTCGACCACAACATCTTTATGGTCAGGAAACATTAAATTAAAATCTTGTGTTATATACAAGAATAAAAATATTAAACATATAAATAAATATTAATAAAACAAAATAGCAACACCTAAATTTTAACTTACCAGTCCTGGAGTATCAATGAACCTGGGAAATATTTGTAATATATAATAATAATACATCTTTATTCCTTTAGAAAATATTTACATTTTATAGGAAGCGTCAACATGGTTTAAAATACAATAAAATGATTTATCATACAGATATTACAAGTTATTCATATAAAATTCATTCAGATCATAGAAGCATCTCTCTATGAGGTAATTTTTTAGTTTTTGTTTAAAAATTTTGATAGTTTTTACCTCTTTTATATTTATAGGTAATTTATTAAATAATTTAACTCCTAAAGAATTTGGAGCGTGACTTCCAATTTTTAATTTAGTAAAAGGAGTTCTTAATTCATTTTTCCCCCTAGTATTAAAATGATGTAAATCTTTATTGAATAATAAGGTATCCTTTTTTTGAAAGATATACAAACAATTTTCATAGATGAATAAACCAGTCAAGGTTAATATTTTTAGATTTATAAAACTGTCTCTGCATGTCTCTTTCGATTTTAAATTAGAAATGCCTAGATCGGCGGTAGTCAAATGTATTAGTCATCCTTTTAAAAATTTCTTCTTTTTGAGTTTAGCAGAAGCATGTTTGAGATATGTAATGTCTGCTTCCACCTCGTCTTTATTAATATTTTCTTTTACAACAATAGTGGTGGTTTTAACTTTTTTAGTGCTTTCCTATAGTTGATGTAATGTTCTTATTACTGTTCGCAATCTGATAGAGAAGCAACCAGTTCCTGTTGAGGGATCATAGAAAGCTTCCTAGAAAAAGATAACATGAGCCATATTACATTTTTTCAAATTTTAGTAGGTTTGTTCCAACACAATCAAATAAGTACGGAACTGTCCGACGCTTGCGCAGTATTAAAATAGGAACGACATTTTAATACTGTGCACGCGTTGGACACTTCCGTACTGATTTGATGTTTATGTTGGAACAAACCTATTGATTATTTTTATAATTTTTATACCTACATAACCAAGTGAACTGGTTAATTAATGCTTCTGCATATGCTTCTTTTTCGAATTTTGTCGGATAGTGACAATCATTATTTTCGAGCATAAAGCTCACAACCAAATTCACAAGATTCCTTCTACTTTTATCGGAGAGAACTCCGTTTGTATGGTATTCTTCCAAAAGAGATCTACCTGTGGAACATTTTTCTATTTTATTTCGAAGATCCTAAAAAATATTTTAAATATAAAATGAAATAATACAATACAGTGTCAATGAATATTACCTTTTGTGTTAATCCAAATGATTTTTTTCTTTTTCTACCTGCTGGTAGTGCTTGTGTTACAGAAGAAGCTTCATTGCAAACCTGATTTTCATTTTCGTTAATACTTTTTGTTGTTATATCAATATCTTCTTTCGGTACAACTATATCTGCATATGACTCAGTAAAAGATGTGTCACTGAAACTTAAGTCGTAATCACTATACTGTTGTAGCTGGCGATATTGCATCAATAACTGAAATTTGAAATTTTAATTTGTAAAATAAAATTTACTTTCACCATTATCATTATGATTCTTATTACTATTTTCGTTATTATAATAACTACATACATATGTAGGTACTAATTATTTTTTTTTAATAAAATATTAATTAGATAAAATAATAGTAACATAATTTTCCAGGGGGATGAGCGCCCCCCTGCCCCCTCTCTTTACGCCATGCAAGTAAGGTAGGTACCTAATTAACAATAAGAAACATTCCCTTTCGATAAAAAAGTATTTCTGAAATTGACAGATGACAATTTGATGGCTTTGACAACTCTCTATGTTCAGTTTAAAAAAAATCTGATGTGGCCAGCACAATCCTGTGTATTATGTATAAATTCCATACATAAATTTTCTTGCAAAATATTCTAAATTTTCAGTATAATTATTTCATAAACAAACTATGCAAATGTCACTTGACACTGACATCTTTTTCTTCTTTAGCTTTTTCCATTCGTTAGGGGTTGCTATTTTTTATTTTCTTCTTCCATTCATTTCTGTTTTGCGTGTCGTTATCATTCAGTTCCTTTCTCTCAAGTCTTCCGCAATACAGTCCTTCCATTTTATCTTTGGTATTTCTCCGCTTCTTCAACCTCCTATTACTAAGCTATTCATTCTTCTTCCAATATATTCTCCATCTTTCTTCATGACATGTTCAAACCAATGTAATCGCCTCTCTTGTATCTTTCTAGAAACTTGTAACACTATAGTTATTTCCTTACCGTATCTTTCCGTGTCTTCCCCAACATCTACTTCAACATCCTCACCTCTGCCACATTAATACTTTCATTGATACTGACGTCTGTCAATTTGAATTATCTGAATATATTAGCAGTTTTTATGATCTGCATAGGTGGCTGATTTATGAAATTTAATATCTTTATAATTCTTTAACTCTATATCTATTGAATATGAAGTATAAAATGCAATCAAATCGTATAGAGAATAATATGTTTTTTACGTTATAATAACGTTAAATGTCAATAAATCATATTTAACTGTTAAAATCTTCAAATGAGGCTACTTCCGGTTGTCCAATTGTAACCAAAATCTAATCACTTGTTCTTCTGGATGTAAGCTTGAGGAATACGAAAAAAATATAATTTTTGGAATAGTGGTATTGAAATTACGCGATCCGAAACTTTCGTCACACACACATCCACACATACAGACATCATCGTAAAAATGGTAAAATCGTATTATAGGGACCCTAAAACATGCTTATTCACTAAAAAGTCATCATTGAATTTTTTGACCAAAGACAATACATTCCTTACCTGAAGGTGACGGAAGGTAAAAACGCGATAATACATTATTGTCAATCATTTTAAATGTAATTATGGTAATAATATATATCCATGTTCACTGATAAAAAAATTCTCGGTATAAAAATATAATGCATGTTCGTTAACAAATACCTTCTATAATGTAAAGAAATTGAATTGAAGGTTACGGATTCTAGTTCAACAGGAATCTGATTATTAAAGATACTATGGCAATTCAAACTGAAACTTCATTAAAACATGGAGGAATGATGAGCTGGGATATGAAGTCTGTCGGGATTCCAGTCTGAAATTCCGTTTATGTAAATATGCACGAAATTTTATCTTGTTAAAAAGGTAAGGTGGAGTTTATTACGCAAAACCCAGTGTTGAAAATGAAGACGTCTCTACTTTATACTCATTCATGTTGATATTAAAGCTAACTAATTTGAACGTTCTAAGCCAAAATATTAATCTTAACTCACATGTTTTGCACTCTGTATTTTTAGAACATTACTAGCACTAATGCAAGAACTATAAACTAGGAACTAGAACCTAGAGCATTGCATAGTTAAATGCACTGAAAATAAAATAAAAAATCTGTTGTGGCCAGCACAATACCTATCGCCTCTTCCTTTTTCTGGTTACATAACTATAGGACGCGAACAGTCATGTTACATTGTTGGCCTTGACAAGCAGATGGTGGGGGCCCGTTTCGGAATGATAATTAGTAATTATGTAAATAAATTTTAGAATTTTTCATTAAAAATTTCAAGATTTTCTAAATTCACGTAGTTAATTTGTCACCGAGTGTGGAATTTACTTGTCGAGGAAAATAAACTACATGGAATTGGAAAATCACTAAATTTAGAATGAAAAATTATGATTTTGACATCTATGTACATAATTACTAGCTATCATTCTGACACGGGCCCCCATATCTGCTTGTCAAGGCCAACAAGTCACATGACTGCTCGCGCCCTAATGTATTTAACATTTCTTGTATACCTACACTCTACACCAAAAATTCTACTTACATCTATTCCATATATTTAGATGTTTTAAATTTAAATTCATTCTATGAAGAAATTTTGTCCTATTCTTCTAATTTTTCGAGATGTTTCCAATTCATTGTCGGAAGTAGCAGTATTTCTGAAGGTTATGTGTAATATACCTATAATATTAAATATTTAACTATTAATACATTAAGAAATAATATAATGTATGTACTTCCCAGAAAAAGTCTTCGGTAATGTCTCCGGATTTCTGACACTGACATTTATCTGTTACAAACAATTTAAATTTTCAATGGCATTCTTTCGGCTGTAAAATTTAATACAACAGATTATTTTATATATTATATTTCTTTTATCTCTAAATCTATAGAATATATAATAAATATTTAAATGTAACAGATAGAAAATTTAATTTTCTTAAATATTACCAAGAAAATTTTTCAAAAAATAATATATAGAAGATTTTTTTTCAAAAATCTTCTACTTCCGGTTGTCCAATTGTTACCAAAACCTTTTCAGATCTTCCCATGAATGTCCGATTGGGAAATGCGTAGTTAAACAAATTTAAAGTCTTATAGTTTTTGAGTAATCGTCCTTCCAACATCCCACATACACACATACACACACAGACACATACACACACATACACATACACACACACATACACATCCACACACACACACACACAGACATCATCGTAAAAATGTTAAAATCATATTGTATAGGGACCTTAAAACGTGCTTATTCAATAAAATCTGGATATGTGATTTTTAGCATGAATGCAATACCTCTCTTAGCGAGAGGTAAAAGTAAGTTAACATTAACACTTTTTACCTCTCGCTAAGAGAGGTACTGGATTCATGCTAAAAATCGCATATCCAGATTTTAATGAGTAAACATGTTTTAAGTCCCTACTATCCGATTTTAACATTTTTACGATGATGTGTGTGTGTGTGTGTGTGTGTGTTTTTTTTTTTTTTTTTTTTTATTTAACAGAACTTTATTGACAGCATGCTCCATTACAGGGTAATACTACATGCTTTAACATACTTAATCAATTCTAACAATACATTTCTTATCTTAACTTAAATAATTCAATATCATTATAATATAATCTAGTACAATAAATTGCTTTTTTATAATATATCAAAATTAATTTTGTTCACAAATTTCAAAAATAGTTTTAAATGTTTATTCATAAATTCTTCTTTTGATATGTCCCAATCACCTCCTCGTCGCAATAAGGAATTGATTAAATTTTTTCCTTGAATTCTTAGTTTCGTACAATTATACAGTAAATGGTCCACCGTTTGATCACCATTGTTACACGAACACTCCGGAGTTTCACTTATTTTAAACCTAAATAAATAACTTTTAAGCCTACCATGTCCCGTAGTCATTATTGTAAAGTTTCTAGTCACAGGAATATCAAGTTTTAGTCTTTTTTAACATCCGGGAAAAATGCCCAAGTTTGTCGTCCTTTGTTACTTCTGGTCCATTGATTTTGCCACTTTTCCAAAGATTTAATTTCAATCTCAGATA